>JBAMHX010000024.1:2535171-2564831 GCA_037177515.1 Pseudomugil tenellus
ATGTATATATATATATATATATATATATGTGTGTGTGTGTGTGTGAAAGAGATTTTTTTTTTTTTTTAATAAATCGGATCAGTTGCAAGTCAATGGGAACGTTCACGTCAGTGACAAAATTTCATCCTGCAGTTTTATTTTTTTTTAGGTTAATACATAAATCGACCAATCAGTGCCACCAGACCCGCTCTCTTTGTTGCTACTTTATTCAAACTTTGCATTACCATGGCAACCATGTCTGAGCATCTTGGTCTGGTTGAGCAGACACTGCGAAATTGCTTCTTCAAGCTGGGAGCTTGTTGTTGAAGCAGACGTCCTGTGTAGGTTCTGAACCGTCCGTGGTCCTGCTTCAGCTCCCGGATCATTTCATTTCTCAAGTTCTCATCTCTTCTGTAGAAACTCATGTACCCATTACGCGTTTTTTTCCTTGTCATGTGGAATCCACGTTTGTTTTTCTCACAATGCGGGTTTTGCATCACACCTGGTGTGTACACACAAAGGTGTATCTATTTTGCCTTGAATCATTCTCAGTTTCGCGCCGTTTATTTGCATCCCAGTGCAGAAAGGCCTTTAATTTTATCAACTCAGAGCAGTTGAAGTTTCAAACAACCAACAATATTTTAAAATGTTTGATTATTTGAAGCTTCTTTAATCACATTTTGAACATTAAAAAGCTCACTTACGTGTTTCGCCAGCTCGGCCATGTCAGTGTGACGCTCTCCACGGGATCGATGAGAGGAGCCCTGGTCAGGCGGGGAAGAGGAGGAAGAGTAGCCAACAGATGAAGGGGAAACAAATTTGCCATGTGGACCTCTTAGAGGTGAGGACTTCTCCCGTCGTGGTGTAGCCCACGAGGTGGAGGGTGAAGCGGGGGATGAATTGACCGAGACTCTGTCTGCAATCCACTGGCGCACCTTGGAGAAAAAAGGATGAAGGAGGAGGAAGAGTGATGAAGGTAAAATCCATAACTTCATAAAGATTAAAGCCCACATGCATGAATGTGGTTAAAGCAAGAGTTTAAAGAAGCAAATGTTAATATTCTCCTGTCAATCACAGACTCTCTGTCAGACTGGTCTCCTCATGCGTCATGAGAAACCTGAAGTAGTTAGCAGTGACAGTTAGCCAGACTAGGATGTGCGACGTGAGCCTGTCTGGACAACAACCCCGACTTACCTTTAGGAACAATGTCTGTCTGTCTGTCCTGCTCTGTCCTTGCTGGAAAACACACATGGCTTAGCATGCGGCCAACTTGGAAAAGAATAAATCACTATTTGATAATGAAAAAAAAACTATTCACACCAGTTGTTTTAAGATGGACCACTTGCAGAATGATCACAATAAAAACATGCTAGCATACCTGACTGTGGTGGGATACAGAAACATACTTTTGGTTTTCACAAGTCAAACTGATTTCACATGCAGAAATGTTGTAGAAAAGCTCTTGACTGTGCTGAGATGTAACACCCAGGCCAGTGTGAGCATGCGTGCTGGTGTGTTTGCCCTTTCTGTTGACCTGTGAACTGCTTTGTGCTCCATCCCAACCTGCAGTACGGTTTGGACGCCCCCCCCCCCCTCTCCTGCACTCTTATTTCCCACCAGGACTGCGACCTCCATCAGAAAGCCTACCTGCGCTAACATGCTAACAACCGTGCATCTCCTGGACTCTTTTCCTGAAGATCTTCAGTGTTTAATCTTTTCTTGTTTTATGACCATTTAAAGTTCGTGACAGATGCATCTGTGGCAAATGGCTCATCGCCACATCCTGTTTACAACCAGCTAGGAAACAAAAGTCTGAACTTCAAAAAGCCCTGACAGTTAAATGGAAAACTGGATGCAGATAAAAGTAAAACTTCTGGTTTGACTCAAAAGCTATACTTTAAGGACTTTAAGGATATTTAAGGACAAGTTCCTCTTGATCCTGATGTCGCAAGGTCACCTTACTTCTAATATACATCCCTCTTAAACCTCCTTGTATCCTTTCTGCCACATTTTCAGTCATAACATATGTTCCATTAAAGTACCTTATGCGATGAGCTGGAACTGGTCATCTCATGTCTGTCGGCATCAGGTTCATCATCGCTGTCTTCCTCGGGACTGCTAATCTGTCCCGAAGTGGCCTCATGAACCTCCGTTTCTCCCAAAGCTTCGTCCTGCTCCATGTCCTCGCTTTCTTCTTCGCCATAATCAGGGTTACTCATGGGATCGTTGACACTGGCGGCCTCCATGGCAACACAGTCGTTTTCCTCCGACGCTCCGAACGTGTCAACGTCGTGAGGTGTTGCAGTATTTCGCGAAGCAGGTTCTGCTACAGTTGTCGTTTCGGTGAAGGTTAAGGCCTCTGATTTGCTAGATGAAGCTGTGGGGACGACACATGCAGCGATGCTGCACGGAGCCGGCTGCTGAACTTTGACAGGAGATGTTTTAGTGACGGAGAACTCCGTCTGATCTCTCACAGACACGCCTAAGGAGTCTGCTGCTAACATAGTTCGGGGAAGGCACTCCTTCGGTGCAGCGAGAGCACTGCTTAACGTGCCACCCGCTTTCTGTTGCTTGGAAACCTCTGTCGGGGGGGAGGATGGGTGCTTCAGAATAGGGATTTCTTCTGTTTTCAGAAGCAGCAGCTTTGGATTGATAACGCCGGAGGAATTAGTGGAGCAGAATGTGCCTGGTTTTGTTTCTGTGGGCCCAGCGGCACCGCGAATGCTCTGTGATGGAGTCACGGCCGACGTTTCTTTGGTTCCTACTCGAGAAGAAACACAGACCTCAGGCTTTATGGCACTCACAACACTGAATCCCGGAGTTTGACTGTGGGGGGGCTGGTTTCCTATGCGAGAAACGGGCACTGAAAGCGCAACGGGTGCCTGGACCCCCTTATCCTCACTAGCAACAGCAAACAGTGGGGATACGAGAGATAACGAACCAACTGTTGCTTCTGCTTCCCGTTTTGGAGAAACTGGCTGGACTACAGCAGCGCCACTAACCTCTGACAAGCGCTCCGTGCTAACTAGTGGCTTCTCGATTTGTGTATTGTTCTGCGTTTGCTCAACAGTGAAAGAGTTAGATGTGACAGCAGCCACTTGAACTAAACAAACCTCGCTCGAGTGTGTCACTTCAACAGATTGGTTAGAATCAAACACCAAATGCGGCCCAACAGCCACTCTCGCATTTTGCACGGACAAATGATCATTAGATGAAGGCAAGGGCTGCTGGGAAATGATGATAGTGTCAGTTTCATTAACTGTGCGAATAGATGATTGGAGGTCCTCGTCAGTGTTTTCCAGCAACGCATTGAATAAGTTCACCTCGTATCCTGGAGAGTGAGGCATCTGTGCACTACTGGTGGCACAGACCGTCTCCTCGGCAACCTCCTCCACCAGGCTACAGAACTGGTACACTTCCACAGGCTGCGAGTCGAGCTCCATACCTGCCGCAACGTTTTCTTCATATAACTTTGGTTCTCCGGCAGAGAGTTCATTCACAATAGCAGCTTGGCAGACGCTGCCATCTTCTCTTTGTAGGAGGTAACTCTGATTTAGGTGCATATTCGTCCAGTCTCCACTGATATGAGCCTCCTCTCTGACTACCACAATTTCCCGGGCGTCGTCAGAGTGCAGGATTTCGGCGATCAGCGACGTCTCTGTTGCGGGGACTTGATCGGAGGTACGAGACGTCTCTGCTTTAATGACCTCCCCCGCCTGCAGCGAGACAACTAGGCCTGTGTCAAACAGAGCGGGTTTTGGGGAGTTCTCCTGCAATGAAGAAATCTCTGGCAGCATTGTGAAGACAGACGAAGAGGTGGTGGTGTCAGTTTGTTCTCCCCTTGTGTTAACGTCCAACTGCTCTGATTTAAAGGGACTGCAGACGGACACTGGGTTTTCTTTTCCAAGAGAAGAGTATAATCCAGAGGGAGCTTCTCTCGCCTCAGAGGCCTCCAGGATTTTAGCAGACTGGGGTTGAGACGTGACAACAAGCGCCTTAACGTGTCTGAGTGTATCAACTGCATCCAAAGAATTAGCTTTTTGTATTTGTCTCGCATTATTTGAGGTCTCTGTGACAGTTTTAAGTTGCATTTCTGATGAGTCAGTTTGTGTAATCTCTGCATTATCTGAGGAGGAAAGAGGGAGTGTCGACTTTGAGTCCGGGTGGCTGTCTGCTGGCTCTGCAGCACCTGGTGGGAGTTCATGGCTGGCTTGACTTGAATGGGCACGTGCATCTCTGTCAGACTGCTCCATAACCCGGTTTTCTTTAGGGTTTGGAACTTTAAAACCAACATTTGATTGGGAAAGAGAGGAAGATGAAACTGTGAAACAGATTTGAGATGGGGGCTGTGGGAGAACATTTCCACCTGTGTGCTCTTTTCCACCAAAGATGGTGGACTGCTCCTCCTTCTTCCCCGCAACAAGTCCGGCCCTTTCTGCACACTGCGGAATCTGGTTTGTTTGACTATTTGAGTGGTTTTTCTTTTCACTAGTTTGTGACCCGTATGGAAATTCGTGCACTGTACGGTCAATCTGTGAGCCGAGAGGACAAGGGAGGGCTGAAAGCCTTTGCATCTCAGCGGAGGAACTACAGTCCTCAGAGAGGGATGCTGGTAATGACCTCGCAACTCCAGCAATGCCCTCGCCATCATCAACTTCTCGTGGAACGTCGTTGCTCGGGAGAGCCTGAGGCAATGCGGTTGATTGTTGGGGGCTCTCCATGCCGGGGACCGCCGACTTGTTGCTGGTCGACGATGGCACAGTGGAGGGGTTTGTGGATGGAGGGATTGGGCGGGGGGCAGCTGCGACCGGCTGCGGGGCATGCCGAAGTGACTCCCCAGCCACATTGTGTGCAGCCTGGGGGTTGCCACCCAGCACATCCACAGCCGGAGAGGCGTGCTGCCACACCGCCTCCTCCCCAGAGTTTCCTTCCTCGGTGCTGCTCTGACTACACACTGCACCTGGAGGTGACACAGGAAGTTAAAGTGTCTGGATGAAGTAGGTCAAGTGGTAAAAAACTGGAAATGAACAATGACAGATACCTGTAACTGCAAAAGCTAGCAAGTATAAAAATCCAATCCTCTCTCACCAGAAAGTGTTGTGCTCTACATTTAGGAACTACAACTCTACTCTACTTGCCAGCGATAAGAGGTGCATATTTATTAATAAAATAATTACTGATAAGCAAGTGTACATGCTAAATTTAGCTGCTTAATTCTACTCCCTTCTGAATATACCCAAAAAAGATCATCAGTATAAAAATATTGCATTGCAAACATGTCAGCGTCATCCACAATCCTTATGTGCTCTTATTAAATACATCCATTAATACGGGAACTCTTTTACATGTACATCCCAGCTTCTTTCTACTCTACTAAACGTGCCACTCTGGGGTGTTTTCCGTGATGAGAACAGTTTTTACAGTTAATCTGTTGCATTTTGGTGTGAAAGGGTAACTGGGGAGTATGTCTGAGTCTGATTCTGCAAACATTTCCAGAGCTCTTGTAAGAAACAGCTCATCTTACCAATTCTTACTGAAGAACAGCTGACAGACTAAAGATTGAAGAGATAATCACACTCAGGACATATTACTACAGTTAGATCTGACTGGATGAAATGTGGACCAATAGTGAAACCAGTTATTTATGTTATCTAATCAATTATCACATTCAAAGATCTATATTTAACAGAAACACAGTGGAACATCTGTGTGGGTTTCTCTCCGGCTTCCTCCCACCATCCAAAGACATGCATGTTAGGTTAACTGGTCACTCTAAATTCTCCTCAGCAGTGAGTGTGACTGGTTGTTTGTCTCTGTGTTGGTCCTATGACAGACTGGTGACCAGTCCAGGGTGTACCTGCTGGGAGAGGCTTCAGCTTCCTCGCAACCTCCAACTGTACCAAACGCTAAAGAAAATGGATGTTCTAATATAAATCATACCCAGTTGGGAGGAACTTCCATCCGTCGTCTATTAAGTTTATATTTTTATCTTGATTTCTAAACGACAGGAGTTTCCTGTACAGTAATAAATATGATTGTAATTAAATAAGTAGCTTCTACAATAAAATAAAGTTTCTTCCTCAGATCATCTCACATCAACTTAACAAGGCAACGTTGCCTAGAGTGTACTATTTAAAGTAAAATACACAAACCAGGTGTCATAAAAATGCACATGCCCTTATTTAAAACAACAATAAATAAAGAATATCACTGAACAATATTAGATAAGATAAATAGATAGTGAACTTATAATATCATTGTGGTATTTAAGTAGCTATTTCATTTTGTGTTGGATGGTAATCTTTATAAAAGTGCATATAAACCACTTTATACTGTAGACAATTTCGAGATAGTTAAAAACTTAATTTGTTCAGACACACTAAGTAACAGCAATAGCAGCCTAAATTTTACCCAGCTTTACCGTGCACAAGGCCCTTCTTACCTGTCTGTGGTGTGAGACACAGATCTTCTGTGCTTTCTACTTCCAGGATGAAGAAATTAGGATCCCTTCCACATATTCTGGGGAAGTGAAAAAGAGAAACAGATGGGAATTTAACTACTGAAATCAAATAAGCAAATGCAGATCACATGTGAAAACTAACTAAATAAAGGATAGTGTTTGCCACATTGCAAGACTATGATCTTAAAGCTCACCTTAAGTGGGCTTTAGGGCCAAAGCTCAGCCAGCTTAGACATATAGTTAATAAAAACACTGTGTGGGTCTAAGTGAGACATCACCTCATGAAAGAAAGCAGCTACTGCTTGTAGCTAGAGCTAGTCAACTACTGCTTTAGCTAGTGTGTTTGAATGGGTAGTCTTGCAGCAGTAATGAAGAAAAACAACACAGCGGAGCAGCTGTAAACGAGCAGCTCCAACTTGCATTTGCTGCAGTCGCCCACAGGAAGATGTTAGGAATTCTGCAGCACGCGCTCACTGTCTAAAAGCCGGTGGTCGAGCGCGCGCCGGGCCTCAAGTCATTCAATCTATGCTCTTATAAATTATTTTAAATGTGTCTACTTGTCTCCACATGGACTTAAAGATAATTTCCCACCTTCATAAATACATTCTTTATTCAGTGGATGTTTGCGCATCGTTGTGCAGATCATGTCAAGCATGAATCGACTTTTTATCCCCATCCTAAAGGGGTAATAAAACGATAAGATCGTAAGCGTATCCACCATATTTTCACAAATAAAAGGGGGGAAATAGTTAAGCAGTTAACGCATAACGTTGCCGGTTTGGCTAGTGTGGTTAGCTAGCTAGCGTTAGCCTCTACAACAACACTGGCTGTGTGGCACGAAAGGGAAAGCCTGCTGCTAACTAGCAAGCTAGAAGTTAGTAGGGTGCGATCATTTCACGCGCAGGCGCCCCATCCCTCTCGCTGTTATGTAATGCTTCTGCTTCAAAGCTACCCTTTAATATCAACCGATTTGCTAAATTTCTACACAGTTTGGCAAAACGTCTAAAAAGTCGCATTAAACCCGCTTCTGCTGGTACTACAGAAGGGGACAATCGCCAGTGACGTCATTGCGTGGGGTCAAATCTCTTTAAAAATTTTATTTGTTAAAATAATTCCGTCTATGGCCCATAAAACTGTTTCTTTATATAATAACACAAAAATAGTAGAAAACAATGTTATAAACTTTTATATATATTTTGCAATTATTATACGGGGTAATCAAGGGGGGCAAGCCATCTCATGGCCGATTCTTTGGAAGCAACGTTACGGAAATGACAATTAAGTTAGAATTGATTTCTTTAAGCGTTGCAATTCTGGGATTTTTTGTATAAAAACTTAAAATGTCGTCGACCTTTCCTGTTTTTTTATACTGTCAGTAGGCCTGAAATACAAAAATCATAAAATATACTTCCAACTTACATGCAGTCAGATTGCGCTCTTTCGTAAATCTGAGTCCCCCCTCGAGTCCCCCTATTACTTCCTCCTTGGCCCCCCTCCTTTTCAAGGCCGCCATCTTAAGTTCCCACCTACCTGAAATTTCCGACCGATTTTCTTTTACTAAATTCTCGTTGAAGGAGTCGTCATCCACGTAAGATCGTACTCAATCCGTAATGCCAATGGTCCAAACTGTCTCCCGGTACCCAACGAGGTACCACTAGGTCTGTGGGAAGAAGTTAAAATACGGACCGGGAGAGACTGGGTTTCGGCGCAGAATGTAGCGGTCGCGGGGAGGAGACTTTACGCAGCGAAATGGTGGAGAACCGTTGCTGCTGACAAAACTACAGAGCACAGCGAAATCTCGCGAGATAACGTCAAGCGCGCCACTTGAAATGTAAACGGATAAATTTTAATAACCGCTGTTTTAGAGTTAGATAATTCGTTTACTCTAGAAACTATTTAAATGCCGTTAATAATATTCGCTGCGAAAAAAAATGCGAGAGCTTTGTAGTGTCAGTAGTTTTGTGGAAATCTGCTGTTTTTAATCGCAGAAAATGGACCGATATGATTTGATTCTGTTGATTTTGACCCACTAAATAATGTTACACTACACGAAATGGAAGAAAAAACATTGCACTTTTATAAACAGGATTTTACATTACATCTTTGTTTGCTTACACATTTTATTATACTAGTAATAAATATTATTTAGGTAACCTAGAAGATCGTTAACTTATGTTAACTTATTTATCATTTTTAATCAAACAGTGTCCTCAAGGAAGAGCTTTAAGATACAATATCCTAGTATACATATATTATATTCATGGTTTATAGACTCCAAATGGTTAAAAGATTCAGAACAAAAGACCCACACAACAAAGTAAACAACAATTCATTTAATAATTATTCTTTGTTGTCTCTAGGGGAGGGTTTGAAAGGTATAAAACGGTCATATTAAAATAACTGACCCAGTCTTTTCCCTCTCAGGATACCCACTGTCTAGTTGCCTTTTGACACAAATCTTTATATTTTTTTCCGGTTCTTCAACAATGTCCCACTTATCCTTGTATATAACTTATTTTTGTTGATGAAACAACTCGACAGTTCAATGTACAAGGCTCCCGTAGTCCCAACAGATAGCACACAACCAGTGACACACAGGCAAACCTCGCTCTCTGCTTAATAGTCGTAGATCAGTTCCTTAGAAGAGGCCAGAGGTTGCAATGGATGTGGCTTGATGCTCACGAGCTTTTACAAAGTTTTCAGTGAAGCAAGCCTTTTGCATTACTTGAGACATTACTACCTGGGGAGAGAGTGCTGTTGATACCCGAAACAATGACAAATAACAAAACAGTGAATATATTTATTATTATAGAAGATAATTAATGTTAAGAATAATAATTACAAAGGCAATTTCTCTAGACTACTATAATCTGGTCCTGCTCATATAGTCAAGAGGAGACTGGGAAACAGTTACAGGAAGCTCTAAAATACTGTGCTCACTCACACAGTGTAAAAACATTTCTCCATTCATACATAGAAAACAAAAATGAGCCAAACAAGGTTGAATCTCATTAACAGTAAAGTTGAGGGTTTGGAGTTAAATATTTGGGTCTAGCAGGAAACTGAGGTACGATGCTTACCGATCTTAATTAAATGGTCTTATAAGAAATCATTTGCAATGAGGAAAAAAAAGAGAAAGCACCACTTGTCCGGCGTATTTCTAAAACCCTCATCCACATTACCCAACCGATGTTGAAGAGAGTACTAAAATATACCGCGAGTTACCCAAGTGAGCATGAAACCCGGACGTGTATACCCCTCCGCAAGTCATTTCCAGTCCACCCAAGTGCTTGTGTAAAAGCGTGGATCATAATTCACCTGATAAATGAAAAAGCTGTCCTCTGCCTCTTCTTACAGCTTTCGCAACTGAGCACTGTAATAACCAACAGCCATTATAAAATAAAAATAAATCACCAAGGATGCACATAAACCATGTACCTTTAAATTGCACTGATAGAACCACCGGGCTTATTCCGAGTCTTGTATTCCCCTTCCGACCATCACCTCCAGCCAGTCACAATTACTCATTTATTATTTGTTTTTTTTTCCTTTTTTATTTTTATTTGTGTGAAGACTGGAGCTGGTCTGGTTGTGTATCTGGGAAGGCAGGTTTTAGTAGTCTGCAAGAGGAAAAAGGGGCAGGTTGAGAGCAGCACAGTGATCCTGACATTTCCCTTCATCTCCTCCAGTGTTGTCCCTGTACTATCTGGACTCGCCATCTTTGTGGTTGGTGTACAATGCCAGTTCAGCATGCCCTGCGAGTCTTGAACCGCGGGGGGGCGTGGACGAGCGACTGGTGATGGACGGAATGAGCGGAGGCGGTGCCCCCACCGATAGAGCTCCGACTAAGCCAGCAGTGGTCTTTGCAAGGATCCCATTGGGCAAGTGGTGTGGGTTGATGGGACCCAGACGCGAGTAGAGGCCTGCGTGGTGTGGGGAAGCAGTGGCTCCTGAAGAGAGGGGGTGGGACAGAAGGCCAGGGTGGAGCTGCTCCAGATGAGCGGCAGTAGCAGCATGGGAGGGGCTTGAGAGGTGAGAGCCAGGCGGGAGGTGTGGGTGCATCCCAAAGTAGCGAACCCGCTCAAAGTCTTCCCTCAAGATTTGGGCTCGTTGCTCCTCGTCCATCAACCCGCCGCCAGGGGGTCCCAGCTGAGGAGGGCGGTCAAAGTGATGAGGCATCAGACCGAACTCTGGGCGAACAGCAGAGGCGGCGGCAGAGGTAGATGTCGGAGGCTGTTGAGGGGCGGCGGCGGCCGCTGCGGCGACGGCAGCGGCTCTTTCCGCCTCGAGAAACCGCTGCTGTTGGAGCAGCCGGGCCAGATGCGGGTCAGATCGCAGGGCTAGGTGCGGATCTGACCGAAGTGCCAAAGCTTCTCTGCGATGGTGGTGTTGCTGATGGTGATGATGAGCAGCCAGCTCTCTCCAGGGGTCCCAGGTGAAGCTATGCGGACCCTGTGGGGGCCCTTGTGGATGACCGTGGGGAAAGCGTTCCCCAGGCGGACCCACTACCAGCCCTGTAGCACCCCCTAGGTATGCCTCTATGGCTCTGGAACGTTCCAGCAGAGAAAGGTGTTGATGGGAAGGAGCGTTCGGTGCAGGTGGCGGGAGTGAAACAACGGGAGTCGGAGTCAGTGATAAAGAGGAAGAGGATGGGGTACCGGAGCTGGGATGGTGTGAATGGCTGTTGGGACGGTCGAAGCTGTGGCTGGGTGGTGGGGGAGGAAGAGTAATGGGTATGTGCTCCGGCTCCTCTTTCCGCTCCTCCTTGACTTTAACCGGCGGTAAAGGCAGCGGAGGTTTGGAAACAGGTGTTGTGGTGCGGTCAGACTTCTTGGCCTGAGACAAAGATGAAACAGAGGAAGAAGTAGCAGAGGAAGCAGGGAGGTTATGTTCTCTTTGGGGGTGCGAGGGCTCGTTGTGGTGGCTGTGTGCCGTCTGGGCCTGCGAGCGGGGGTAAAGGTCCAAAGGAGATGGGGCGGAGCGGTTGGAGGGTGGGGGAGTAGTGAGCACAGAAGATGAGGAAGACCGCGGTCTGTCTCTGTCTGCTACTAACGAAGAGCCGAGAGGAGGACCCCTTGAAGATAATGTCGGCACTGGCCTCTTGTCCGCATCTCTGTCTCGCTCGCGGTCTCTGTCTCTATTTAAGCTGCGCGTCAGGTCCTCGATGGGACCCCCGAGTGAGCTGCTGTGGCCGTTTATGTGTGAGACGGGGGTGCTACTGCGGGGCTTGAAGGAGGGGGCGACGGGAGACATTCTCACAGGTGGTCGGCCGTACAGCATATTGTCTCTGCAAAACAAAATGTGCAACAATCTTCAGACCGGGATGCATTTATAGCAACTGCAAACGGTTTTTTGAGAATAGTCTTCATGTGAAGGCATCGCTTTCATTACTACACAAAAGTTTTGGCGTTTTTATATTTAGATTATTCTATCATACCCATCCTTTTCATCCTTGATGTGGGGGATGTCTCTTCTTTCTCCATCCTTCCCTCTGTCCCTCTCATTCCTCTTGTCTGGTCCTTTAGCCCAGCTGGGCCCTGCAGGAAGCCCAGAAGGACCACCGTGTAGACGGCTCCATGCATCATGATGGTTGGAGGCGGACAAGCCTCCTACCACACTGGCAGGTGGGTCTTTTGGGCCAAACACGGAGCCAGCTGCAGAAGAAAAAGACATTTTAGAGTTAGAACAGGAACGACTGTAGTAGCTCATACATAACAGTAACACTTTCACCTTAAATTACACAGTAAATTTGAAAAGAAAATACATAAAATTTGGGGTTTTTTGTTAGTATTTGATATAATAGTAAACCTACTCATCAAGAATCAGCTAAAGTGAAAAGTAATTCTAATATTAACAGTAAAATGTTTGTACAGCTTGAGTACAACTAACAAGTAAAAAGCATCTAACAAAATAGGATTTTCTTGCTGAATAATCAAACTTCTTGCAACCCTTCAGATGACATTGTTTAGTGCTGGGTACTTTCACTAACTTCCCCAGCTTAGTCTAGTTGATCAAACACAACTAAACGATGGGACGACATCCCAGCAGACCATGATTGTATCTCCAGTTTGACATGAATGTTTAAGATTTCCAGGCGGACTCGTGTTTGGACTGCATCCGCTCTTTGTGGTTACTGGAATTAATTCATACAACCTTGAACTCGTGTATCAATGACAAAATCCAGCACAGCCATTCACAGCATGTCTCTGTGACAGCTGAGCTGTGCTATGAAACAAGAGAGAAAAGCATTAAGAGAGAAACAGACGTCTCGGGCAAAGACAGACAAACAAAAAGTTAGCACCCTGACTGGTTTGATTTTTAGTTTTGATTACATTGAATGAAATGACTGATTAAAGCGTTTAACATTTAAATAAGGGATTCAGTACTAAAAGTTTTGCTGCTGTTATCTGAAATGATGAGTCCTGGTGCAAATTTACTCTCAGCATTGCACCTTTTGTCATCTTAAAGATGAAGTAGAGCAAACACTTCATCTAAACTTCACTATTTAATTTGCTTTCCACCTGTAAGGAGCTGATTTCCCTGCTTGTACTCACTGTAATCACACAGCAGGCATGTGGCGCTCACACTAAACACACGTTCCCCTTGTTGGGCTTTTTTGTCCTAAAACTCAGAAATAAAAAGCAGGAATTTCCTTTTTTTAAAAAGTCAGATGGAAGGAAATAAAGGTTTTGTTAAAGCTGTAAATCTATAGATTTATCAGAACACTGGTTCAGGAAGGAATGAACCAGCGAGGAACCAGTTACAGAGCAGGTTCGTCGTTTTTTTGGTTCGTTTTGGAGGTCGTCACCTTCCCAGCTCCTGTTTTTCATACTTTTAATGATTCCTCCAAGTTCACCGCATTAGTTTATAAGACGATGAACTTAAACATGAAGAAGAAGAAGCTGAATTTAGATTGTCTGTGTAATAGTGAATAAATTTCACTAAGATGGGATTTTCATTTAAACAAAAATGACATGCTGTGTAATTCTGCAGCTTTTATAAAACATTATGTGGAAAGTTAAATGCAGGAAAATACAGTCAATGTCTTTTATCTTAATCATCCTCATGCTGTTTTAACTGGCAAAAACAAGCAGGAAAGATGCAACTCATCAAGCCATACCACATCATCATCCTTCCTCAAAAACCAATGACGCAGGTTTCTTCATCTATAAAACTCAGAAAACTGTTTGGTGAGAATAAAGGATCTTTCCCAAACATTTTCTGCTTTTTCTTTTAACTTAAACAAGTCACTTTTTTAACATCAGCATTTATTTACACTCTTTGACACTATTATGAACCAGCGATTATCTTATATTAGTTAACCCTGAAGAGAGTAGCTCCATAAAAACACGGCTCAAGGATGCAGTTTTTCAAAAATCTGTTTTAAAACAGTGCTCACAATGCCACATATTTGTTATATTACTGCCGTCCATGTGACCATCAAGTGATTCCTCGCTACTAAGCTTAGCAGCATGACATCACACTGCAGTGTGTTGCAGTGGCTGATGGGTAAAAGGTGCAATAAGTACACCGTTACTGTCATTATTCTACTTTTATAGTACATTTAGGTTATGGTAGAAGATAATGGGTACACTGGTATAAATCCATATATTATCCATCCAAAAGTCCCTTCACACACACACACACACACACACAAGATAGAGAAATATAACAGAGAAATGATGAGTGAAAGTAAAGTCCTCTGTTTTTTGGGTCATATTTAGCTTTTTGATGATGCTACTGTGATAATTTACTGCAGCAGTTCTACACTAGAGAAACAAAAAGGGTTGAGAAAACCACAAACACATTTCTAAGTTTAGCTGAAGCAAAAATTAAGTCTTCAGTCGTCTGAGTTAACCAAAGGAAATATATATTTAAAAGGTTTGTTTTTTTTTTACCAAAGCTACAGAAAACTCCAGTCCTTGCACTTCCCCAGAGAGATATCGTCTAGACGTTTAATCAAAGTTAATCAAAACATCAAACAATCTGACTTATATTTGTGAACTGGGCAGAAATACACAGATGGTCACTTACAACACAGCGACAAACGGCACCGTCTGCTCAGTATGTGAGCATGTTGACAAGGTTAAAAGTATTTCGCTATTTAACTTTTCATTCCTCATTGCACTGGGTTCCCTGTGAATCATGTTCCTGATGACTGCAGTTGTCCCAGTTTATGTCCAGTAAGTTGGGACAGGAAGACACAGAGACAGAACAGCTGACGTTCTGGTAAAGTAATGGCAAAGTGATGCAGGCAGAGTAAATTCATGCATCTGATTTTACCACATCAGACTTTTATTTTAAGCTTCTCATGAACTTCATGAGAAGTTATTGCTGGTTTCTCGTTAGGGAGGGATCACTTCATGGCCATTGTACAGGAGAGGAGCGATAAGTCACCAATTAGATCAAAAGTTTTAAAGAAGACGACTCAGCTGGGAGCAACAACGCAGAGAAATTTGTCAAAGATATTAAAACTCAACTTTACATCTTCTCAGACATCAGAAATACACCCAGTTCCAGTCAGTTCTTTAATGTTTAATACACTGGACACTGGACAGTACATGTGGGATTTATAATGGATGAAGTGAGCTTCTGCTCGGATTAAGTTGCATATTTTACTGCGTCACTTAATCTAAAGAAAGGACATCACATAGCGAAACGTCATAACAGTGAGTGCATCAATGTGAAAGTGCGACTGCATCCAGTTCAGACTTGTGCCGAGCTTAATGTGATAAATAAATCCATTGACTTGGTTTGACCTGGGTGCTTGCTCGGACATGAAACCGACATGCACCCACGTCTAAGATTAACAGGAAGGAGTGTCTGATTAAAGCTTCTGTATTGTAAACGTCTGTGCAATGTTTCGGTTTTGATACCCCGGGATCACTTACTCCAACTGCACTGGATCAGGTTTTACTGTCTCTGCCATACCTGAAGCTACATGCCCCCATCTGAGCAGCCATTTTGTTGGGTTTTTGTCTGGATATAAACTTCTGCTTAACATATATATATATATGGCATATAAAGACTATTATATAAAGACAGATTTTAAATCTGAACTTATCCTTAGAGCCTCGCCTATCAAAAGCAAAAAATCTGTAAAACTGACCCAGGGTTGGGCTTCCAAGTCCTCCAAAGGCACCAGAACCCAGCGCTCCCAGTGGAGTAAAGGGCGGGGATCTGCCATACGGATCTAAAGCACATCACACGCACTTTAATAAAACTTTATCTACACAGAATTATTTTCATTGACACTCATATTTACCAGTTGCTTTAATTTAATATTCGAGTTCCAGCTCAAATATATAAATATAAGATTTTAAGCTTTTCTTACCCAAATGTGCGGCTGGTGGAAGGAAAGAAGAGTGCGGTGCTGATGGAGAGATAAAAGGCGCTGAGGACGGATTAACTGCACCTGAGGGAAAGAAGCAGTAAAAAGAAGAATAAAAATATCTCTCAAGTAAGCAAATCAAGCAAAGATTACACCTAATGAAAGCTCAGACTCAAGACAGTTGCGCCTCCGTTACGCTGCATCGTGATCAGGGTTCTTAAAAACAAAACATGAACGTTACACGGAAATGGAGAAGAAAAAGTAAAGAAATCATCAGTCCTCACTGGACAGCTGCAACACTCTGCTGATACGCAGCGAATTAACTAGAAAATATCTTGTTTTTACGTTAAAAACAAGCCGAATTGTTAAGGCATGCACCTGTGGCTGAGAACAGACTGGGAGGTCTGGTCAAGTCGTGAGTTGGAGGCAGGGCTCCTCCCATGGGCCCCATTTGGCCCAGTCCACCAGGTCCAGGAAAACGGGCCAGTAGGTCACTGCGGAAGTCTAGCTTGTGAGGATCAGCCTGCATCAGCTGAGAAATATGTCATAGGGTTAATATTCCGATCGATTACAGTTTAAGTCTCCGAATCATCTGCTCAAACACTTACTTTCACTTTTTTCTGATGGCTTAGAATCATCCAGGCCACATATACATGCATAGCACACCACTTTCCTGGTTTCTGCAGAGTGAAATAGAAATAAACATGTTTTTAAAGACATTTTAAGTTTTACTCCTTAAATGTTCCATTCACAACTTTAACGCCTTTGCACACAGAGTTAGGTGATCTTCCTGCAGTTCAGAAATATCTCGTCTGGCCATTACACAAGGTTTAGGTTTTGCATCTGAAGATAAAGTTACGCACTATGGCCCAGTATAGGTCTGAGTATACACAGAGTGGAAAAGAAGCAAGTAGAAATACAAGAAAACAACCACATACATTAGACAGAGAGTATTTTCTGGGTATGAAATGTATAAGTGGGTGTGCAGGGGCAGAGAGAAGACCAGTAGATTAGTGCAAAGAGTGAGTGAAGCAGTGAGACAGTCAAACAGGCTAACAGGCTTAAAAGAGCCAAAGGATTCAAAAACATCTGTTTTTGCTTACATTACTGATTTTCAACGATGTCCCAAATGGATCAGTTAGCTACAAGAAAAACAGAAGTGTAAAACCACTTTTAATCAGCACATCTCACTCTTTAAAAAGGTATAGTTTTGCACTCTTTAATGCCCGTGTTGATGTTGCAGCACGTCTTAGCCTAGGCTGGCAATGCCTATCAGCACATCTACAGATAAACTTTAAGATGGCGCATGTTAAGTTAGGCATGTCCTGCTTACCCTGGGGTCTTTGGGCTGCAGGTGGTGAGGCACAACTCCAAGTCGTGCCGTTAAATCAGGACCCGTTCCCTGAGGGACAAGAGGCTGTCACACACAGCACAACATGAGCCACAAGCAACTGATTTTACGTCTCTAAATCAATGTCATCCTTACTTAGAGTCACTGACTTGTTGCAATCGGGTTGTAAGAGGGTCAGGACTCTTAGGGCCAAATTTACTAGGATCTCATTTTGCGTGTACTAATTAGCGTGTGGCATCTAGAATTTAGCGTGTGAGGCTCTGATTAGTACGTGATCTAAGATTTCTCACGCAAATGTTAGCGGGTGCAAAGTGTTGGAGACACGCCTATTTAAATGAGGATTTAGCGTGTGTCAGGGTTTTCATGATGACAACTTTACAAAACCGCAGCGAAAATACAAGTTTGATCCGATGGAATTAGAGGTGTTGGTGGAAGAAGCCAACAGACATCCCAAAGAGCTACAGCAAAGAAATCTGTTTCTGTATATATATGCTCAGAGTTTGCGGAAGACACAAGCTGCACATGAGTGTAGTTAATTGTCTTTTTCAAACAATCTCGAGAGTGTGGAAACCTAATAAACGTCGCGATCCAGCGCGACATTGCATTTAGGAGTGACTGAGAGATCGCTGCTGTGTTGGCTACTGTACACTGGAATGACCCAGATGCCAAAAACTCTAGACTTGCCAGGAGTTTAATTATTGCAGGTATACATGACTCCTTGTGTCTGGCTCCAAATCTGCGCCGAGTTCCTCCAACAGCTCCAAAACAGTAAGGGTGGATAGGCGATATGTTTTAATAATTAGTTCCTCTCATTGCAAACATGTTAACACAAGGAGGAAATATGCGTTCTCTCCGCTGTCTTTCATTATTTCTATGTTTACAATCACTGCAGCCATGTGTGCGTAATTACGCATTGCCCCCGTTTGCACGTCCTTTTGAAACGTCCTAAATATAGACGCAGTTTCTATCAGCAAAATTACTTTCATTTTTAATAAATCGCTTTTCATAAAAACATATATTTACATGTTCTCCTCCCATTCCACGCAAAATTGCGTGTGAACGCCCCATTTTACATATTCATCGAGGCAAACGTACAAACTCGAGGAGGACGTGCAATTTTGCACCTTTGGAAGACACAAACCTTTTACTCACTGTTAGTAGATCATTTTGCAATGTGTTTGCACGCGTTTTAGTACACGCAAACCTTTAGTAAATCTGGCCCTTAAAGGTTTACAAAAAATCAGATAAACAAGCCGCTAATAATGCAGCCTAGTGAGATATATCTCACCTTTGGCTGAAATGCTCCTTGCAGAGAGCTGAAAGGCCCAGTGGGAGGAATCACAGGCTGAATATTCGGCACTGAGGGCGGTGGGTATTGAGGGTAGAACTGAAACACACACGCAACTCAGTCATCATCCAAAATCAAGTGATCGCCACTTTTCAAACTATAAAAATACAATTTCTTCCAAGATTTCTTATTTAACTGCATTATTTATCGTATTTTAATATCATCACATAGTAAATAATTAGTAAAAAAGTCACACAGGACACTTACAGGATGTCGGTAGAGCCCGTCCATTTTGCCTGGATACTTTTCAAACTGCAAAACAAAAGCAGTCAGGAGGTCAAAACATCTGAAATAACACCGAGCACAACACCGATGTTAGTACAACAGAGTCCCTCACCATAGGCGGCGCAGTAGCGGTGGGGTGCAGGAAGGGTGTGAAGTGTTGGTGTGTGTGCGTGTGTTGGTGCTGGTGGTTGTGCTGATGGAACTGGAAGGCCAAAGGCTGGATGCTCGTCTGGTTCTGAGACGTCCGGCCTGATGAACCTGATGCAGAGCTTGATGCCGATGGACCTCCAGGAGTGGAGCGACCCGTTGCGGTTGCATTGCTTTCAGCCCCTGGAACGCTCCGTCTGCCCTCTGGGAAAATACAGAAGTGGCTGTTTAGGTTTTCAGACAGCAATTCTTAAGTCAGCAGGGTAGAATAGGAAAGTGAAAACACATACAATCGAGAAATAACTAAGAAAAAGGTGAAAAATGAGTAAAACATACTGGTTACGTACTTCAAGTACAAGTCGCTAATGCAGCTTCTGCTTTATTTAAAGATTGCAACACTTGCTCTGCTCAAATGATTAGATCTGTCTTTATTAAAATACAACTTCCTCAAAAACCCTAGACAAGCCCAACAACCACAAGAGGAAGTCTTTTTTCTTGTTCAAAGTCATCAACTTTTTTCTTGTTCAAGTCATCATGTTGCAATGAAGAAATGGAGCAGACAAAGCAGCTGTCAGAACAGTGAAAAGCAGCATTTCTTTTCTCCAACCTGCTGCTGCTGAGTGGCCTGAAGCTTGGAGAAGAGGCGGAGGGGGAGGCAGACCAGGTGAGGATGTGAACAAAGCCCCAGAGTTGGTTCTGGAGGGGGGTCGGAGGGGCCCGGAGGATCCTGAGCCCCGACCGTAGGGTAGAGACACACTGGTGGAGGGAGTTGGGGGGCGCATAGCAGAGGAGGAAGACGCAGCAGAAGAGGCAGATGATGGAGGTTTGACTGGAGTGCTGCTCCTGACAAGAAACAGAGTGCAAAACATGAACGTTTGCTAAATGGATCGAGCCATAACGGATCGAGCCGTGACGGATCGAGGCGTGACGGATCGAGGCTTGACAGATCGAGGCGTGACAGATCGAGGCGTAACGGATCGACACGTAACGGATCGAGACGTGACAGATCGAGACATAACGGATCGAGGCGTGACGGATCAAACCATAACGGATCAAGCTGTGACGGATCGAGACGTGACAGATCGAGGCGTGACGGATCGAGACGTGACGGATCGAGACGTGACGGATCGAGGCGTAACGGATCGAGGCGTAACGGATCGAGGCGTAACGGATCGAGGCGTAACGGATCGACACGTAACGGATCGACACGTGACAGATCGAGACGTGACAGATCGAGACGTGACAGATCGAGACATAACGGATCGAGGCGTGACGGATCGAGCCATGACGGATCGAGCCATGACGGATCGAGCCATGACGGATCGAGGCGTGACGGATCGAGGCGTGACGGATCGAGGCGTGACGGATCGAGGCGTGACGGATCGAGGCGTGACGGATCGAGACATAACGGATCGAGACGTGACAGATCGAGACATAACGGATCGAGGCGTGACGGATCGAGCCATGACGGATCGAGCCATGACGGATCGAGCCATGACGGATCGAGCCATGACGGATCGAGGCGTGACGGATCGAGGCGTGACGGATCGAGGCGTGACGGATCGAGGCGTGACGGATCGAGGCGTGACGGATGGAGGGGTGACGGATCGAGACATAACGGATCGAGGCGTGACGGATCGAGGCGTGACGGATCGAACCATAACGGATCAAGCTGTGACGGATCGAGACGTGACGGATCGAGCCATGACGGATCGAGGCGTGACGGATCGAGCCGTAACGGATCGAGGCGTGACGGATCGAGCCGTAACTGATCGAGGCGTAACGGATCGAGGCGTGACGGATCGAGGCGTGACGGATTGAGCCATAATGGATCGAGGCGTGACGGATCGAGCCGTAACTGATCGAGACATAACGGATCGAGACGTGACTGATCGAGCCGTGACGGATCGAGGCGTGACGGATCGAGATGTGACTGATCAAGGCGTGATGGTGACAAGAAACTGACCTGTTGTTGACTTTGTAGATTGGGTGAGATTGTCCAGACAAAGAGAGGAAGGGCTTGGGTTTGGAAAGTGGCGGGCTGCCGTTGTGGCGGTTGCTGTTCATCGGGCTGGGTCGGGGTACCGTACCCGAGGTCGTGACCTCAGCATGGGGGGGGAGGCAAGGGAAGGAGACGGAAGAGGTAGAAGAAACAGAGTCTGGGAAGTGCGTCTCCAGGCTTTTCTCCTGACTTCGCTCCAGACCAGATACTCGCGGCGTCACCATTAACCGTGAACAGCGCGCCGGTAGAGACGGGCAGCTTTTGCTCATGGGCGCGGCCATGTTTGAAGGAGCAGGATCCACAACTGGGGAAGAAAAGGACCATCAGTGAGCACATGTTAGGGAAAATCCAGACTTTGCTATGTGGACATGGCACATCTATCTGCCTGAATAACACACCAAAAAGACTAGTTGGGCTTTGAAGCAAGGACAGCTCATGTCACAGACGGAAAAAAACTAATTTTGTATGAGGAGGAAAAATCCTCAGGTCTGTCAGGGCCTGCAACGGCCTCATCAGTCCAAGTCTGGGAGGCTCCGCCCCCTAATGACAATGTCGTTACACAACCACTGTACGTACTACAGAACAAAAACAGTACCAACAGTGTTTATTAATTAGTTAATTTAAAGTTAATTTTTCATTTGCATGAGAGACCATCTGTACTTCGCAGGTTTTATTTAACTGCCATGGCACTGATACTGTAAGCTGCACAGTCGCCAGAAAGCCGTCGTTTCAGTGGAAATGTCAGTAAAAACGAATTTTGTGGTCACAAACCGTAAACCAACTTTCATTACATCACAACTTGTTCTCAAAACCTGTTTGATTTTGGTCTCTTAGTCTTACATATCCTTATTTAAGCTTTCAAAAAAACTGTCCTGTACAAAAGCTTTTCTGGCAAAAACATGAGACATCTTTAGGGGATTTTCCACCAAATTGAGAGAAAACATAAAAAATTTAAAGAGAGAGGAAAAATGGCTCCAGTCCAGTTCAGAGTGTGTGCATCCTGCCTTTAGAAAAAGCCTGAATCCCACACTTTTAATACTCCTCAATAAAAAGAGAAGGTCTAAGCACACGAGGTCGCTCCATACAAAGCCTGATTCAGATGCGTCTGCTTACTGCTACTGTATGTACTCATGTCACAATCCAGTCGAATCACTGATTAAACCCGGCTGTGCTGCAAAACTTTGATTCCTAATTTATTGATGCAATAAAAAACTCAACACAATTTTAGTTATTAACCCAATTTTCTGTTCAGATCTAAATAAAAACCAACGGTGACCAGTTAACTGACACATCACAGCGTTTTCACACTCACACAGATTAAAAATCTGATTTTCAAACCTTTTCTGGTGCTGACTGTGAACACTGGATCCATGTCGTTGTCTGAGGCCTAAACAGAAAAACAAAACAAGGGATTCATTAATATCCAACAGAGTTAACACATTTAGTCATAAACTTCTCATTATAGCGCATCCATTTTTAACTATATCAATTTTATATCCTTCAGCAGTTTTACTCCACATCCTGACAACAAAGCTCCGTTTGAAACTGACGTGTAACACAAACAAATTCATTATTACCAAAGAAAAAAGCCTGTAAAGAACCATTTTGAAACCATTTAATTAATACACACCTTGTCCCCTGTATCACTCTCAGTGTCGCACTGAAAGAATGAAATAAACACATTCAGATTAACATTATTGGAGGTGTTTATGTCCTTATATGGTTCAAATTTATGGAAGGAAACTTACAATGTAGCCAGTTTCCAAATGGGATCCCTAGAAAACAAAAGTACATGAGCTCCAGCAGGTTGCAAGAAGAAAATATATCTTATATTTGGTTGCAAGGAATAATCTTATTCTGCTTCCTTTATAAAGTACTGAAAAATCACAGGTGTGTGACAGCAAACCAGTTTTACTTGTTAACTTTGAATAGCAGGATGTACAAGTCATTACCTCTGGAGAAGCATAAACATCGGTGTTTAGGAATGATCTCAACGTCTTACATGACAAGTGGCTGTGACGTCAACCAAACATTAAAGAGTCAGAAGGTCGGGAGTGTACCTCTATCTTTCTTCTCTTGTTCTTATCCTTGTTCCAGCAGCTGCTAGAGTAACTGTGTGGAGCTCCTTCCTCTGGTTCAGACAGCGGCCCCCCACCATTTTCCTCTGGCCCCCGCTTCCCCTTGTTCCTCCTAACCAGCATATCAGTCCGCTGGCTGGGCTTCAGAGAACAGTCCATCTGATAAGAAAGGAAAGGAGATTTGTAACATCTACGGATGATATGAATATGGATGAGTGAGGCTACAGGTAAACGTCTCGATTAGCCGATTTTATACAGTTTCTACTGAGAGGGATCGCAAATGAATAATCTAATGGATTACAGATCACTCCAGCTGTCTGCGAGTGCTCGTTTACATGCATTTTAACCTGTTTGCATCCATCTTGTTAAGTTTAAGCAGAGCTTATAGCTTAACTGAGACATTTCATTTGACTATGTCATTGCCAAAGTGCATGCAAGCACCGCAGGGGAATCAATTCACCAATTTATGGCAGCTTCTGATTTGATCTGTGGCAGCTTGTTAGCTTGACTTTCCCACCAAAATAAATTTGCTTGCAACAAATCAGTACGTCGTCGAGCAGCGAGCAGAACATCTTTGCACATTTCATACAGGTTTCATGCTGTCGACATCCTCCCAAGTGATAATTCTGTTGTTACTGCTTCTTTTGTCCACACGCAGAGCATCTAGACTGATTGGTGCTTCACTGAACACATGTAGGAGCAAATCCGAATCCCAAGCAGATGAATTTGGTAAACCAACTCATAAATAAAAAGAAGCATGAAAAGACATTTGATTCACTTACAGCTGGAATAACGTGTTTACATGACCAGTTTAGTGAAAATAAAACAATAATTTGAACTTTGGCAAACGCATTTGGACTGTTTTTATACCTCATTCATTCACAAATAACAATTTAATTAGAAACAACAGAGTAAAAATTAACTCCTTATGGTATTAATAACATAAACATGAATTAACCACTGAGGTTTCCATCGTCTGTCCTGGAGCAAAGATTACAAAGATTGGTGATTAAAAGTATCTTAGGCCACAAAATTATGTTTTTTTATCATTTAATTGTTTATGTAGAAGTATTTGTTTTCAGGGCAGCCCCCATTACAATATAAAAATAAAAATATAATTTATGTAATTGCTTTGCTTAACAGATGTAACCCGTCTGCTGGAGTGATGAAGGGTTTCGACTGTGTGTGTTTGGCTTTATATGATAAAATTATGTTCTTGAAATTCTTGAAACCCTGAGAAGAGCTGCAGTAAAACATCTGCTTTTTATAACTAACATTAAAACAGATTACAACCCAATTCCAAAAGACAGGACAATAAACACCTGAACACAATTTATTTCAATGAAATTATTACTTTGATCATGTAAAAATGTAATGTGGGAAACTTATTTTGCTATCCTCTTTTGTATCATTGTATATTTGCGTCGTATCCCACGTGTTAACCTCTTATTCAGTATGATAATATTAATTTCAGATGGCTCTAATGTGCTGGACTAATTGTAGATCAATTCAGGTAAGAAATTACTGAGGGGAGTTCACACAAATACACACTGGTCAGTCGTAGCTGGTTTGGTATTTGCAGTCTTCGAGAGAAACCAATCAGCAATTTTAAAACCCACTAGTTCATTTGACTGTAAAATCTAGTTCCCCAGCGTGAGCGCATAAGAAAATCATTTGGTTTTCCAGTCCAACACAAAGACCACAAACAAATGATTAAACCTGAGTGCAGATTAACCAATATATAGAGATTATTTTCAGACTGGAATACACATGTATATTTATATAATAATGGATTTTTATACACATTATGTGTATGACAGATAGGAAAAAGCTCTAAATGCAGTCATAACTTAATTTCCTACCACGTCATGACAGAATTACAGCTCACCTGAGCTGGTAAACCAAAAATATTATGTAAACCATAATCCAAGTAGTCTGACAGCAGGAGACCATTCACTGCGTAATGCACACTAATTATTTGACTTCCTCTTTTACTAAAAAGCTATTAGGCAGCTCATCAACACCTCCCAGAATTAGAGCATGAATAATTGAGGTCTCTCATGAAACCATCACAGAAATGCCTGAGTGGATAGTTTTTGACTGGGAAAGGGGTTTTAATGAAAGTATTTGACTTGGAGATGGGTGAACAGGTCAGAGACCAGATCAGTCATCTTTAGGACAAACTGGTCACTTCCAACAGATAAGGAGAAAAGCACAGCCACTGCTTGTAGTGCTGAACTGCAAAGTGATCATATTACTGGGTTTTACACCGATGTGGAATCCAGATTGATGAATGACAGCTAATGGTGTGTGTAAAAATGTCAAATTTACCTCCAGTGCCTCCAGGCTGATAAAGCTCGCAATAGCGAAGCCATCGATGATGTCCTCCTCGCAGGACACAGACTCTCTTTTTCTCCGACGTGGAGGCCTGTGTCTCCCGAACCCGGGCCGACACTCTCTCCCACCGGGACCCAGGACATTGTTGGTACCGCAAGCCTCCCGATCGGAGCCCGAGGACAGGGATGTGGCCCGCTCCTCGGCCAGGTCCACTCTCCTCCTCCGCCGCTCCCTGTCGCGCTGCGAACGCGACCGTCGACTCCGTCTGAATTCAGTGCTTCGGCTCGGGCCCTCCATGTTCAGATGCCGCCTCCCTTTATAACTCCAATGGGACCAAAGGCACTTTATTCAAGTCTCGGTCCGGTGGAAGGCACCGAACCGCACAACAAAAATACACCACCACACAGGCCCTCACAAGGAGCCTCTGTTAAAATGGCGTTACTGGAACCAGTGGCTATTATTTACCGTCCTCTGACAACAGTCTGCTGGCATCAATGCCTTTCTTTCGGCGAAATTTTAGTGTCATTTCAATTAATCTAAACCCAAAGTTAAATCCACATGGGAACTTTACACATCCACAATATAACACAGATGTCAGGACATTGCTGATGGTATCTCGTAGAAAGCTAATATTAGTTAGCTAGCAAGAACCGATACACAGAAGTTAGTCGCATGTAAACAAAAAAAGACAAGTCTTGGTGGGTAACACAGATTAGGGCAAATTGTCTGGCTATAAAAAGCAAAATAAAAATCACACTAATCCCACTATTCCCCAATACAGCAAACTTGGATTTTTTTTTTATTTCTGCACGCGCTGACAAATTTATTAGCTAAATGATACGGTTAGCCAGCTAGCAAGGCCAATAACCTATAAATCTGACATTAACATATCGGATTCCTTACCATTCTGTCACATTAATGCCTATTATTTCGAGTTAACGTTGACGACCACAGTGGATCACACGTACTTTAGCGAATGAATAGCGCTGTCTATCTTATTTTATATAGTAAAGTTGACGTTAGGTCAGTGTTGATTTCAGCCAATTAGCTCTTTCCGATAGCATGTACACGGCTAACGCAATATATTACAATATATTCGGACAAAAACCTAAAAGTTAAACGATATTCTTACAACGTATCCAGGATGACAAACGAGACTGACGGTGTCCTGGGAAGTCAATACCCCACAGCTAACAGGGTAAACGTTCCTCCGGTCGAAATGTTGATGGCCGATGGTGATGGTTGAATTCGTATCACATCAAAAGAAAGACGTAACGTTAGCACTGTGGCTAGCTAATGTTAGCCGATCCAGCTGTTAGCCAGCTAAGTCACGCAAAAACCCCTCAAATTTTAAAGGAAGCGGAGTGGATAAACAAAATAGTTTTAAATTGTTATTCAGACATAGAATAATAATATTCAACTTCTTCACGAACAGGTTTCCATCCGTTCGTTTTCAATTATTAAAAAAAATGAAGGCCCAAATTTCAAAGCCTCGGTGTCGATTTCCAGGGTGTCGGCCGAGCCACCGTTGGGCTGGGCAGCTCTTTCATACAGCCGGTGTAATCCAATGTTTAGAAGAAGTTGGATCGTAACCCGTCGTTTCCAGTCCGCGATTTCTTAATTTAACAGAATCCAGAGTGTAAATACATACAGAGAGAAACAGAACGGCTCCACTGCTTCTCCTTCACAAGTTTCCACTGAATTGGAAATTTATCATGAAAATGAGGGAGACACAACCCTTGTCAGCCAAGCAGTGCATTGTGTGCGCTGCTCTTCTTCCTCAGTCATCAGGCAGCCTGTTTGGAGTATTGCTTGTGGGTAGTGCCACCAAGTGGAAACTGTACATTCTCTCAGAAATGTGCCCATATTATGTGTTTTATTAGACATGTAACATAATGGAGCTGTTAGAAACTCACAAATGAGGAATTCCCAATTTATACTGTCTGTAAAAATAAACTATAAAAGTAGAAATAGGTAAAGTGATGAAAAGGTTAATCACCTATACAGTGCAGTGTTTTGCTCATAGACTGCATATAAAAGATAAAGTGATAGATTGCTGGATAAACCTGTGTCCTGACGTTTACATGCATGTCACACACCTTTCTGTTTTTGCATATCAGACACACACCCTTGTATGAAAAGAGCACTGAGTTACAGAAGCAGCATTACCCAGAAAGACAGCGCTGGGTCTCACAATAAAGAAAAGAAAGGAAAACAATGCTTAACAGAGACTTCATGATGTTCATCTGGCTTCCAAGCTCCGCAGATGAGATCTGATCTCATGGGAAGGATCTACTGAAAGTTAGGTTGGTGAAACCTGCACAAAACCTGGATAATTTAACATGTATAAGTAGCATAAATACACTACAGCCATCAATAATGTAGTTAATTAAATCTTTGCTTTTCCTGACATTAAAACTCATAATGTCTGCAGTAAAAATAAAATAATAAATAATAATAATAAAAGTAGTAAATATGCTCTGGAATGTTTTTTCGGATCAATAAATATATTAAATAATTCAGCAATAATAATCAAATAATAGATTTATTAATTTTAAGTATTTAATTTGACCTAATTTGCTCTTTTCAAGTCTGATGCTTTCAAACAAGAAAAATTTTGTTATATTTTGTAAATAGTCAGTAATTTTCTGGGCTGCTTAGTCTAATTAAGGATTGGGGGGGAAACTGGAGCTGAGTGGGATATACCCTGGAAAGATCACCAGTCTAACACAGAAGGACAAAAAACCCTCACACTCATTGCAAGGGAGAATTTGGAGTGACTAAGTAACATAACAAGCGTGTCTTTGGACGATGGGAGGAAGCCGGAGTAGCTGGAGAGAACAAACACGGGGAGAATGTGCAAACTCCACACGGAAAGGCCACTTTTTGGACCCCCCAAGCTGACGGGGGTCCAGCAACCTTCTTGCTGTGAGGCCACGGTACCAACCACTGCACCATCGTGCTGCCCAGTCTGCTAATGAAACAAAATAAACTTTAAAAATGCCTAAATTAATCATTAAGTTATTTACATACACACGTTCTCTGAGACTCCCCTGCAATGGACTGGCAACCTGTGCAGGGTGCGGCTGCCTCTTGCACGAGGAGGCTCCAGCTTCTCGTTACACTGAATCGGACTAAGCAGTAGAAAATGAACGAATGGAGTGATGAATAAATTCTCTGAGACAACACTAAGAATCTGGGTTGTGTTGTTAGTCGTAGCTGCGAACGTCACAGAGCTGCAACACTAACGTAATGAGCATGTCTAAGTTTCATTTAAATAAAAAACATCACTGAGATGTCCAAACATGTTTCTGTGCAGAAGTCTTAAACTTTGCAAATGGGAAATAGTTGCAAGAATTTACTGAAATATGCAAATATATGGAAATATTTAGTTTTTTCTAATCATCTTGGAAGTTAAACTTTATTAATAACTATATTCTTCAACACAATACTTGAAAAGTCCTCCTTTTTGAAGAACTTTCCAAAGATCTTCTTTGGATGTTTTCTTCTGTTTTCTGACCAGACAGCTTTGATAATGTTGAGTTTGGGGTTTGGGTATATCATTATCATTACTGCATCAGACCTGTTGCCACTAATTTGCCGTCTTGTTTCTTCATCCATGTGTTACCGCATCCTTTTCACCCTGTTTCTCTCCTTAAGAGTTGTTTCTGTTTTTCTGACTGGCCTCCACTTTTTTTAGTTTGAAGACATACTGAACCATCCTGACACATGAGATTATAAGTTAAAAGCTCTAAGGATCTCACTTTTGGTTGAAAAATTATATTTTGTTTCTGTCAAACTGTGTTAATTGTATTTTTTATATAGAGGCAGCTAAAAAAATAAACCCAAATCCTCTTTGTGATGCGATGGCAGCGACAAAGTGTCTAAAGAGTCTATAGGTTGTTTGTTCATCCCATTAGTTAGTCGCCTTTTTCATGCTTAAATAATTCATAGCTCATCTTTGTGGAGTACAAAATAGGAAGAAATCTCTTGAAAATTGGAAGAGACAAAACTGAGCTGAAAATTAGAGAGAAAAAAAACAATAAAAGTAAAAATAAAAACAAAAAAAACCTTCTGAAACCTGGAGAGTTGTTGTTTGAAAACCATGTTAAAGGATTACAATGAAGCCTGACTATTGGGGAGTAAATTCTAGAATATATGCAAATCAAAACCTTTGCAAAGGAATTTATATTTACATATATTCTAGCAAATACCATGAAAGGAATAATTTAAGACTTTTTAGTATTAAACCTGAGATTTCCAGAATCACAAAAGGTAGCTGCAGCTCTCAGATCTTCTTCTACTTTTTAATAATAATAATAATGATAACAATAATAATAATAATAATAATAATAATAATAATAATAATAATAATAATAATAATAATAATAATAATAATATT
>JBAMHX010000024.1:2567426-2578249 GCA_037177515.1 Pseudomugil tenellus
AATAAAATAAAATAAAATAAAATAAAATAAAATAAAATAAAATAAAATAAAATAAAATAAAATAAAATAAAATAAAATTAGATTAAATAGTGAGATTTGGGATATTAACGGATAAGAAGCTAATACATTGTATCCAAGGTATAATAAATTGTACTATCTAAAGAAAGATACATTTGTAATTGCAAATATGTATAAAAGCCAGAAAAGCCCATGGAAAAAACTTTGGTAGATTGATGTAATTATTCTAACACTTGTACAAACTTTAAACCTGAATAAAAGCAGTAAACATAATGTAACTGACTGAATATTTGGATAGAATTAGATTGCATTAATGTACTAAATAATTGTTACTGAGTTCTACTATTTATTCATGTTTAAATAAAAATAGATTGTTGTCTTAATAACTTTCGGTGTCGCTTACATTAAAAAAATGATCAAATAACTGCATATTTTAGATATGTCGTTACATGTTTTGTTTTATAAATTCATCGATAATTTACTTATTCTTGGCAGCTTGACGCAGATGACGCAATGGTAAATTTGACGTCTTTTACGCTACGCAATGACGTAATTTCCCGGAAGTGCAGGTATTGCAACACGGAAGTCTTGGAAGAAAACAAATAATCGTTTAAATTTGAGTCAAGTTGAAGTCGGAGAAGACGCCCCAAGCGTTGTTTGGCTTCTACATTGCTGTGTTTTCGACAACGAGGCTCGTTCACGGTAAGTTTAAGACTTTGTGGGCCGACGGTCGGACCGCTGTGTTCAGCCTGGTGGAGCTGCCAGTTACCGTGGAAGTGATCGGTTTTCAGGGTCCAACAGCTGACCTAAACACGGCTGAAATCACACTTCAGCCCTTTGATCACATTAATAACTGCTGAGTAACACAAAAGGTTTCTTGACATCTGTAATACACCTGAAAATGGTGTTGTAAGCGGTAGTGTTTGCGTTTAAATGCTTTACTGGGAAGTGTAAGTATTATAACTGTTATGGTAAAGTTAAGATGGGAATTTCCCCACATTTACACCACAGCGCGTGCACCTGGAGCTGAATGAGTCATTAAAAAGCACAAATTTAGACTTTTAAATGTTTTTGTAGCTGTTTAAGCAACAAAAATCCACCCATTCTCAGGTTTCTGAGGATTTACTTCCTGTCCTGTGTTTAAAGTAACAATGACATCATCTGTCAGTCGGTCTGCCATTAATAATTTTGTTAAGTATCGTGTTCAGCTTGATTTAAGCTAAGATTACATCTTTAAATATGCCATGCCACATCCAGCATATAAAGTAAAATAAAGTTAGGATCAGCAAACGTTTTAAATTTCTTATTTAGGTTAGAGAAAGCAACCAAACATAGATTGTCATTATATTTCCTCAGGCAAAGAAATGCTATAGTGTAGAAAATATTTAAAATATTATTAAAATGATTTATTATAATAATTATTAACAATATTTAAGTTATTTTTAGGACACAGAAACTAGTGGGAAACATGTTCACTACTCCCACAGGCTAATGTGTCACATCTTGTTCAATCAACAGTAATCATCGTCATAAGAATAATTTCAGTATTTGTGACTATTTTGCTAATTTTTAAAACAAAATCTTTGGATTTTTTTTTTTTTAAACAGATGGAGTTCCTGTTTGGGAAGAGGAAGACGCCGGAGGAGATGCTGAGGCAGAATCAGCGGGCCCTCAACAGAGCCATGAGAGAACTGGACCGAGAGCGAATGAAACTGGAGCAACAAGAGAAGAAGATCATCGCAGACATCAAGAAAATGGCCAAACAGGGACAAATGGTGTGGTGAAGGGACCGGTGATTGGGATTGGTTAATCATTTGTCAACAAGAAAGCTGAATGTGTTTTTGAATATTTGCAGGACGCAGTGAAGATCATGGCCAAGGATTTGGTTCGTACACGACGCTATGTCAAAAAGTTCATCATGATGAAGGCCAACATTCAAGCCGTCAGTCTTAAGATCCAAACGCTGAAGTCCAACAACAGCATGGCGCAGGCTATGAAAGGCGTCACCAAAGCCATGGCAACCATGAACAGACAGGTCTGTCAGAGGATCGCCGTGTGATGCAAATAAATTCTACACCTCACGTTTATTCTCACGGCTTTGGTTTTTTCTCCATCTCGCAGCTGAAACTACCTCAGATTCAGAAGATCATGATGGAGTTTGAACGTCAGAGTGAGATAATGGACATGAAAGAGGAGATGATGAATGACGCCATTGATGACGCAATGGGCGATGAGGATGATGAGGAGGAGAGGTGAGTGTATGGTGCTAACAAGGGCCGGCCGATTAATAGATTTAATCGAATAAATCAAAGTAGCTGTTAATGAATATTTATTTTTATAAAAAATCACGATTTTTAAGAAAAATATAGCTTTAATTTTGTTAACATCCAGGAATTTCTTAAAATGGCGTTTTGTATAAAAAAAGGTTTATTTTCTTATTGTCAAAATACTAAAATAGAGTAACCATTTTGCTTCCAAGAGGAGGTGCTTTTATTTAATTTACTATTTTTATGTTAAAATAAAGTTATACAAGTGAAGTGAGGTCTATTCTTAAATGGATGTCAAATGTTAAAAACTAGCTCACTGTAGAATAGCATTTATTGCTAACATTTTATATATAACATCATGAATCAGAATTTGTTTAAAAAATGGTAGATTTTTTAGGCCACATCGCCCAGCTTTAGCGCTAACCCAGTTAGCTCTGCATTCGGGCTGAATTGATGACGATGTGTTTGTGCTTCGTGTGCAGCGACGCCATCGTGTCCCAAGTGTTGGATGAGCTGGGTCTGAATCTTTCTGATGAACTGTCAAGTAAGAACAAAACGGCGCCTGAAACACAATAATCCCCAGTTTGTCTTTTTGGGTTGTTAGATTTATTTACCTACCTTTAAATGTTTGTGTGTTCCTTCAGATCTTCCAAGCACCGGGGGAAGCCTCTCTGTGGCTGCGGGGAAGAAAGCCGAACCCCAAGCCGCCGTGGCCGGAATAGACGCAGATCTGGAGGAGCGTCTGAATAACCTACGGAGAGACTGAGCACATCTAAGCCACGTGACTGTCAGACAAGCGCTTTGTGGCGATCCTGTTAATATAGACACAAACATACCCAAATCTGTGTGTCCAGACTCTTCGGAAGGTAAAACTGACCAGTCGTCACAGCCTAAAGGTTGTGTTATAAAGGTGTAAGGCTTTCTGTTTGAGTTTTTCATTTAATGCGCGTAATATGTATCTTATTAAGAAGAAAAAAAATATTACGAGGGTTAATGACCTTCATAGGGTCTAGAAAATTCTTATCTCCTTCAAGATTCTGCCAAATGACACAGATTTACTGAACATAAACTTCCATTTCATGATCTGTGTAAATACTAACTCCAGAAAAAAATGTTTTCACAATTTAAATTAACACTAATTATAAAATATTTAAATGAAACCAAATTAAAGCTGGTAATATTGCAGATAGTAAGAATTTTATATATGGACATTTAGTAATATCTGCGTGTTTCGTACATGAGGCAGGTTTTTGGTGTTTATCATCATACAGTTTTCAGCTTTTTTATGTTTTTTTTGGGAGTCGCCGGTTTGATGAGACCCCGCAGAAGATGGAAAACTAAAGGAGATTATTTCAACAGCTTGTCTGTCTAAATTCACTAACGGAAAGATTTTTACGAGTATTTGTGAGCGGTGTGTTCAGCTGCCTCTGTGGGAAGACACTCCTGTATTTTGCCTGGTGATTGTTTATTTCTGAGATCTGAAGCATTTTTCACCAAACTGTTAATAAAGAGTTGGTTGGTGTTTATTTTTGAAGACTTTTATTTCTTTATTCAATAAACTTTTCTTTTTTTCAAATTGAAATACCTGCCTGTGTATTTTTTCCTTAATTTAACTGTTTAATCACTATTTTAAAATGTCTTTGAGATATATTTCAGCAGGATTTTCTCCAATATGTAGAACCATAAAGAGACTAAACCGGTTTTGTGGACAGGTGTGGCTTCTGCTATTGTTAGTTTCTTATCGGTACAAAAGGTAGAAGGTCCTGAAATAACCAGCTGACATTGGCATCCAATAATTGCTGTTCTGACAGTATTTTTTCATTGTTTTCTCATTTGTGTTCTTTAATTTGTAGTTGTGGTTTGCACCTCAGGCATCCCTGGTGTAAGTTTCTCCTACATGGGACGACTGGTACAAACAGGTTAAGCTGAGATCATGTTTTGCCATTATGACTGTAAATAAACAATATTTCCAGAAGATTCAGACCCAAAAACCAACTTTATTATTCCATAGGAATAATAATTAGTGTATTTATAAAGGACATCAGAGCCCAAATTGATATTATTTTATTGCAAAAAAATGTAACTTTCAAAACTGTCAATTTGTCAACATACAATCATAGAACAATATTGAATGTACTGAACAATTTCAACATTAAATAATAAAAAAATAACAGCCATGTTTTATGTACATTTGTTAAAGCTATGTACATGGATAAACAGAAAAAAAACTGCCTGAACCAAACGCCTGGCAGTCGAAGTACTGAAGCTGCAGAAGCATCGCACGCAGAGCAGGTTGAGCGAGGAAGAGACCCCTGCAGGAATCAATCATGGCGATCGAGATGAGCTCAGAGAGGGAGAGATTAACTGGCAGCAAACTGGCAAACGTTGCTATAACTACAGCTAAAAAGCTTATTAATCATCTAAAATGGCTCCCTTAAACATCAGCCAACTGAAGAGACCGGCGCATACACACAACGTGCCTACTGTCCACTGGAGTTAAGGATATTGTTAAAAAATAAAGGCGGAAAAGTCACTTTATGACGAATGATGTTCAGGCTGCACTTCTAGTTGAACAGAGCAGCAAAAGTCATGCTTCAACAACAATGTTTTGTAGTTTTGCTCAAATGAGCAGATTACTCTCCATCCTGGGGTCAAGCCATGCTACCATCTTATTTTTGCAACAGGAAATAGTTCATGCAAAGAAGGAATGAACAGGAACGAAACGGAACAATTGCTACCCGGCTCATTTTATATGAAGAAACCCTCAGAAAACACAGAATCACTGCTTAGTTGCTGATCATTACACTGGATTGGCTTCAGAAATGGGATTTTTTAAAAATATCTGTAACCATGCTGCATTAAAACTCCTAATACCACACATTACATTAATAAACTGGATGAATTTGAGTGTAAACATTAATAAGCAACACACAGCACGTTTGATTTTTGACTTTTTTCTACTCAGGCAGGAAGAATTAATGTGGTAAAAGTACACGCGGCATGAAGATGGAGCTGTACTGCTCACTGCAAACTGGTTACGCTCCATTTAGACTAAATAGCGACAGATATTCCCTCCACATGCTTCCAGTTTATCCCATCAGAACAGTGACAGGAACTCCATGTGTGTTGTGATAAAAATCTCTTGAACAAAACGCATCTCGTGTTACAGAACGTGCACAGAACAGCTGCTAACGTGGGAGCGTCTCCCATCTCCAAATATGTCTAATGTTCTGCAGATCAGCTGGTCTGTGGTGACGTGTAAAGAATGGATCACTCGCTGCCCTACGGACTGAAAGGAACAGCAGCTTTAAACAGTGATACGCTCCACTGGAACCCCCCCAGAATAGACAAATGGAGCATTTTCTAATCCGGGCGCGGAGCAGAAGTTTCCTTTGTCGATGTAAGAGTTTCACTTCCGACAGGTTCGATGAGGGGTGTGTTTTTTGGGCACCTCGATGCGGCATCTGCTTCGGTCATCCAGCCAAGGCAGCTCAAAGTTCCTGAAAGAAAACATTTACATTTAAAGTTTTTTTTATTTATTTTTTACGTCTTTGGCATCATTAAAACTAGATATCATGCTGTCGGAGGCGAACACCCCCCAATCCTGGCAAACATCTACAACATTCAGGTATAACGTCATCATGTGACACATCTTCAGGTCATGACCTTTCATTTACACTTTATTTGAGGTCAATCGGATGAATAGTTTCAGAGACATAACCAACAGTTTTTCAGCCAACCTGAAAATGATAAATGACTCAAAATGGAGCCAGTTCATCCTCTCGGATAACTGCAAGCGGTCGGGTGAAACCATAATGTTCCCGACACTCCGTTTGGGGATATAATAAAGATGATGTAAAATCATTTTGCCGTGTTTTCTAAAGGCCAGTTTATAGTCGTGCAGCAGCTGCATCGAGTCTGGTCCGTGTAGCTGAAGCAGACGGGCGTGCGTGTTTATACTGGAGCGTAAAAAACAACGATTTTTTTTTAATGGTAAACTTTGATATTTACTGCTTTAAATAAACAATGGTGGCTAACGTGGTTCATTCAGTCATAGATTTCCATGTAGATTTAAGCGACAACACCCAAACATCCAGAAACACATAATCACACGGATTAGAAACCTTTTGTCATCTTACAACAGACTAAAACCAGTAGCCCGGTTTTTTTTAGCAAGTTTTTGTTTCAGTAACAACCAGTTGCTTCCTTCTTGCATTACACCAAAAAAAAACTGAATCATAGAGCAAAACAGAACATTTCCTAACTTACTGTTGTGACAGCTTGGGCAGCGGCCGGCCAAAAGCAACCACAGGCAAGAATGGGGTGATCACAATAGCTTCAACTGGAAAAAATGAAAGAATCTGGTTACAAAGCATTTAAATGCAACAGGTTTTATCCAGGCATGAAATACGGCGGCTGTACCATCTTCCGTGTCGGGATAAAAGGACGACAGCTCGGGCTCAGTCTCCTGGACGACTTTCTTCCTGTTCATACGCTGCTGCAAGCGCTGAAACATGCGCTGCTCTCTGATTCGCTGGATGTCCCATCTACAAACAAACGCACAGCAGGAACGATCACATGAGTAGATACGGCGCTTTAGACGGCAACACACCTGGGTAGTTGTGTGTCTGCATCTAAGCTACAACAGACGATGACGAGTCACTTGCAGAAAATAAACTGGCTAAACACATCCCATCTACTCGCCAAGTCACACAGTTATGCTACTTTGTGTACTGTCAGCCTGTAATATTTCATTTTATTTGTGTTCACATGTGGTAATGCTTAAAGGTTTATCTCCAGATCATTCTACACATCTGTCATGAAATTATGATCCACTGGATCGACAATGAGGCGCGGTATAAAATATATTTTCCTTGTTTATTACGTTTTATAAGCCGCCTCACTACCAATGCGGTGAATTGTTATGAAAGGGGAATTTATTTGTATAGCACATTTAAACACAGGGTGATTCAAAGTGCTTTACAGAGCATTAAAACAATATAGCAAGAAAGATTTTTTGTTAAAAAGAAAATGACAATTAAAAATTATTAAAATTATGTAGATAAAAAAAGAATTAAACATTATTAAAAGTTATTAATAATCATGATTAATTTAAGAGTACAAACATAAAAGTTTACAGTAAAATATATATAATTTTTTTAATTATTTAAATGCAGCTGAGAACAGGAGGGTCTTTAATCTGGATTTAAATAAAATGCTGATTTGAGGCTTTCTGGGAGTTTGTTCCAGACATGTGGAGCATAGAAGCTGATCGCAGCGTCTCCACGTCTCCTTCTGACTCTGGAACTGATAAAAGTCCAGATCCAGATGACCTGATGGGTCTGCTGGGTTCATACTGGGACCTAAACCATTCAGAGCTTATAAACCAGTAACAGAACTTTAAAGTTATCCTCTGACTGACAGGCAGCCAGTGTAAAGACCTCAGAACTGGACTGATGTGGTCCACTTTACTGGTATCGCTGAAGACTCTAGCAGAGTTCTGGACGAGCTCCACTCGTGTCAAACATGTACGACCAACAATCTGGAAATATTCCCATTCAGTCTCAATATAGTAAAAGTAAAACCGGAAGGGAAAAGAAAAATGCTTCACCCTTTCTGTGGCTCTGAAACGAGATGATCAGGTAACAAATCGAGGATCAATTACTGACGACTCACTTTCAGCTTTGCTGATGGAAAAAACTAAATTCATTATGCTGCTACGGAACATTTTTAATCAAAGTTAAACATATGAAACCAAAATGTGATGATTTTAGTAGCCATCTAAAGAACATTTATGGTTAAAAAAAATCTATTTTTATAGAAAAATATCCTTTTGTTAATTCAGAAGCCACTAAAAGCTAAAATATAATTTAATCTGATGTCGCTCTGCATTCTTTAGAAACCGTAAAAATACAGACAAATCTCAAACCAACAGATTGATTCTGTACCTCTTCCTCCTCTTCTCATCCAACTCCAGCTTTGAATGGCGTTTCAGAAACACACCGTCGTCCAGTGGCTTGATGGGAGCAAAAGTTTGCACATTTAAGTGTCAGTTCGCGTAATGCTGCAACTGTAAATGTTATGTTTGTGCCTCACCTCGGGGGGAGTAAAAGACGAGTCCTCATCCAGCGGCTCGATGTGGTTTTCCCTCCAAGAGGGAACTAGCGTGTAGAAGAAAAATACAGGGAACAAGTCATTTATAGATGGTTTGTCCTGCACATTTGATGGATTAAGTGTTTAAAGGTGGGATATAGGTTAGGCTTACAAACAATCAGCATATCATGTACTACATGAGGAGTCCACTCACTGGCCACCTCTTCCTCCTTTTTGGGGGAAGTCTCACGCAGAGGGGAAAGAGGAGGTTGGTTCCAGCAACACAGATACATTTCTGTAGTAGACATGAAGGGCAGATCCTCCATCTGACAGCTCAGCTCAGGCTCCTCTTTGCATGGGAGCAAACTGTCCCTTTCTACCCCCGACCTCACCGGAACATTCTTCTCCGGGGTTTCTTTACTGCGCAGCCCTCTTTGGTTGGGAAAGCCAGGCTCCATTTCAGATTTCTGGGGACTAAGTTTTGCACTTTTGCCCTGAGACTTTTGAGCTTTTCCATCCCCAAAGCAAGATTTCCTGCATGCATAAAAATACAGAAATGAGTGCAAATGTAAAAAAAATATGAACCGATTGTGGTCGTCACGGCTTATTTCACCTTTTTTGACCTTTGCCACCCCGGCTGAATTGTAAGGGAGTGGCTTGGTTTGGCTGTGGACTCTCCTCTATATCCAGATCCCATATGTCCTCTTTGTCAGGGGTCCATGGCTCCAGGGGCTGAAAAAGGCGCTTATCACGGGGCACGTCCTTCCGTGTGAGCTGGAGGCGGCGCTCCATACGCTCAATGCGTGCCAGTAGCTGTTGAAGACAAAGATAATAAGTGATATGCATGTGCTGAAAACCCAAATATACGACTGCAACACATAAAGAAAGCAATTTCCTTTAACATACTGTCTCCTTATCTGCTTTGAGCTCATCTATCTCCTTGTCCTTGGATTGCAGCTGTTGCTGCTGTTGTTCAATGAGGTCCAGTTGGAGGAGAAGAATCTGGCGGAGGCAGTTGGCCTGTGTGTGTGGATTGGCAGGGCTTTTCCTGATGTTCCTCCACTTGCCCTCAGAGGAGAGCTCAATAGATGCAGTGCCAAGGACTCCGGGGACAACTCCCTTCGCACTGTCATCACCACCAGCGTCTTTAGGATTATTGTTCACAGTCATCTGAGGATTATCCATATTGTCAACAGAGAGGGGTTTACCTTTCACCGGGGTTCCCTCACCCCCCATTGGTCTGACAGGGGACAATATCCCCACAGTTTTGTCTTTTTGAACTATTTCTGCAACTGTGGCAATGATGGAAACTTTGCTTGTCATGTAATTCTGCTCTAAGTACTTGGATTTACGTGGGATCTCCCCGTTTTGTACGTCTTCAGCATCTACAGCAAGGGGACAGGGCTCACAGTGGTGATCCCAAAGTAGCTCTTCTCAAAGTTGATTGTGTTAAATCCTGTATTTGGAAACAACGTTGGTCTCAAAGTCATGACGAGCACGACGACTTCCCATCCTGCAGCAGTCTCAGCGGTTAAATGCTACTTTACATGGAAACTTCGCAGCTGTAAAAAAACAAAAGAATAAAGACATTTATCATGCTATAGTTGTCCATCTTGCGACGGAGTCTCTTTGAGTTGTGAAAAGGCCACTTTCCCTCTATAAACACTTATTCAAGCATAAAAGACAGCAAAATTAACGTGTACATCTGTTCCTTAAAAATCGCTCGCCGGGTTAGAAATTACAGCTAAACGGTGTTAGCTCTCCAGCACATCAACATTAACAAGGACATGGAAACTAAATAAATACTTTCAGAAGAATTTAAGCGATAAAGGCTGCGCCCAGGCAGACATTTTAGAGTAAGGGCTTCCAACAAGGACTCGGGAGTGGCTGTGTAGGACACTGGCAGCAGCCATCTCCTCCATTTTGGTTCTCGCGAAATCATGAAAAACAATAACAGCTAGCTAGGATGCTAACGTTAGCCGGCTAATTTAACTGACGACATTTTTATACATTTGGAAACCGTGTAAAGACCTTGTAGTTGCGCTCAAACTTAAACTGAACCTGTTTCGGATAGCACACGTTCGGATTTTTTAAGATTACCTCGAGTGTAGTTTAAGTCAGCCTGCAGTGCCGTCATGTTCCCTCCTCAAGACTTGTTTTAAAGCGCCGACCAGAGCGCATGCGTAATTTGTTGGATGGCCATTTCTTGTTTTGGAGTTTTCCAACGAAAGGGCGCCAGTAGGGGGCGCTGAAACATTGCGCTAAGTCATTTTGCAGCAACAAAATGCTCTTTAACATTTATTCATTATCTTTTAATTTTACATTAACATTTAAATGTTTTTTCTGCATCCTAATGGTAGAAAGCTTCTATGTAAAAAATATTTTATGCTCCAATTACGACTGCAGAAAGGCTTTATATATATATATATATATATATATATATAT
>JBAMHX010000024.1:2595040-2607693 GCA_037177515.1 Pseudomugil tenellus
TTTGTTTATGCTGGGAATGTTGTCATTTGCCAATAACACTATAACATTCATATGAATAATCGATTTTACATGCAATTAAAGACAGTAAAATAACATTATTTAAAGTTTTAAAAAAATGTTTAAAAGTGCATTTACAGAATATGTTTTACTTCCTTTTGGCATCATAAACATCAAGATGATGATGATGCTGATCCATTATTCGATTAATTAACAACATATCAGATATTAGAACCCTCTTTGCTACATTGAACGCAAGAACGAGTATGCATGTGTGTGCTTGCGCGCGCGTGTAGGCGTTTGTGTGTCCGTACTATTTACTGCCCGGGCTACAGAGCGGAGAGACGGATGGGCGGAGTTTTCTCAATATTTATGTGACCATCACCTTGGTCAACCTGCTCGGACCTGACTACTTTTTCGTGAGAATATTCTTTTTAAGCACATGGGTGAAACAAAAAAAATGATATTTATAAACTTAAAACATGTTCCAAATTGATTAATGTTTGTGTGTGGCATTGATAACCACGCATTAAGGTGATTCCTCCTTGTTCTGTCTAAAATTGTGATTCTGTTCAGCTGCTCCAAGAACCATCCTCACCTCCTGCGTTTTGATGAACTATCTTTACGCTGACAAACAAACAAAAACAAAAATTAAAACCACTTTCTCATCTTTTTAAGAGACACAACCCTCTTTTCTCTAGTCTTTCTCTAGTCTTCTTCGCTTCTCCCCGGATACGGTGGATGAAAAGGAGCGGACCCAGATGTGCGCGCATGTGTCACTCCTGTAGAGTTCATTCATGTTTACATTCGGAGGTTAAAAACGTTCTTTGAGTCCAGAAAACAGTGTTGGTTGAATCCGTAGCTGCTCGGACGCTCAACCGGATATAAGTGGACATTATTTCCTAACGGTAATTTTCATTGCTTAATCTTTGTTTTTCGTTTTAAAGTCAGCATTTAGCTTATTTTAACCGTTAGCCTGACACTGCCTGGGAGAGGTCGGCATTGTGTTACCATGGTAACGGCGCAGCACAGAGCCGAGCGGTTAGCTTATGTCGTGAGTTTTGATGACTTTTTCTGAAAGTTTCACGACGTTGCCTAACTTTTAATTCTCAAACTTGTTTGTTTCTTAAACAACACATCCTCGATGGTAATCAGAGCCATTTGCTTCCCCGGAAAACTCCTGTAAACGTCATATAATCGTGGTTCACAACCGAAATTCTTGCTAAATTAAATGCATGAGCACGAATCACACAATTAATTTATGAATTCAAGGTGCGCAATTTCAGTCCCAAGTTTGGACTTTTCACTTTATTTCCTGCATACAAACAGCGAAGTGTGACAAACATTACTTCAATGTTGTAATGGACACTATTTTCCCCCTTAAAGCAAACGGGTAGCTTTCTTTTCTTTGTTTTATTGCCAAGGTTTGTGTTTAAACTATATTATTTAGAGAATACATAATTTTATTTCCGTAGTTTAAATTTGGAGAGATTGTCAGTATTTGTTGAGGAAGCAGAAGTTTTAAGAGCCATTAAATGACTGTACACAACTAGGAACAACCAGAAAGAGTTGAAAACTACTGAACCAAACTAACGAGATAAAAACTAAATATAAAATGCACTCAGGGATTAAAAGAGCAGAACGCGTTATTAATTAATCCAAAGAAAGGTCACTTTTAAAACAGGATATCAAAACTAACATTAATTATGAAAAATCACCACAAAATTGTCCTGATGATGAAAGAGACAAAACTAAAAGCTGCAAAATGAACAAAATGGTCACAGAGTTGCAATTAGGAAAAAAAGATGCTAAAACTATGATAAAATGATAAATATGTATAAGAATGATGTATATAAATGATACAAAGAGTCCCACAGAAACAGAAATGAGCTATTAAAAGACAGACCTGAGTAAAGATGTATAAGAAAAATAGATGTAGAGACAAATCTGACATGAAGCGATAAATGAACGGTGGCCTTTCTGTGTGTTAGCATGTTCTCCCCATGTATGTGTGGGTTTTCTTCTCTGGTTTCCTCCCCCCGAGTCCAGGAGAGGGGTTAAACGGTCCCTCTCGGAGTCAGCGTGAGTGATTGTCTGTTTTAAAGAGCAACTGGGCAGAAAAGTCCCATTTTAAAATCTGAACACTTATTTGATCCTTTAACAAAATCTGAAAAGTTAAACTATTTTTTGGGTAGTTTTACTATTTATTTTCATGCGTTTTGTGGATTTTATTGTTGTGTAATCTTCTGCTTTCTGTTGACCAGTATATGGTGTACAACAGGGTTTTGAATAAATGCTAATAAATGCTAAATGTCTCTGAAACTGTATTAATATGATGTGTTTGGCTTTATAGGGTTAACAAACACAAACAACACATTCTTTGTCCAAATTAGTTTTAAAAAAGATCCAGAAAAATGCGAGTAAATGCAAAAATATGCAAAACCCAGGAGCATAGTTTGCATCGATGTCCATCGCACTAAACTGTCCAAATTTATAACAAGTTTTCCAAAATAAATAAACAAACTGGTCCCAGAATATCTCCATTTAAATACTGTTACACATATTAATTATGTTTAAGCACGCTCTGTCATGGCGCTTCAGGATCCTTAAAGCATCATAACAAAGACATGACATCCATGAGTAAGTGTAGAAGGGTGTAAGATGTCAGCTAATGATAAATTAATGCTGATTGATTAATCAAAGCCTCTGATCACCAGATTTTGTCCTACTCTTTCACTTAATTGTCTTTCATTCTGTTTAACCTGATTGATATCTGTTCAGCTGCCAGGACAGAGGAACACAAAAGAAGTCGTGTCTTCGGTGTCTACTTTCTACTCTGCTTTGTCTCCTGTTTGACCAGCATTAGCCTCTCCGCTTTCCGTCTTCAGGCGAGCCAAGCTTCAGCTGAAGGATCTTTATTTCACACCACCTCATGCTGCAGCACTTTTCAGCACAGATTTAAATGTAACAAGTCGAGGTGCTGAAGCGCTCTTCTCCCGTTTCACTGAACAAATATCAGGGATTATCCCTCTCTCCTTACTCCCTGCTAAGGTCTCCTGCTGCTTCATGTCATGACGGATCAGGTTTTTTTCTAATTGGTCACCAGATCCACTGCTTGAGCGTGTAACTAAGTCACCCTTGTGATGATTCAGATCTGCTCTGTTTACAAGATTCAAGAAGAAGACAGTGGATGGAGCGGGAAGAGGAGCGCGATGGCATCCTAAAAGAAGCGTGGTAACAGACCGACAGGTGCAGCGTCTTCCAAAATCAGCGTCCTCTCAGATGTAACGGGAAGAGTTCAGGTGAGTCAGAGACTTTTCTAGAAAGACACTGAGACGTGGCAGTGATGAAGTTATTCGCTTGGCTCTTTATCAGGGAAAAAAGACGCATTTAAATCCAACAATCCTGCTTCAGGAAGGATTTTATATCCTTCCGAGACCTGAACCGGACTCTGGTCTGGACTAGTTGAGTCTTTGGATCCATGAGCTCTGATTGGTTTATTCTCTGAACATATCACAGATGTATTCTGGTCCTAAACCGTTCTGGTATTTATAAAAAACCAGTAGGTTTTAAAATCTATCCTGTGACTGACTGGAAACCAGTTTAAAGGTTTTAAAACTGGTGTGATTTGTTCAGATCACTTAGTTCCAGTTAAAGCTTCAGCAGCAACATCTGGAAAAAGCTGCAGATGTTTTATGCTCTTTTTGGGAAGTCCTGTTAAAAGACCATTACAGTAATCCAGTCCAGCACTGTAGCCTCACAGCAAGTAGGTTGCCGGTTCAATCCTCGGTTCGGGCGGTGGCCTATCATGTTCTCCCGGTGTTAGCCGGGTCACCGGGTTCTCCGGCTTCACAGTCCAAGGACATATAGATATAGATGATATAGCTGATTGGGGACTCTAAATTGACTTTAGGTGTGAGTGTGTGTGTGGTTGTTCGTCTCTATGTGTGGCCCTGTGATGGGCTGGCGACCTGTCCAGGCTGTACCCCGCCTCTCGCCCATTGTCTGCTGGAATTGGCTCCAGCCCCCCCGCGACCCCCTTTGGGAATAAGCGGTAGAAAATGGATGGATGGATATATTTAGCCATTACTTGCCTGCTGTTCTCGTGAATCTTGTTTAAAATATGTGTAAAAAACCCGCTTGACACATCTCTACCTCTTAGAGAACCATCCCTTTTCAAGTTCGTACCACTTAGCCATGGTTTTAATATAATTCACTATTATTAAAAACCATTTGTTCAATTACTTTTATTACTTTTATTACTGTGGAAAAGAAAAACAAACTCTTCCTCAGTGTCAAGGTCACATTTTTTTAAACAACAAAGGTTGTCTGAAGTTCCTCACTTAAAATTAAACTATAACGGCAACAGCATTTATAAAATAAATACTTAAAAATGTAAAAGAGAAGTTGTCAAGCAGCCTGAAAACATGCTTATCTGACTGTAATGGAGGAGGTTTGGCTTGTGCAGAATTTCACAACACAGTGTTGGGAGATCGATTTTATGTGATTCAGGTGTTTCGTAGCAAGAAAACATCTAAATCCTACAAGACGGAAGACATCTTGGACAGAAACTGGACGTCCTGAGTTAAAGGGCTGCTTTTGGTAACTGATCAAACTGAGCAAACACATTTAAAACAGTTTAATTTTAAAAATATTTGTCGTATTAGATGTTGATCTATGCTACTTAATTGATGGATTTCAGTCATATTTTTACACTCTACTATTGTTAGAGATGTGATGCAGCAGGATGCAGCATAGTGTGCTGCAGATATATAATATAGATGACTGCTCTTTGTATTTGTGTAGATTCTATATAGCAAGCAGGACAAATACAAAAATGTAATTTATGTACATGTTGCTGCCGCTGAGGGTTTCAGAAATCATTTGCCGAAACCGTATCTGGTCTGAGGTCAGCGGGGCGTCTCGGCCCAGTGTAAAGCTCACAGTTCAGGGCCAGGATTATCCAGATCATTGGATCAGAATACTGTTACCCAGCACCACAACCTCCCACAGTGTACCTGGGATGTCCCAATTCAAAGCCACCAGCACACCCAGTTCCCTCCCATAACCATTACCAGGAGTGAACTTGAGCTCACGTTTACCTTATATGACACCTGATAGGATACAGCGACAAACAGCTGCTGCGCTTTAATCTCAGTACAGATAGTCACTAAAACAGCAGAACGTCGTTCTTGAACGTTTGCATTTCTAATGTTTTGATTAGCAAAGTTTCGGGGATGATCTGGGCCACCAGATGTTCAACAGCTGGCTTGTTAAAGTTAGATTTTAAATACTTCCATGTTTACTCACCGCAGACCGAGTGGGACTGAGCAGACAGATGATAATGAGTCATGGAAACCCTCAAACACACAAGAAATAGTTCAGAAAGAGAGGAAAACAACACTGTTAGCAGAGGTAAAACAATTAAATCTCGTTAACTATTTGTTTTCCTGATATGACACCTTAAAATGTATATATAGTATCAGTGAGTCTCCCACATGAAGACGACAGTACCAATGCCGTTATCGTATAGTACTGATTCATGCAATAGTTGGTCCCAAAGTAATTCAGCTTTCGGAAGAATTTAAACAGTAAATTTCCCAAAACAGATCTAGAAACGGCTTCCACCTGAAGGCACAAACATTGTTTTTGCACTCCACCATTTGGTTTTTTTAACAATAATAAAAAGTTTTATATATTCTGTGACAGAATATTTTATCTAAAAACTTATTTTTTTACTCCCAAATATTATTTTTTACTATTGGTGTGAAAAATATATAAAATATATATTTTCCTCCTAAAACTTTTTTCCCTTTGAGATTGTATATTTTATTGCATTCAATAAAAAGACAAATATAGCTCCATACATTGACTTTACATTTCCTCATAATTGGCCAATTATTATGTAAAAAACATCCACAAAAACTATGACTTGATCGCAGGATTTTGTATAATTTTTTGAGCCTTTTAACTAACCGTGTGTTCAAACAGCTAACAATGCTAAGCTAAATGCTAAGCGTAACTTGTTTAGATGGAAAGTTTGTTGCATAAAACCTAACAGTATAAAAACCCCTCCCTCCGTCGCTGTTGTTGTAGTTTATGCCATGCTGCCTCACTGCCTCCTGAATGCCAGTGTGTGACTATGTGCTGACAGCCAGAGCACTCACCTGATGAGAGCAATGGAAACGGAAACATGATTCCAGGCCCTCTCCTACAGCATGTACTTGGTTCTGTTTGATTGGGTTTCAATGTCAGGCTGTTCAACACGTAGCATTAAAAAGAAGCATGTAAATAAGTGCTGGGAATGAGATGGTGTGGTTCAGCTCCCACACCGAGCAACGGCGTCTGTTTGTTTTCAGTCAGGATGGGTCTGAAGGTGGACAGTCCGGACAGAAATGATGACGCTCGTAAGTATGAGCAACAAGAAGAGGGCGAGGGGAACGAAAGCACAACCGAGGCCTTCATTCGCTCCTTACCGCCAGCCACCGGCAAGAAGAGGAGGAAAACCAAGAGGAGGTACTTTACTCCCGGAGCTCCTCTGTTTGCAGCTCCAGTTACAAACCAGTGCAGGATGACAACATCTCTTAGTGGTCCGGAGCTTCATTTTGTGCTCATCATGCTGGACAGGATGAGCAGTGTGCTGATAGGAAGCAAAGCAGATTTCTGTCCTTCTCTCTCTGTTTCTTGTCTTTCAGATGACTGTCCATCAACCTCACCAACTGCAAATATGAAAGTGGTACGTTGGACCTTGTGTTGCAGCTATTTTAGCTCTAAAAGGAAATCTCATATTGTTTTGATAGTGTTAAGCATTTATTTCTGTCGCAGGGAACTCTTCCTGTTATATATAATATTTTACACATTAGTGTGTTTCAACCTGGAGGAAACGGGTCCAGTTTGACGCTTCACTCTTGGAATCACAGAAACATTATAGAAGGAATTGTCTCATAATACCAGTGTAACGTACTGGGAGCTCCAGTTTAACCTTATTTAACGCCACTGGGATCATTTTAAACACTAAGAACCAGATGGTAACACCCAACATGGATTATTTCCAACAAGCTTCTGTCACATATAATGTTGGCTGAAACTAAAGTTAAAAGCTAGTTTTAAGTTTTAGTGGAAACATTTCATTTCTCTGGAAGACTGGAGCGATGAATACAGAAAGTAGCTCAACAGACTGGCTGTGCAAAGCATTTGGAACATCTTAGTTAATGTGATTTGTCTCAGTGCGGCGAGCTGCTCGCAGATACGGCCTCAGGGAGGCGATGGAGGATGAAGATTGGACGCTGTTTTGGACCGACTGCTCCGTGTCTCTGGACCGTGTGAAAGACATGAAGCGCTACCAGGTATTTGAGCCAGTTTGTTCACACTAACACGCGTATTACTGCCATCATCGTTGAAAATGAAGCCGCTTCTACAACGAACTCTGTAATTGTATTTGTGCAGCAGAAAATGAGCAGGAGAAAAAGCCTTTCTGCTTTAATAGAGTTACTTTTTTAGGCCACGGCATTCATTCCTCAACATTTCTTTCAGCTCAGGCATTTAATTTGTAATTTACTTTAATGGGGTAATTCAGCTCAGTTACTGTTCAGCGGCTCGCGACCAATGCACCTAATTCTCCTCTTTGAAGACGAATACAATCTGGATACAATTCTTTATGTAAAATACGCAGCATCAGTGGCGACCGTCCTCTCATGCCATATAAACACACTTCTCTTCGCAGAAAATAAACCATTTCCCAGGGATGAGTGAGATCTGCCGCAAAGATTTACTGGCAAGGAACCTGAACCGCATGCTGAAACTCTTTCCTAAAGACTACAACATCTTTCCCCGGACGTGGTGCCTTCCTGCAGAGTCAGTTTGCACTTAATTAGAATTTGCAGTTAATCTGTTTCTTTTTTTAAATTGCATTCACCCTTTTTCTGATGGTGCGTTGCAGCTACAATGACTTCCAGGCTTATACCAGGGCCAAAAAAAGCAAGACATACATCTGTAAGCCAGACACAGGTTGCCAAGGTAAAGGCATCTTCATCACCAAGTCCAGTAAAGACATCCCACCCGGAGAACACATGATCTGCCAGGTGTACGTCTCCAGGGTGAGTCTGAAATAAAAGAGTAAACACAATAAAACAAAACACAAGTTTAATGATCTCCTTTATTCTCCAGCCTTTTATAATCAACGGATACAAGTTCGACCTGCGGATCTATGTGCTGGTGACGTCATGTGACCCATTCAGCATATTCATGTTTAAGGAAGGACTGGCTCGGTTCTGCACCACCAAGTACAACGAACCCACACACAATAATGTGGTAAGAAGAGTCAGCAGAAAGGAACAAGCAGGTGTGGACACTTTACAGGGAAATAAATGGAGTTTTTTCTCTCTAATGTTAGGAAGATGTGTGCATGCATCTCACCAACTACTCCATCAACAAGAACAGCGAGAACTTTGTCCGTGACGAGGATGTCGGCAGCAAGCGGTGACTAAACGTAGCATGTGATGCTATTAAAGACGTATTATCACACTAAGACAAACTTATAGCTTCTAATGAGCTACATCGTGTTTTGTAGCTGAACAGTTTAAATCATGTTTAGTTTGATAAAACAATTGAATTCATTATTAAGTGAATGTATTAAATGGATGGAAATCATTTCCACCCAATTGAAAAGCTTTAATTTAGTGAGAAATAGCTTTTTTAACAAACCAAGTGGTCATTTGATGAATTTGGGTCTTGTTAGTTAATTACCATGATTTAGAGTAACTACAGCTACTATTTAAAATGGTGGAAAATACATGAATTATTCTGCCGATCCAGTTAGAGCAAGAGCTTTTATTAGAGATGGAATTTATTCATATGTGTACCACCAGCTGGTGTCACGTTTGCAAAAGAAAAACAAAGCAACATTGAATTTGTAGGAATAAAAATTTACAGCAGGAGTCTCCAAGTTGAGTCCTCCAGATATAGCGTCCTGAAACTTTTAGGTTTCTCCAACACACCTGAATCAAATGAAAGGCCTCTGCAGAGCTGGATGACATGCAGAAGAGAAACATTTCATTCAGGTGAGTTGGAGTAAGACCAGATCTGGGCAGCCCTTATTTACATCAGAGTAAAACAAATCAATAAAATGTTTATTATTTTGGTAGTTAGAGGACTGAAAGAACAGTGAAACAAGGCCGATGCCGTCGGAATGAGCATTTTTCCTGTCAAGGACGAGGAGTCGGTTTCTTGGATTGAGAAGAATATAAATTTAATAAATGAAGAATAGAAGAAGTTGAACATAGTTCAACATTATAACATGGAGTGAAACAAATACATGAAAGACAGACAAGATACAAGGTTGTAACCCGGGAGAATCATTTCAGAGATCTGTTGTCACACAGAAGTCCGACAGTGATTCTGACCCGTCACTTAGAGACACCTTCGTTTAAAGAATGCATTTTGTGCATCATATGGTGCGGAGACACTATTCTGTTACAAACACATAGAGAACCATGTCCCGTCTAAACATTCTCCACCATGGAAGGACTCGACTCAGACAGATGGTTTCTTAAAGTCAGAATGACATGAGCTTAGGAACATGATGGTCAGACTCTTCGGCCACATATTAATTAAGAGTACGGTAATTAAGCTCAGATATGGCCATAACAGGGGACATCCCCGAACCCCCCCCCCCCCCCAATCCTAAAATAGACACAATGTAAAGCTGCACATGTTCAGTCACAAAGCTCCACCTGGTGTTAAAACCTTGAACCAGTCAGGTATGACATCAGGACAGGATGCATCCTGAGGTCATGACCTTTTATTTGCACTTGATTTGAGGTCAATGAAACAAATAGTTCCAGAGATATTACCAAAAATATGATCTTTCGCGAATAAAGCGCCACCTGGTGGGGAAACAATAAATCTGATAATTGTGAAATTCGATACAGACCATACTTGTGGCAGAGGTTGTGATGAAACCATTATATCCCCAACACTTCCTGGTATATAAAGGGGAAAGAATATAATAATAGATTATGCTTTTACAAGTTTTACTACAGCTTTTTAAAGACATTATATCCCCGAATGCGGAGTGTCAGGGATATCATCACGACCGCCACCGCTGCATTAATTGCAGTTCATGTTATTTTAATCTTAAATTTAGAGGCGTGTCCTTTTGATTGATGTGTGTTAGAGCGCTATAACTGGTTACAGCTGCGTACTTCCTGCTGGCTCCACCGTGACGGAGCCTCTCAGCTCTAACTTTTCATCCATTTTGGGATTTTCCGATAATGACGAAACACCAAGATGGCGACGGTCGGACCCGCCTATTGGCTTCATATGCACTCTTCAGAAACCTCGTACGTGCTGTCCAGTAATTATATACTGTCGATGGACTGAACATGTGCAGCTTTATATTATTGTATTGTGTTTATTGGAGGATCGGGGGCATTCGGCTCATACTGCCTCTTACGACGGCAAAGACCTTTATTTATACATCATTTCAAACATTTCAAGTATTGAATTGTGAGAGGTTCAACAACAATGTTTTTAAAAAAAATTGACTTTTTCTGTGTCTGACCCAAGTGGCAACCTTCAAAACCTGCAGCCCCCCTCATCCACTAGAGACTCCGCTCACTTTTCCAACAGGAACCTGCAGTATGTCAGGGCATCGTCCAGTCTGGGTGCTTTTACAACACCCACCTCCTCCAGTCAGACCCGCGGTTCATGTTATGTGTACCTGTTGGACTGAAATGTGGTAACTAACTTACAGTAACCCAAAAACATCACGTTGATCCAGTTTATTTACATTTACTTAACACAGTTAAAGAATTTGATTTAGGTGAAAATTATTTCCAGAATTTTGTTTCTTTTTTAATTTTATTTTGATTTTTTTTTTCCCAGGAAGTTGTCCAGCCTCAACAAACACCTGGAGTCCATCAGCTACAACACGGAGAAGATGTGGAACGACATCGAGGACATCATCATAAAGACTCTGATCTCCGCTCACCCCATCCTGAAGCACAACTACCACACCTGCTTCCCCAACCACACCTCAGCCAGCGCCTGCTTTGAGATCCTGGGTTTCGACGTGCTGCTGGATCACCGGCTTAAACCCTGGCTGCTGGAGGTGAAATATCATGATGGAATAAAGAATACTTTATTAACTATTCAAATTCTGTTTTTTTATGGCAGAATGTTTCCCATCATGCCATATTTTGAGGTCAAACATAAACATGCACATATTTACCCAATTCATGTTTACTGAACAGCTTCCTGTGCTGCTCATCATATAGAGCAGATAACAGATATTCACAGTACTGTAGAAGAAGCTGAAACCTATAACACCAGTTTATCCTGAGTTAGGACTGGACTGGAAAGGTCCCAAATGTCACTGAAAGACTTTTAAAGAATAAAAAAGAAACAAGAAATAGGAAGAAATAAAACAGAAACAAGCTGAAGACTTTTACAACATGATTATTTACAGATTTAAAGCAAGTTTGGAGGCTTTGAACAGAATTTGTCAGCAAAGCATCCGTTTCTAATCAGGCTGAAGGAGTTAAAATGTTTAAGACATCTTTCTTATTTATTTAGTGTCAGAAAATCATTGTGTCTGTTTTTGTGCAGGTGAATCACTCGCCGAGTTTCACCACTGACTCTGGGCTGGACCGCGAGGTGAAGGACGCGCTGCTGTACGACACTCTGGTCCTCATTAACCTGGGCGCCTGCGACCGTCGCAAGATCACCAAAGAGGAGAGGCGCAGGGTGAAGGACAGGCTGCAGCAGAACCGCTCCAAAGAGGCCAGGTTGCTAAATGATGCGTGACGCTGCGCTGAAACACAGACACACGGTTTACAGGTTAGTGTTGCCGTTTCACCACCAGGTCCGAGGAGATGCGACAGAGCCAGGCGGCCACGGTGGAGCAGATGGAGAAGTACGAGGCCAAACACCTGGGGGGCTTCAAGAGGATCTATCCCAGAGAGGGAGGGGACAAATACGACAAGTACTTCAAACACAGCAGTTCCCTCTTCCAGGAGACGGCAGCATCTAAAGCCAGAGAAGAGTGTGCCAGGTACCTGCACCAACTGCCACACAGCCGCCCTGCAGGTGATGCACTGAGATCTTATCCTCTATGGTCAGCGGGAGGTTGATCACTGACAGCGTCAGAAGATAAAAAGGTTTGGTGCAACATGGCAGGAAGAAGCTTGAGACAGATGTTTGCCCTAAAACAGATCAGACCAGCTGTTATTTTAAACTTAAAGCATCTGGTTCTGTATGAGATTTCCTCTTCTCATAATGTTCCAGTATATTCCAGTATATTCCAGTATGACCCAGTATGATCCAGGCAGGTCAGAGTCACGGTTTCACACCCCGAAAGCACTTTCTTCATCCAAACAGGAAATTTCTCAAGACCAGCAGTTCAACAGACAAAATCATAAATAAATAAGTAAAATAAAAATAAAAATGACAACAGCAGAACTATAATAAAATATGTACATGAAGAATACATAAAAATCTATACGAGTTCACATTAAAATATTAATTAGTTTGATGCTATTTTTAACTTTACACAAATTTTTTTCCTTTCCTCCTTTTTTATAATTACCTCCAACTTTATAGAAAAAAATCTATTTATTATGTTCCAGCATTCACATGCAAAGCATATATATATATAT
>JBAMHX010000024.1:2607793-2623649 GCA_037177515.1 Pseudomugil tenellus
TTTTTTTCCCCTATGTTGATTAGATCTGAGTTTCTGCAAAGAGCTAGAACAAATTTCTCAAGTTAGTATAATTTCCTACCGCTACTTGCTTGAAGAGCTCCGTCTTTATCCTGCTTTTGAAAGTAGATAAAGACTCTGCAGAGCGAACAGAGTTTGACAGTTCATTCCACCACCGAGGAACAACAGAGGAGAAGAGTCTTGCTTGTATATATATATATATATATATATATATATATATATATATATGTATGTGTGTGTGTGTAATTGATTTATATTAATTGTTTTAACAGTTTTTTTTAAAGCAATGAAAAGATTCTTGGTGGAAAACTGCAGAGCTGTTTTTGTTTCGTGGATTTAACTGGTTTTAGGCCAGTTGTGATCAGTTTTAGGTTTGATCAAAGTGACACTTTATTTCATTTTTAAATGGTTCTTTTTCAGTAAAACGATCATAAATCCTGAAACATCATTACATTTCTCCCAGAGGGAAGTGTAATTTTATCTGGGATTAATAAAGTATTTTCATTAATTCCTTTCATAAAAGTCACATTCCTTGTTTTTATTCGACAGGAGTCTAGAGGGGATGTTTTAATAGCTGGAACTACTTCCTGCTGCGTGATGAGGCTCTGCTGGACATGCAGAAGGTCCCTTACATTTATCAAACACATGTTCATGCTCATGAACAAATGAAGTGATTTAATTAAATGGTAAAACATCCATCAGTGGTGTGTAATCTCCCAAATTAAATCCAGTCGTTGAATTAATTTCCACTGAGTTATGACACCGAGTCGGATGAGCAAATGATTAGATTAGAAACCGTCCGCTGTGTGGAATACTGCTGCACATTTTAATTCAATAAAACTCAGCTGATGGTTGTTAAACAGCTTTAAACTCTCATTTTTATCCATTTATTTGCTGTTTTGTACGCTGTAGATCATGTTTGGAGCATTTAATACATTTTATTGTTGTTCTCTGGAGGTTTTTCTGTTCAGACGTCGCTTCATAAGAAATTAATTTCATGTTTTCTCACTTATGGAATCTCTGATCAGATGTAAATGATGCGATAAGTGCTAAAGTTTCCTGATGTTTTCAGGCAACAGCTACAGGAGCTGCGTCTGAAGCAGGAGCAGAAAGAGCGAGTCCAGAAGGGGGGCCGGAGGAGAGACTTGCAGGGGGAGACAGCAGGAGAGCAGGCCAAAGCACAAAGAGGAGCAGCACAGCCGCCTCCTGAGCCGCTGAGGTTGTGCTCCACTGCTGCTGCTCAGGTGCAGTGTCCACATGAAGCCACAGGAGGGAGTCACACAGCTTCATCCTGAGATGAATGCTTCATCTTCTGACTGACCCCTTAGAGTCAGAGCAGACACATACACACTTTAACATTCAATAATACTCCTTTTCTATTACGTATCCCTCATTTCATATTAAAATAGCTTCTACTGTCAAAGCAGATAAAAAGGATTACTGGGTGACTAACTGCCAATTTATCCCAAATGCTACAAGCAGAGCGAGGCAATAAAAACAAATTGGATCAAATGTTCCTGTTTGTTTGCAGTTCCCTCTGTTGGGACCGTCACCGGGTCCAGAAACTGCACCAGTTCGGCAGGAGGAGGAGCAACAGGAGAGGGAGGAGGAGACGGAGGCTGACATGGAGGAACAGGAGCGGATCGACTCATTGCTCCAGAGGAAGAAACTGCTGGAGGAACTGGGAGTTGTGGACCAGATCCAGCTGCTGCTGCAGGGAAGGATGGAAGGAGGAGGAGTCCTGCGGGGCCTGAAGGAAACCTGCAGCCTAAAGAGTCACTTCCAAGAGCAGACAAAGGTATGTCCACCAGCACGCGAGCAAACACATCTGCTTTTATTAGATTTTAATCATTTATTTATTGCAGCTGGATTCGTTGGTTCCAGAACAGACAACTCAACAGCAGTCCTGCCATCAGAGCTCAAGGCAGGTAACCAACAACCCCGCAATAATCCACTATTCTGATTTTTAACAAGTACCTTATAATGATGTCTAATAAATACTGCATTATTTTTATACTGAAATGTTTGCTCAGATATAACCTGCTGATTTATATTTATTAAACTGTAAACTTCTGCTTAAGGTTTACAATTTTAATTAAGTAAAATAATTATTTCAAATAGACATTAAATATTTGGTTTTTATATATATATATATATATATATATATATATATATATATATATATATACACATAAAAAGTTTAAAGAATAATTTTATAGGAAAAAAATATTTGTAATTCAGAAATAATTTATGGTTTTTAGACCTACTTCTAAAAAGTTTATTTCTAAATTATTTTCATTACTATTTATTATTATTAAATATTTTATATTCTATCGGAATATTTTGACATGTCTGAAGCACAAACCTGCTGGTTTTGGTTTTGTTCGTCTCCCGTATGAATAAAAATTTGTTTGATTAACCTCTTGATATATTACTTAATATATATATTTCATTTATATTTAGTTAATATAAATTCACTGGAGAAATTAAAGATTTTTTCATTTAGTTGCAAATAAAAAATGTAAAATTTGAAGTAATATTGAGGTGTAAAAATTACGAAGACTTAGATCTAAATATTTTACTATAAAATATAAAATAATATAAAACTTACAAAAATTAAAAATGAGCACTAAATCTGACTCCCCATCTCTCTCTCACACACACACACACACACACACACACACACACACACACACATTGTTCCCAGAGTGTTGTGCTCTTCAGGGAGAATTTGCTGTGAATAATTACTATACCACAAATTAAAATGACATCATTTCCGTGTTGCAGCAGCTCCTCTGTCACATGACTCAGCAGCGTCTGCTCAGGCCCCCCGTCAACCAGAGGGGCCTGAATGAGTCTGCATGTATGCATCTGGATTGTGGAAGCCTCAGCAGGCAGCCAGAAACGCGCAGGACCTTCAGCGCCCAGCGGACGCCCTGGCCAGGTAGGCACATCTGCAGGTGACGTCTGTTTCATTCATTTGTTTTGTTTGTTTTTTTAAATAAAGTTTTTACAACCAATTGAGGATTTTGCCTTTTTTTTCTTTTAAATTCAAAGAAAAGAATTTAATCTTTTTTAAAAATAAATATGATGCTACAAGAAATCTTATGTGGAAAATAATGTTTTAAATTAAATTTAGAGGGTTTTTTTAATGATTTGTTGTTTTCACAAACCCACATTAATAAAAACTAAAGTAAAACTATTTTTATTTATTTTCTCCTCTTTTTAGCTACTAGTTCTCATCTTGTGAGGCAGGACAGTAGGAGCAGCTCCTACATGGAGACCAGGCCCCGTCCCAGCATCCCCATCATAAACCATGTCCCTAAAGGGGGTCTCCGCTGCCCCCACACGCCCCACGACCCTGTAGACCTGCAGAGCCTGCTCGTCATCTCCACGCTTGCCCCAGTGGTCAGGAGGCCTGGCTTCTCTCACACCGTCCGCTACTCCTCCCGCAGAGTCGCGCAGCACGGCAAAGGTCACTGAGAAACCGAAGACCCCTGCGGTCCGCTGAGCAGGGTCCAAAACCACCGGACATCTCTCAGCAGGATGTTTTCTTTTTTTTATATGTTCCTTTTAGACAAACAGCATCTGTGGAAAGATGGAGGCTGAAATTAACTGTGAAAATGCAGTAAAGGACTTTGTGCCTACAGAGAACATGTGGTGTTTGTAAAAGATTTGATCTGTTGACACCTGCTGTGTTTGCTGCACAGAAACAAGATGGTTTCAACTTTTCTGCTGGTTCACATTCATGTTAGTTTTTATTTAATTGTTCAAGCTGAATCCCACATGTGCCAAAATATCTGCAAATTAACTTAGAAAATAACTCAGAAACTTTTTTTTTACTGTGAACATAAATTAAGTAAATTTTATTATTTCTCAAAACTATTAAATTAAAATGAACCCATTTAAAATTAGCATAAAAGTCACTCAGTTAGGTATGTAAAAATAAAAACTTGCTGCTTATTATTTTATAGAAATTTGTTTCATGATGGAAAATAACTTGATTTTCTATAAAAATGAATAAAATGTGTGATTTTTTTAATATAATGATTGAATTCTTACATTCTGCATTAATATTCAGAAAAAGGTAAAGAAATGTTGCATTTGTGTTTATTGGGATTTTTCTGTTTTATTGGTGCTTTTCAGTCTGAACTCAGAGGCCATAACATTTTACAGCCTGTCTGTTTCCGGTTTCTTTGTTTTGGTGAGAAAAAACAAACAAAAAGGAAATTCTTCTCAACAACACTGACTTTGTTTCCTGTTTGGAAAACAGGAAAAACATTTTAATCGATCCGAAAAAGTTTGAAATGTAAGAAACAAACCAAAACTATTTAGATTCTGTTGGTTTTCTGTGGAAATTCGTTTTTCAGACTTAAAACGAAAGAAAACAAACTTTTTACATTAATCTCTTCTTCTTCGTTTTAAACTTATAAAATCATTCTGCTCTTTTAATTAACTAAAATTATATATATTTATATTTTTCTCATACATTTAAGTTTAATTATAATTATTTGCTATTAATTCAGAAAATATAGGCCTATTATTGATTCTTGTATTCGTGAACTTTTTGTCAGTCTTTATTGTTTAAATATATTTAGTTTGAGTTTTTTGTTCTGTTTTGGAAAATAACATCAGCTGCTCTGAGTTTTAGTCTTAGTGGAAGAAACATGATAGCGACAGGAGCTGGTGTGGATTTCTGGAATTTATGGTTTTATTGCGTCTGTAAATGTCGGAAATCCTCTCTGGTCAGGAAAAATACCAGCAAGCAAACCGAAAACATCCATTTTAATCAAGAAAATGGAAAAAAGACACAAATGAAAACGGAAAAGGTTTAAATAATTCATTGCAGCTGAAATTGTGTCTCTCCAGGAGTTTCATCATTTATTTCTTTGGTGAAAATGTGCCTGAACTGACTGAAGGAACTTTTTCATTTAAATATATTAAAAGGGAAATTCATTTAAAAAATCTCAACTTTTAAAATTGAATTATTTTCATGAAAAACGCCTCAATCATCCGCGTCTGGGGTTCTTTATTATTTTAAAGTTGTTTTTTTTTTTAAAAATGTATAAAAAACGGGCATTTTGAGAGTTCTGGGGGTAACACAGAAAAAAATGACATAAAGGTTTGAAAAAAGAAACATTTCAGATGAGATTACAGAACAATAAGAAGCTGAACGAACCTTAAGCAGCTGGAACAGAACCACGCGCATCCTGTCATCAGAAAATACCTTCACAGCTCTCTTTGCGCGCGCGCTTCTCTCATCCAGCCTTAAATTCACACATTTAGCGCTTTGGTGCAAAGAGAAAGCCCATGCAAAGCACAAAACCTCTGCGGTTTTATGAAAATTTACAACTTTGCCACGGAAGTTTACGACTCGGCGGGCTCTGGGATTGGCTCGTGGCGGTCATGTGAGCAGCGGCAATGGGAACTTATTCCCCATGAGGTTATATTGCAGCTGCTCATTCACATAACAGAAGTAACACAACCTTTTTCTTTGCCTTTCCTATTAGCAACATGCGTGTTGGGTGTTGTTTGGAGAAACTGGGCTGCTGGTTCTGATTTTCCCCCTGAAAGTGGATGATGGAGCCTCTGCACGACTCCCCAGCGCGTGCGCCATGTTCATGTGCCTGTATTTGTGTGGCTTTATTTGCGTGAAAATGGGGGGATCGACACTCCAGGATGAAGGAACTGTACTTTCATAATATCTCTTGAACAAAGTGGGAATTTTGGGGGCGACGGGGACCGCCAGGAAGCGGGATTAGCCTCTGCGGAGTGGTACCCACACATGGAAATGATGGATTATCAACAAAGGTAAGGGCACCATGTTTTCTGCTGCTGCTGCCTGGCGGAACTGTCACTGTATAGGCCTGCTGTTTACATTACTGGATAAGAGCAAATCTGTCTTTGAGGAACAGTAATTGACCAGTCTTAAGTGGTTTTCTTGCGTCTTTTCTTGCACTGTTTGTGCTTTTCCCAGCCAGCTGCTGTCTGGTTAACCCCTGATGTGCTGCATTGCATTTAGAAACGCCCAAAGACACAGAAAGCTACGAAAAACTTAAAAGAAATCTCAAAATGGAGGCATTTTCTATGTTTGAGGCCCTTTGGTAGCGATGCGGCTGCAGGCCAGACAAGCTTGACTTTGATGATGACTGTTGGGTCAGACAAGGCCTGCGCCATCAACAAGGCAAAAATAAGCCACAATTTATTCCCTGGTAGATTTGATTATATTTTTATTTTATCAGGTTTATTTTTGTTTGAGGTTGGAAAAAATGCATAGCAGATGTCTTATGGCGCAGCTCTTTCCTCTCATTGCGCTTTTTCATCTGTTTTTAACACGTTTTTTTTTCCAAAATCTGGACAAACATTTGCACAAATGCCTCTATTATCTGATTCTCTGTGAAATGTGGAGTTTTTTCTCCGCTTTGTGCTGTTTTGTTTATTTATTTCATGTTTATTGCACCACTGCGGCTATTTTCTTTCTTTTATTTCATATTGCGCCATTTAAGAGCCTTAATATGTGATAAGAATTTAGGATTGTTGTGTTTTTTGCTGCTTTTATAAAGATCTTCCTCTTTTAAACCCCTTAAATTATTGTGGTTTCGTAAGGTGCTGATAGTTTGGTTATCAGTTTTGCGGCAAACGGAATGTTTTTCCTGATTTATATATTTTATTTCAAAGATTGACAATAATAAAACATAAATTTTTCAAAACTCAAGAAAATATTATTTTTTACGCAGAAGTTCCGTAATATCAATTTATGATGCACATGGAAAGAATGTAAGTGTGGAATCACATTAAATTTAGAGTTTTGTATTAATAAAAATCAATAATTATCTTTATGTGTACAAATAATACTGAATAACATGAACAATATTTATCTGCTTTGAATAAAAGCAGATAAATAAAATAATGAAGATCTGGAAGGAAACGTGACGTTTGGTTTGTGCGTTTCACCTTTTCTTTACTTACCTGTTTATCTGCCATGTGAGATGATCACGGTGTGATCATTTGATGAGGATAATAATGATGGGTGTTTGTGCACGCGCGCGTCCTGTCTGCTGCTTCCCTCTGGGTGTGTTTGGGAGATGATCAGGATTCCGGATGAGCTCACACCTTTGAAGAGTGAAATATTGTTATTTACGCAACGTTTCTGTTTCTGGCAGCTGCTGTCGTTAAATCTGCATTTATTTCTGTGTCTAGAATTTATTCATTAAAGCTTAATTAAGGATGCACGTGAGAACATGGAGACAGCTGAGAGGGTCACGTCCTTCATTTTTGCCATTTCAGTCCTGAAGTGTGTGTTTTGGGATGGAGTGTGTTTTTGTTTATTTGCATAAAAGAAAATCCAGCATATTATTTTTAATGTGTTGCTCTGAGTCGCACCTCTGTGTGTGTGTGAGCGCGCGTGAGCGTGCGTAAAGACCGACAGGCTCTAGCGCTTCATTTCGATTCACCGGGGACTCCTGCGCGCAACAAGAGCCCCCCATGGGTGCAATAGTGCAAGCACAGAAGGCGGTGATTGGCCAGAGGTTGATCAGATGGTACACTTCCCCTCTGTATTCAGTGGCACCTCACAACCCCCCCTTCCAGCAAAAACCAAATCTCCGATAAAGTAATGGCAAAAGCACTTGGACTATAAAAGACAACAAATCATATTCCTCCGGAGTATATACACCCCGTTGTCCACCCAATGAGTTCCTATTTCGTTAACTCAACTTTTCCTGTGTCTCTGCCGGGAGGACAGGACTCTCTCCTGGGTCAGATCCCGCTATATTCCTCCGGATACACCGATCCGTTAAGACACTACTCCAACGCGGCCACGTATGGAGCGGCCAACATGCAGGAGAAGGTTTACCCGGCGTCCTACTACCAGCAGACGGGCGCAGCGGCCGCCGCCATATACGGCCGCGCGAGCAGCGCTGCGCCCTGCGACTACAACCCGGTCGGGACTTTCTACAAGGACGCGGAGGGCTCGTGCGCTTTCTCCAGCCGCGAGGAGCAGCCGCTGTTTGTCAGCCAGGAGCATCAGCAACGCAAAGCGGAGTGCGCGGAGCAAGCTGTCAGCATGAGCAGCAGCATCGACGACAAGTCGTCCACGCTCATCTACCCGTGGATGCAGCGGATGAACGCGTGCAGCGCCGGTGAGTACAAACGCTTTTTTCTCCCTTTTTCAGTGTCGGTGTCACGCGTGGAGAGGCTTCCCGACAGGAGACGCGCCTGTCATCTGTGGGGCGCGTGCAATTTACTCACGCGCATAAAAAGCTCATGGAATAATTAGATGATGGCAGAGTTGAAACTTGTGATTACTGTGATTGCGCGCGGATCTTCGTGCGCCTTCGGGGCTTTATGATACCACATCCTCGTCACATAAGGCAAGCACAAACCGCACGCGCGCACTCAGCAACGCACGCACTTATACGGGCCTGCATCAGCCGAGCTTCTACTGAAAGCTCGCGCCACTGGAGCGCTTTTTAAAATGATTTAGTGGATGAAACACTGAAAAATAGTTTAATTAAAAACGTCCCAAAGAGACGCAGCAGATATTCTGAAGAGCAGCTGCTGCAGGAAACAGCACAGGTGATGCACACATCATACAGGGATAATTTTATATACAGCTGCGTGAGATGCGTCATTTGCATAAAAATAGCAGCTTTAGTTGTATAAATTAATTAACTATTTTAAAAAAACGACTACAAGTTTCTTTGAAACACCTACAAATGGGTAGTTAAGTGAATATGTAGCACAAAATGCTAAAATTAAGCATAAATATATAATAGGTAAGTAAATTATGTGCAACTTCTCACACAAAAGTCCATTTTATGCTAAGAATGAGATAAAATCAACGTTACATTGTGTTACTTGTAAAAATAAGCTCAAATCAGTGTATAAAGTAAAAGAAATGCTGCTTTTTAATGATTAACTGCTGGATTTGTTTTTATTGCAGGCCCATTCGGCAGCAGTGGTCGCAGGGGCCGCCAGACCTACACCCGCTACCAGACCCTGGAGCTGGAGAAGGAGTTCCACTTTAACCGCTACCTGACCAGGAGGCGCCGGATAGAGATCTCCCACGCGCTGTGCCTCACGGAGAGACAGATCAAAATCTGGTTCCAGAACCGCAGGATGAAGTGGAAAAAGGAGAACAAACTCCTGAATCCCTCCAAAACACCCGAGGAGGAGGAACAGGCGGAAAAAAAGAGCTAAATGGACACATGAAACATGGGAAAAGGCATGTGTGCGCGCGCGTGTGTTAATTTGCACACTTCTCAATCTATCCCCCCCAAATAAAAATGATGTATAATTTCTTTGTAGATATAAAGTGCTGCAAAAATCCGGTTAGAGCTGTGTAGAGTGACTTTATTCAGTATCTGCACGGTTACACTGTCCGCATTAATCATGTCCTGTCATGTCCACTGTTTGTCCGCGTGCTCGTCTGTTTATTCAGGGGACTATGCAAAAAAAAAAAAAAAAAAAAAAGAAAAAAATCCCCACATGTAAATAAGTTTCTGAGTTTTTCACTCATTGCTGTTTTTATTCTTTTCATGGGTCCTCATGTTCCAGGAGGTTTTGTCTGTCATTGTGTAGTTGTTGTGTGAGTCTGTGGTTGTCTTTAGGCTTGTTGTTGTTCTTTACAGCTACATCAACACATTTGTACAGGAAAGAAATGCTACATGTTATTTATTGTTGTTCATGTGATCAATGCACATGCGGATTATTGTGTGCAATATTTTGTTTAGGAAATTGTACATAAAATAAAGGCTTTTTGATGTACATTGGAAAAAATCTGTTTTCATTTCTCCCATTTTAATATTATTTTTATTATTATGGCCCCCCACTGCAGTGCCTTCCTGCTCACAAAGCGGTTATAAATTGATATAAAACAAGCGTAAAGACTAAAATAATTCCTAGTTTGACATGATGTAGCACAATATGACAACACTGCGCCTGATAAGTCTCTGTTATGTGTTACCTGAGCCTTTTGTGGCCTGTATTATCAGCGTGTTACATAAATGATGGATGGTCTGTGAGGGCCTGACAGCGCGTGCCGCTGGCGCAACGCCGCCTCTGTCCGGAAGATGGCGCTCTCTGCCTGCGCGGCAGCTGGGGCGCAGCGGGGAGGCACCATTGACTGGAGCCTAACGACCATTATTTCGTCATCATTTGTAACCATGGAGCATGAATTACCTCTTGAAGTCATCAGTGAGGATTTACGACTGGTCAACAAAGGCACGTGATTCCCGAACGCTCTCCCATATTTGGCCGCATACCTGGCAAAGTACAGTAGGGCTTCATTGCTTATAATTCATGATTGCATCCATAAATCGTGCAAGCACACAGGATTATAGCGACAAAGATCTACAAATCGAGGCTTTAAAAATCCAAGCAAATGAGCTCGTACTTTGTAAACTCGTTCTCAGGGCGCTATCCAAATGGCTCCGACTATCAGTTACTAAATTATGGGACTAACGGCGCTGTGAGCGGTTCCTTCAGAGACCCTGGCACCATGCACTCCGGGTCTTTCGGCTACAACTACAATGGCATGGACCTAACCGTGAACCGCAGCAACACCGGCGGCCACTTCGGGGCCGTGAGAGAGGATGCCCGGGGATTCGGGCCGGACGCCCGTTACAGACAGACGCCCAACTGCTCTCTCTCATCTCCAGATCCGGTGCCGCCGTCGTGCGCCACAGCCAGCCGGGAGCCTCTGGAACTAAAGAGCCCTTCCCCTCCCTCAGACCGGAGCGCGAGCTCAGTCGGCAACAATCTGAACAAAAGCAACAGCGCGCATTTCACGGAGATAGAGGATCCCGGCGTGGCCGCTGAGAGCGAGGAAGGCGCACACAGTAGCGGCGGCTCCGGCACGGCGTCCCGCGCGCAGCAGCAGCAGCAGCAGCAGCACCAGGAACCCAACGCCACCTCCTCTACTCCCACACCAAATGATTGCCAAACGCCGCAGATATTCCCCTGGATGCGGAAACTGCACATAAGCCATGGTATATTTACACATCTAATAATATTTTGTTTGGAAGGGTGTCACGCAGCCGGTTGCGCCATTAATCTGTCAAGTGTTGCATGAGTGAGCAGGCTGGTGTGGATGAAAAAAAGGGTCTTTATGGGCTTCGGTGATGTTGGAAAGGTCCGGCGTTAAACTGCCGCAGAGAGTTTGTGAGACGCAGATTTGTTGCTTTTAAATGTGCGCAAAATACGCAGACAGGCTGTCGGTGGGTCAGAGATAAGAAAGGCGTCTGAGTGTTTTGTGTCGTGTTGATTGCATGTCCATTACGCACACTCCTCACGTTGAAGCCATAAAAGAAGCAGAAAAGAAAAAAATCCCTGTTGTTACAGTGCAGCTGTTAATTTTCTGGATTTTCTGTAAAATTGTAGATATGACTGGACCTGATGGGAAAAGGGCCCGAACTGCGTACACCCGCTACCAGACGCTAGAGCTGGAGAAAGAGTTTCACTTCAATAGGTACCTAACCAGACGGCGGAGGATAGAGATAGCCCACGCCTTGTGTCTTTCCGAAAGACAGATCAAAATCTGGTTTCAGAACCGCAGGATGAAGTGGAAGAAGGACAATAAGCTGAAAAGCATGAGTCTTGTAACAGGAGGCAGCGCCTTCCACAACTGATTAACTTTTTTTGGGGGGGATGAGAGTAAAAATGACAATAAAACTTAAAAAAAAGAAAGAAAGGAAAAAATAATCCATGAGTACTGTAAAGCTATTGAAAGCGCAGCACCTTCCAGCATGCATTGTGATAGAAAACAAGTATTATGTGGTCATTTTTAGTTTACTGGTGTACTATATAGCTTAGATGTGCTATTTGGAGAAGGAACAACGTGTAAATATCACTGGGGTGTTTGTCCATGCTCTTTTCTCTCTCTGTCTTCTTTCTCTCTATTGAAGGTGTTTAACTTGAGCTCTTTATCGTAACTTGACGGTCTAACAGGAGTAAATTCATTGTACAGTTCAGATTAAAAAAAGAAAAAGAGAAAAAGTTTCCCAAACCATATGCTGCTCTTCATTGAATGTAATGTATAATGTATTTTGGGGCCATTCAAAAGCGCTTTAGTGTAACTTTCACTGCTATTTTTGATGGTTAACTTGTGTCCAGGATCCATAAACTTTCATCAACAAGCCGATGTGTAGCTTTAGGGTATTTTGTGCATCTACTATTATTATTATTATAATTATTATTATTGTTTAGAACTAATTATGAGCAATGCAAGTGTATTCAACCTGTCAATGTGATACATTTTTAGTGCAAAGGGTTATTCTGTGGATAGGCAGTGATGTAAGCTTTTTTCGCCAATAAGCTTTTTGTATTTGTAAGTGAACTCATAGCGCTTGAAAAATAAAGTTTCAATCGATTGATTTCAAGGCGTCTGGACTGAATTTACCATTAGAATCAGCTTAAATAAAAAAGTCACATTTTAAAGTATTTTTATGCAGCATTTTGGAGCTGCAAAGCAACTGGGCTTTTTTAAAAACCTAAATTAATGATTAACCCTTAAGACACAAACAGGCTTTAAGATGATGCTGCATTTTTTTTTTTTTTTTTTGGCGCAGAGTGAAAGAGAAAACTTTTGCACACTTACCTCTTCTGACCTCCAAGCAGCGAGATTTGCATTTTCCATGTGAGAAATGATAAAAATCCCCCCCAAACAGAGTGGCTTTGGCTTTACAGGTATATGCAAGGCTGAAGTTGGTAAAAAAATACTCCCTTACCAAAGATTGTATAGGCCTTTATTACTTACAGACTGAAAAGTCACGTGAGGTCCATAAAGTTGGTTTTATGGTTTTGGGGAGTAGACAATGTACTATATAATTCACAACCTTGAATGAAAGTGACGGCTTAACTGCATAGATGGGACTGGAAAAGGCTGGACAGGAGCAGGAAGGGATGTCCAGCAGCCTCATGTTTAGTTTAAGCTCAACTTGCTGATAAAATTAAAATACTACATTTAAATATTCATTTAAAGTCTAAATTAAGTTTTTGGTCATTTTGGATAAAAATCTAGATTTTAAAATGTTTCTTACACTCCTAAAATTTCAAATAAACTCACATTTATTTTACATTTTAAACATTTATTATTTGTCACCTTATGTTGGAACAAAAATCCAAAAACATTTTAGTTTAAAAATGTTTCAATTTGCTAATATTTCTGCTCAACAGGAGTAAATATTCACTAAATCTATGTTTTGCAAATATATTTTCCTTTTTTTAACAAAAGAAACCTTTTTTTAATTTAGCATGAAATGATTTGTAGGAAAAACAAATGTCTTTAAGGCCAATCAGTGGCTTCTGCCATGCGCGAACTTGAGCGAGGTCCTGGAGTGATTTATCCCGATGTGTCAAGTCACCGAGCGGCCAAAGGTGAAGTCTCGGACAACTCCGAGCTGGACACAAGCTTCAGCGGCTGTGCATGAAGAAATGCCAGGTTGCACGGCCTGCAGCGCTTTGTCCAGCGGCCACTAATAAAACATAATGATGTTATGTGCAGGAAAAACTTCTGCAATCTTATCAAAGTCCTTTCAAGCTCATTACAGGTAGAAAAAAAAAGTTAAAAGCAGTGGTGTGCTATATGGGACCCAGACATTTTCCACAAATTCATAACTATTAAGTGGCAATTTAAAGCGCGTAATGAGTATTGCATATTGATAGGGGTAATCTGTACCCGGATCTCATGCATAATTCATGGCGGCGGGGATCATCGCTGGGTCAGGAGACGGTAGACTGCAGCCGCAGATGCGTCAGGGGGGAGACTTTGCACTGTCACCGCGAGCCTGAGCAGGAAAAGTCAGGAAAAAATATATATATATTTAAAAATAAGACTCTTAAACGTGTTTGCATCCGCTATATAATAGCATCATAAAGGTGTTACGAGTTCAAACCATTTTCATCAGATTTAATTTAAAACAATATACATGTTTAAAGGTTTAAAAAACGCGCACAAGAAACGTGTATTTTTACACATAAATGTAAATAATTAGTATCATTTAAAATCCCATCTCTCACGTGACAGTTGGTGAAATCTTATTATTTCATAATATTATAAAACAAATGAAATAAATGTCACCTTGAGACATTTTTTCGCGGTGAGGTTGTTTTTTTAATTGTGTCATGAAGGCTGAACATCTGTATGAGCTGGTTGTAATGCGGCGGCCCCGCCAGCAGAGGGCGCCTCAGACCGGTCTGCTGGATGATGGATGATTCTTTCCCCCCCCCCACACACCCCCCTTTGAGGTCGGGCTCTTATCATTGAGGGCTTGTAGGTTACAGCAGAGAACAGAAGCTTGTTTGTTGCTTATCTCTTTAAGGATGAGTGGAAACTGGAATCAAACTGTGAAGCTTTTGTTTCATCTTATAAACCAGATTAGAAAGAAATAAGAACAAAAAGCTGCTTTTTCTCCTCTTTATATATTTATTATCTTGTTTGAATTCTTAAATGGTTTCAATATTTCTTTTTGCAAGCTGAAAATGATTCATTCTGCATTACATAAAAAGTGGAAACGATGATCAAAGTGACAAACGTATTATTATCTTTGGCCCCCTCACATCATCCTGACCACCTTGGAGTGCAAATGGCTTGCAGGAGAACTTTTACCATCTTGTTTTATCTCATCTTCACATTTTAAACATGTTCTTTTCTTATTTTTACTTTGAGTTAAACTTGAAACCCTAAAAAAGTTTCAACTTTACTGAATAAATTCAAATAACAGTGACACAAACAGCCTCATCAATTCTCTCATAATATGCAATTATTATGTTAATGGTTTTTTAAATAAGCTGCAGCATTTCTTTAAATGCAGTCAGAGCAGGAACCCCCCCTACACAAAACACCTGCATGCCCCATTTACACTTTTGACCCATAAAAGCCGTATTTCTTTCATAAATAAATCACAACTCAGCTTGATCAGCAACTTTTTACACCAAAAAACAAACACAGCAGCTAAAAATACCAGCGAGGTCTTTATCAGCACTGTGGTTCCAACCAGAGCTGTAGCTGTTAAATTTAATGTCACATGTTTCTGTGACACCAGCAGATTTCTGCAGCTCATCTCTGGAGCTTATATCTTTATTATATTTATTTCAGAGCCGACTTTATGGAAGCTTATTGCATAAAAGTTGGATCAAATCTGCTAAACAGCTCAGTATAAATGTGTCCAACAATACTGATGACTTATTGCGTGATCATGCTTCATATATGGTTTATATGAGTCTTTAAGTTGTTGAGATGCATCTTTGGTTGTTAATGAGAAACTAAATCCATCATAAATCTTATTACATAAACAGTTATGAGTTTATTATAATTTAATATTTAATAACTGATAAGATGATGATGAAACTGACCACAGATCATGATCAATGTTCAGTTATATAATAAAAAGATAAAATTGACTAAACATGTTGTGAAAATGAATATAAAAACTTAAAATGAGCCAAAATAAACATAAAATTCACCTTTTTAAATAAAATACAGACTATACGACCCCTTATTAAAGTTTAATTCCCAAACAGAGCTTTATGGATAAAAAGCTGATTTTTTAAAGACTTTTCTAATTTATAGCAGAAAACTGTAAATAAAACCCTTTAATTGTTATTTATTCAGGCTCTTTAACTTTACTGACATGCAAATAATTTATTAGCATGAAGTTAACAGTTCTTCTGATTAAGCCCTTTTATTATCAACTATTTTGCATTTCTGCAGATTTAATACATCAGTTGTTTGATGGATTTATCAACATTTACAGAAACATAACAAACCTGATGATTAAACAGTATTAAATCTTTCATTTTTAGATGCTTAATCAATGAAATTATGATTCATACTTTA
>JBAMHX010000024.1:2624030-2637254 GCA_037177515.1 Pseudomugil tenellus
TTATCAACTATTTTGCATTTCTGCAGATTTAATACATCAGTTGTTTGATGGATTTATCAACATTTACAGAAACATAATCATTTTAAAACGTTTTAAGCTCTAAAAAAGTTTATTTTTGCATTTAACAACAAACCTGATGATTAAACAGTATTAAATCTTTCATTTTTAGATGCTTAATCAATGAAATTATGATTCATACTTTATATTTTCTGTAATAAATCTATTTGTAGATAACTGGAAATCTATATTATTCTTTAACTTCTTTATGTTTAACTTTACTTTAATAAACTTTAGCACTAAAAAACTGCATATTTACAGTATTAGATACTGAAAGGTGATACATTTAGTCATTGTTAAGAAATATTTAGTTTAAGAGTGTATTAAAAGATTGAAATTTTAACATGTCGGAATATATTTCTTTGTTTTAAAATTGAATTATGTGTAATAAAATAATAAAAGTCAATTAATTTGACTTGTGAACATCTCAGCAGGCTTATGTTCTCCATAAAGCTGTTTTAACAGCCAGAGTGAGGATTAAAAGGAACCAGACCTCACGGTGGTTTGAACATATGACACTTAGCTGATTAGTTTTTAACTCTTCCAGGATTTTCTCAGGACAGCTGCTGATATGGATCATCTGTCACCTATATACACCCTGTAGATCCAAATTTGTGTAACTTATAGCAGCAGCCGCGGATTTGCATCTTGGGGAGTATGTAGGCGATGACATTTGGACTGCATGAAGACCAACAAGCTGCTTTTTATGGAGCGTTTCCTTTGTGATGTGCTGACAGAAATGTGTGTGGAGTTTTTACTCACTGAGCTGCAGGCCTTCAGCAGACTTTCAGTGTTTTTCTTCTCCCCTTCGCCCCCGCTTTCCCCCCCCCCCTTTGCGCCACATTGTTGGGGAATATGACATCTGGGAGAGTTGCAGGACGAGCCATGAATGCGAGCATTGTTGGCCCCGTCATTTGTCACGTCTTCTTTCACAGCCACTGTCTGTGGTCGAGGAGGAGTTTTAGTTTGCCGGGAAAACGCCAGGAGGACCTCGGCAAACGGCTACAACACACTGGATTGGAAGGACAACCTGTCTGGAGGAGAAGATGAGATCCCAAAGAGAAAAGTGAGTTTGCTAAAGTTTTATTTTATCAAGAGAAGATGCAGAGTTTGGGTTTCCTTTGGGGGAGGAAAAGCATCTAAGTGCGACCACAATGCAGACAAAAGGACATTTTAAATGTTTATTAATGTTAAAATGCTTCATTTTTACCACCATCATTTGTGAAGCCTCCATTGGAAACAATTACTCAAATAAACACATCTGTTGTTTATCTGCTTATCTACTGATTATAAACGCCTTGAACAAACTCTAAATATCAATCTGTGCTGTTTGCTTGGTAGTGCATTGGTTTATTTATCGGCTTGCTTATGTTGTCAGAGGGAAATCAAGTTGCTGCCACTGTTGATTCAACTGTCCCTGAATTCATTGGGAGCAATAAATTGCCTGTGCCGGTGAACACGTGGTTCCTGCAGCTAATTGACAGGAGAGGTTGCAGAGAGCTGCATTTGTCAGCAGGCCTGCACGCTGAATGGAGGGTGGTTGGAGAGGGCGAGGGAGGGGGGGCGTCACACATCAGACAGGCAGCCTGAAGACAGGGCCGTGATGAGAGAGCAGCTCAGGCATGTTGTCATATGTGAAGATAAAATGTGTGTTTTTATTTACACTGTATGTCTTTATTCTGTACTTTTACACCCCCAGCCTCACCCACCCAACCTCCACCTCTTCTCTCATACATCAGAAGATGGGTTATTTCACAAACAGAGCACTTATTGCTGATTTTCTTTGTGTTTTTATGGCACTTTTTATAGTCTATAAGGGAGATTTACGGCTTATTGACCACCTTATGCTGCAGGTACACCTGTATGTTCTTAGATACACTGAAGAGGAACCAGATTATCATTTTACAGTCTCTCCTTTACCTCACAAAGGGCAAATTTTACTTTTGATTGAAACTTGTCAGCATTATTAATGCAGCTTAAGCTTAACAATCCCTGCTAATCTAATGAATTAATGCATGAATGAAGTTTTAATTTATTTTTCTATCCCAAACAAATTTGTGCCTCTTTTCTGCTCAAGAAATGACATAAAAGTCGTGTTATGAGCAGAAATGACATTAAAGTGGCTTTTTATGCAATGCAACAAGCAAACTCAGCAAGTAATTACCATCAAATGTATTCAGCAGCATTTAAATGTTGCTAACAGGATTAATATGCTGCTTTGCTTTTTATTTAAAGACATTCTGCAGAATAAGTGTGTTTAGTGCATTTAGTCATAATTGCAGAATTTTTTATCCCTAGAAAATATTTTATTAGCACAATATACATTCTGTACTACTTACAAAACATCCCAGTTTAATTCCCACTGACTAGAAATTTCAGGCACATATTGGGATTAATCAGAAAAGCTGCAGTAAGTCTGTTTTGTGTCTTATTTTATTTTATGTATTTATCTGGGACATCACAAAAGGTGTCACATTTCTTTACATCAGAGATCAAAGGCACCAATTTGCATGAATTAACGACACTTAGTTAAATATTACCTTCAGGATCCAATCAAATCGACGGATCTAAAGGTGAAGATGAGAGATCAAAGCACCGCCAATCGATCGGGCTGATCGTGAGCATGCAGAGCCAAATGAGGAGCCTCATTACAGCATGCAGTCCTGCGTGGACACGCTGCTGTGCTGACCGCTGTCTGTCTCCACTTTACTGCCTGGAAATGAGTCAAATCGCTTATTTAAATTAGGGAGAAAAAAAGAAAGAAATCATTCTATAAAAGCATGTTTGTGTGGAAACTAAACACTTTCCTTTCTCTCAGTGATTTATGGCCACTTTGGCATCGGCCTGTCAATATTTTTTGTTGTTGTTGCAGCATTGGGTGTGTTGTTTAAGCAAATGAAGATGTGCCTGATTGTGCGTAAACATATGTGCCTTGAATGCATCATGGTGACATTTAAAATAAAGTATTTCTGTTATTTTAACACATAGGGTGATAACATCATGCTATTTCTATTGTTAAATATTTAAAATACAGATAAGGGTTAAAAATATTAGAGCTATTCATATTCTCATTTTTTTAAATTTCCATTTTTATCTAATTGCCATAAAGATATAAAAAGAAGTCAATTTCCTTCATATAAGGGCTTAAAACTTCCTTAATTTTATCACAGGGCTATTACCATATATGAAACAGAGCTTGCACGATCAGCAGAAAAGGCTTCTTCTTCCACACACACACACACACACACACACACACTAACACTGTGCAGAAATGCAACGCAGGGCGGTCTGAGCTGCAGAAACTCTGTCCACTCCGCTTCACATCACATCACCTTAAAGCCAGAGCTGCTTTCTCTGCGCGGATTATTCTAATCTGGGAGATCTTTTTTAGCAGAAAGGAAAGGTGAGAAGAGGATGGTGTGTTTGTTTCAGCGCGGAATGAATGTGGCTCGTGGAGGTAAGGCAGCGCGAGCTGTTGTGCGGCGGACTGGCTTATGTGTCTTTATGATTTACGAGCCTGACTCCAGGCTCGGTTCAACCAGAGTTCAGAAAGCTGCATGCCTCCAGACGTTTCTTCTTATCTTCTCTCTTTCTGACTGCGTTTATCTCTCCGTCTGCTTTTCTTTTTAATATATCTTCATCTCAGTATAAGAATTTTATTGAACTGAAATGTCTGGAAAACATAATAAACTGCATTTGCAGTTCGGTTTTTTTGTGTGTAATTTTGCCTTTAATGAGTTTTTCAGTAGGTTGTGATAAAACATTTCATTCTTCCTCATCCAAGCACGACGAGCTGAATAAATGCTGGTATTTAAAAAGGCCTGATTTCAGGACACACCACAAAAACAGCTTCTTTTTGGATTTACATCGGATTTTTTGTCGCTATTTTAGCTCTAAAAGCATCATTTTGTTCAGTATTTAATCTTTTTAATCATTAAAAAATTAAACCGCTTCATTCTGCAAACTGGAATATTTACATATTGTTTAGAAAACAAAAAAGAGCCACACGGGTTTAATTATTTTCTGATTTTTCTGGATTATTTTAGTGTTTTTTCCCACAAACTCTTTCATTTTGCCCCTCAAGCCCGGAGAGGCTTTGCTATTCATGTCAGGCTACTATTGAGTTGATAAGATGGATCATTTAGTCTCCTCCCTGATTCTGTCTCCCTTTTTTTTCTTTTTCTTTTCTCCCTGCTCCTCTCAGGCCAGAAGCCTTCAACTCTCCAAACCTGCCATGTGACATTTGGCTGGCAGCCTTTGCCAGAAGGTCAAAGGAGGCCCCGGTGCACATTTCATGGAAATGCAGGAAAGCAGCGTCATACATATGCACCAGCATCACCGCCACGGCTTCCTCAGCGAGTCTTTGGATGGTGTCTCTGAGTTTGGGTGCTATAATCCCGCACCGACGCACGAGTTGCGCGTGGAAACGTTTGAACGCACCTTTCTGCGGAGGTCAAAGCTGCAAAGCACCAAGTTTACAATGAGCAGAAACATTTTTCCCTGGATGAAAGAGTCCAGACATTCAAACCAGAAACCTGACAGGAGAATCACAGGTCTGTATGACGTTAAAAAGTAGAAAACATGTTGGTTTATTGAGCTTATAGAGATCATTTCGGTTCTTAAATTTCCACCTTGCAAGTTCAAAAGATCAGCTTTTAATCTGAAAGGTTTTCTTGGATGTTTAAAAATAATATCATGGATTTGGATGAATCCATATAAAATGAAATAACAGGAAATAAACTAAACATTAAATTCATGCAGAAACGCAGCAATTTACCAGTAAAACATGGATATTAAGCTTGTAAAACCAGTTTTAAAAAACTCATTTACTTCATGTTTATTCAAAACCACGCGTTTTAGGTGGATTAAAATATATCAAGATAAAACTATTTGTTATGAAAAAATAGAAACCGTCGTAAAGTAATAAAATACTAAGCAGTAAAAACACCCACAAACTAAATAATGAGGCTTTTTTTTAATAAACCTCATTAATCTAAACACAAATCACTGATGCTGACTTGTTTTTTCCATTTCCGCCTTTTATAGTTTCCTAAAGTAAGTTTTACTTATATATTCGTTTTTATTTCATTCTTCTTTGTTGTTTTTTTGTTTTCCTTCTGCGTGACGTGACCAGATGAAATGAATAAAAGTGAGAAAACGCATAAACGCAGCGGGAGAACATGTAATGCATCTGTTCGACACCTCATTTCCCCACATTTGTCTCCCCAGATTGCACCATCAACGAGAAGTGCCCAAGCGCGTCTTCGGCCTCCAAGCGCACGCGCACCGCGTACACGAGCGCGCAACTGGTGGAGCTGGAGAAGGAGTTCCACTTCAGCCGCTACCTGTGCAGGCCGCGGCGCGTGGAGATGGCCAGCCTGCTCAACCTCAACGAGAGGCAGATCAAGATCTGGTTCCAGAACCGGAGGATGAAGCAGAAAAAGGACCAAAAGGTGCAGGCCCCCCCCGCCACTACCACCACCTCCCCCTGCTCCCCCCCGTCCTCCCCCTCCGCTCCGGGCAGCCCCACTCTGGCGAGCCTGGGTTACGTCCATCTGGGTGGTGATTACCAGCCAGCTTCTCCCCTTCAGTCCCAGCAGCAGCCGGTGTTCCCGGCAGAATACTCCAAATATCCAGCTCCGGGTTTCACGCACGGCCCGCAGTTTGACGTGCAGTTCAACCCGCACAACCCCGCACCAACAAGCCCAAACCTGAGCGACCTGAACGGGTCGTTCTTCTCATCGAGCTGCTCTCCTCAGGACAGAATCATGCAAGCTCCAAAACTTACTCATCTGTAGCACAAAGGATGCAGAAGACAGCAGATTTATTTATTTATTTTAATTCAAATTTTATTTACTGGTTTTTGATACATTTACATTTCAGCATCCACCTCTAGATTTAATTTAAAATAACTTAAATTAATGCTAAGGCGGAGATTAATCTCCAGATTAAAACAACTTTAAGCCAAAACGAAGCAGAAAACATTAAAATCTTTATTATCTTTTGCTTAAGTTAAAACCTAATTATCACGTGAGGACTATACATCACATTTATTCCTATTTAATCGGGCAGAGTGGGACGAATTTGTTTGAGAGCGTTTTATATTGTAGACTTTTCATTGTTTTAATTCACAAGTGGAGAAAAAATAAGGAAAAAGACTCTTAAAGGTGTCTTTGTTCTTTTATGGGCAAAATGGGTCAAACTTGCTGTCAGATGTAAAAAAAGAGTCATGATGGATCACTGAGTTCCCTGCGTTGATTTTTCTGCAACATTGTCTGATTCCGCCAGTTTGCGCCATTCATGTTGTCCAAACGCTTACTGGCAATAAGCCCAATGGACCCAAATATCCAGTTTAAATAGAACTTTATTGTCTTTTTTATATTCTAGCAGATAAATTAGTGAAATTTGTGCACGACAAAACAAATGAAGGAACCTCGACAGCATGCATGCTACATGAAAATGTTTTTAGACTTAGGCCTCTTAGCTTTAAAACGTCGCCTGCAGTGGCGGCCAGCTGTTTATTGTTATTATTATTATTGTTCAGTTCTCCAGCACTGCAGTCTCCTTATATGTCCTGATATTTGTGCTCTCATCAGATGGATGAGCGAGTTTGATTGAAGCATTTGTCATGTAAATGCGACCCGTTTGATGGACGAGCCTGTAGACCTGACAGAGTGCTGCAGGTCTTTTGCCATTGGCGTTTAGCAGGTCACATGGTGTGTCAGGAAGGTGATATGAGGGTGGAAGGCACTTTTACAGCTTTGACATACTTACCTAAGTTTAGGGCAAAGGGAGCATCGATTAATGACGGCTCAGTTCTGAACGAGGAGGCCCAGATTGAGGATGAACTCCTACTTAGATTATCCTGTGTGCAGCCGGGGCGCAAACATTTTCAGCACCAAGTCCGGATACCCCAACTTAAACCATGGATACATGTCCGCCTCTTGCGCAACAAGTGATAGTTACACGCCGGACGCAGCAGCTTCTGCGCCCCATCAGACTCCTGGCCTCCCTCTGCACCACCAGGCCCACGTCAGCTTGGATGCGCCGTTTTCTGCGCCGGGGAACCCCATGTATGCGTCACCTCTGGAGTACGGACAGTACGGCCTCGGGCCCGATCAGGACCGCGGATTTCTTCACGCGCAGGCTTCACCCATCGGAACAAACATGGCTCCCTACACAGGAGACAGCTGTGGGCCTGGAGTCGCCTCGAGCAGCCAGTATCTGCATTTTAGCAACGGGGATCAGAGGCAGCGGGAGTTTTCAGAAAGTGTTTACGCGAGGCTGCCGCTCCAGTGTAAGGAGAAGGATTTGGAGCACTTTGAGGAAACTTCTAAAACTTTTGACTGGATGAAGGTGAAGAGGAATCCTCCTAAAACAGGTTTGTGGGTTAAATGATGAGCAACAAACGTGCGTAAAAGTTGCGTAAAAGCTGACAGTTATTCTAAATTGTTCACAAAATAATCATTCTAATGTTTTTCTTCAGCTCCATGAACGCCATATTTTCCCTCCACCATCTATTCTCCCATCTCTCCCCACAGCTGTCCAGTCGGAGTTCGGTGTTCCGGGCCAGCACAACGTGATCCGCACCAACTTCACCACCAAGCAGCTAACGGAGCTGGAGAAAGAGTTCCACTTCAACAAATACCTGACCCGCGCGCGCCGCGTGGAGGTGGCGGCCAGTCTGGAGCTGAACGAGACGCAGGTGAAAATCTGGTTTCAGAACCGCAGGATGAAGCAGAAGAAACGGGAAAAGCTGGGCTGCGCTTTGGTCAGCTCTCCGGCACCTGTGGACAAACTTTCCACATGTGACACCCCCCCAAAAGCACAAGGGGAAAAACAGAACAATTCTTTATAAAAATGACTGGAGGCCTGAGCAGAGTTGCACCATTCCAGAAAAAAGAAGAAAAACTGTGAAACGTGCTTGTGTTCTTGTAAATTACGCGGGTTGGACTGTCTGCTGATGTGCATTAACTTCTGAAATTAATGTGAGGAACGTTTATAAAAGGTCTTTCCATCCGTTCAATCTTTTTTTTTAAAAAAATCTATGTTGAATTTTGTGTTGGAGTACCTGAATGTCACTGTTTGCACTATTTATTTACAGGGTATTTCCCAACAATTGTTCACATAATTTAGCTTAATAAAGTTTATAAAATGAAAGAAAAGTTTTTTAATTTTCGTGCATGAAAAAAGTGAGAATCCACATTCAGTCACATCTTATAATTTAAATGAAACTTTTTGCATGTGTGTAATTAAAATCTTATTTTTATATATTCACTCTAAAGTCCTCTTGCATAATGTGACACGAGGAATCTTTCACAACACATGGGGTGGTTCAGAGTGACCTTTTCACCTCCAAATACCTCCAGGGGCTCTAAACATGACAACAAACTCCAGGAAGCAAAGTCTCACCCCTTGATTTGTTACTCGAATTCTGCTTAGACGCAGCTGACACGGGTTGTCACCGTGTGTGTTTCACAAAACTGAAACTTTTTATTCCTAACATTTTGGTTGCTATTAAGGCTTCACCTTTAGATAAATGCTTGCAGGACCTGACCACCCTGTTTCCTGTTGATGCTGAGGGGGCAGCAGTTTCAATATTTGCTCTGGGTGTTGGGTTTGCACACAGTTTCTGCCCCGACACCGGCCTGTTGATGCCCCTCTTTCGAAAGCTGAGGTTCATGCAGAGTTCAGGCACAAATGAATGCAGAGTCAATCTGTCAAGACACCAGATTGGCTCATGGAGGTAAACTCTTGGGCTCCATGCTTTTGATTTTTGCAGGTATTACTTTTAATATTGAGATTAATCAGGCTGCGGTACCTTTAAGCTACGTTTAAGATTGTGTGAACCATCATCTCTTCTGAAAAGTCATGTTTTTAGGAAATGAAAATCAGTAGTCATTTAAAATACATCCACGCGTACGCAGTTCTTTCACAACTACATTAAACATTAATACAGCTCCCTGAATAGAAGTTAGAGCTGAAATACCACACATCCCATTTGGTAAATGAGAGATTTGATGTCACGCATTTCCTTACGAGCCAAAATCCTCCTCACATGAGTCACATCGGTTTGGGAAACGACAATGAACGCGGTGAAAAGGGGACGGTGTGGAAAACAAGCGTGGACTTCATTCCAGGGCTCTGATCCCTGCCATCTCTGTAGGTAATAGCTCAGCGCTCCCAGCAGGCTCTCCATCTGGAGGTGTCAGAGTCGGTGCTGCAGCCAACGCTGCGGAGACAGATGTTCAGCTGCGGGAGAGGAGGAGGATGTTTTTCACCTTTCCATCGGCGAAGCCCTACATTCTCCACGAAGTGTAGAACAGTTTGTGAGCACAGAGAAGAAAAAACTCCATGTTTGTCTCTGCAAACATGACCATTAAGAAAATCCATAAAAGGATATTTCTTTACTCTGCACATCTTTAGCCCCCCCATCCTCTGCACTGTGTTTGAGGTCAGCCTGGTGCTGTTTGTACCCCATGCTGCTTGCAGTTGTTGCAGGCTCCTTTACAAGTCTATTGCCAGGCTCACTTCCTTGGTTTTCAACCAGTCCCTCTGGTCCATGTCACTCTGTGGGTTCCCCAGGCTTCAAAGGGAAAACTAGATGCAGTATTCATGGCATAGCAGGGGGTTGATCATCAGAGATACTGTAAAGGAGGGATTTTTTATAGGCAAGTATCAAATGCGTGTTTTTTTAGAAAACCATTTGTTTCTCTGGATATTATTTATACATTTCCAAGAGACGAGGTTTCAAATTTAGCCTAAATATTTATAAAAATTAGCATTGGAACTGATGAAATAATCAAATCATGTGCTTATTTTCATTTTTATATCACATTGACATGTTTATATATATACTTTTTGTATTAAGTGAGACACATTCGATGCTGGGAAAAGGAGGAGTAAAAATGAGCGAGTTGAATCAGACACTGAAGCAATTAATTGATCTGCAGAAAAATGATCGGCACCATTTCCGCTGATGGAATAATCGTTTTAGTAGAAACAAAATTCCAGTTACAAATGAATGCCTTTCTTTTGCAGTCATGAGACTCAAATGAGTATCTTGTGTTTCAGACTTGTTGGTTGGACAAAGCAGAGCATCTGGTGACATCATCTTATGTGGGAAAGGATAAAGCTTTCTCCGCGTTTATGACATCTTCTGCATGTCTGCCTGTCCAGGAAGAAGGATGGACGTTATGTCGCGCCCACTGAGAGCTTTTATATCTTCTTCTTACATTAAAGGGATTCATGGGGAAGTTTTTTCTTATTTAATTTGCCTTTTGTATTGACCTTTTTTAAATAAAGAGAAATGTATCAAGATTTTAACTGATGGTAAAATATATGTTTACGGATATTTATGAATAAAGATAAATTCAAAACAAACAGTAAATGTAAATTATTAGAGGTGAAAACATCAGTAAGTTTCTCAGACTGTATAATAAGATGCTTGAATGTTTTATATAAATGAGAAAATATCTTCATGACACATTGATAGCATCAACATAAATGAAATAAATGATAAAAAAAAAATCCATGTTGGTTTTCTTTCTGTGGGTGTTTATGAACATGAAACATATTTCTGTGACTGTGAGGCTTTCTGACGAGATGCTGTTTGGTATAAATGGCACACTTTCATCTTCCTTTGTTTTGGCACTGAGCCTCTTTATAGCCATGCCTGGGAGGCTCTTGACAACCATCCCCCATCTGAGTCAGGCTCTATTGGATCTGGAAGCGCCAGCTGACCTGAAGCTCCTGTCTCCAGGGTCCCCCTTGCGACTGGATCCTTTCTCCACTCCATCAGCATAGTAACCGAGAGAGACAAGTGACTTGGCCAGGGTTAACGTCTTAATACTCCCTGGGATTGCTTCCAGGATCCAAATGGCTACCCCTAATAGTTTTCCTCCTCTGTGTGCCTGTCAGACCGCCATGACTATATGGCATAAGAAAAACAAGACTAGCTGAGAGGCAGAGTAACGAAGCAGCAGAGTGAAATAATGAGGGGTGGTGAGGATGAATGGAGCGCCAGTGAAAGGTTTGGTATTGGGATACGGCGGGTTGAAGCGATGCCGGCTGCTCCGTACTTTGCATGGAGAGCCTGCACACTTGCAATTAAACCTTCTCCTTCCTCTGGAGCCCGTTTGGGGAAAACTAGAACTCAATCAGTGTCACGTCACATGGTTCAAAGCGGCCAATTCGACGCTGCCAGGATGTTGAGAAATGCAAGGTGACAGTTCATTTTACCAGTGACAGTGTGTCGGTCTCGCTTGCTGGTTCCCCAGTCAATTCCCAGCGAGCAGTAAAGGTTGCTGGAGACAGACAGCAGCTACAGCTCCCTCCTCCTCTTCATCCTCACCCACCGCCGCTCTCTCATCGACCCTGCTCTGCTTTGTATTCCAATTAACTGGACAGGAGGAGAGGCGGCAGTGTGCAGGATCACAAGCGGAGGCAGACACATTCTTCTGGCATCTTCTCTCAATCCCAATAGTGCTGTTCTTCCCTTTTCCCTTCCTTTTCCCCTCTTTTCGGCTTATGACAAGGGTCAGTGTTTTCAGGCAGATAATTTATAGATTCTTCTTTAACAACTCCCTCCAGGGACAGTGTCTCGGTAATGAAAAATAGGTCCCTCTCACACATTCATACATCACATGTAATAGAGGTGTGTAATCGCTCAGTCGAGTCAACGCACTGCTAGCTGTAACAGCTATCCTTAACAGACACCTCAAATAATGCTGAATTAATATTTTGAAATGGCTCATATATTCTAACATAATACAATTTGAATGATTTTCCATTCAATGCTTTCAGGGCTAACATTGATTTGAGTACAAGCTGAGGTAACTCTTCCAGTCAGTCAATGTAAGGCTGACTGAAGGCTGTAGATTTAGCGAGACACATTTACTCTTCTGTCTTTTGCGTCCTCAATCTATCATCACTTTTTTTACCTCACTGCCACCAAAAGCCCCCCCCTCACACTGACATATGTTTGAGCAATGGGTGGGTTGGGAATACAATGATTCTGAGGAAATCCAAAAGGTAAACTGAACTCTTTTTATCTCCCGGAGCAATACAAACACTTCCAACAGATCCTTGAGAATCAACCTAAACATCATTGTTTCTCCTTTTAAATCAAAGATTTAATATGTTGTGACATGTAAGGATTAAGGTCAGACAGTGATTTATGTGAATAGTTTTGCACATACTTTATGAGTTCACTTTTTATAGTGATTTTAAAGGTTTTTTTCACAGAATATTTGCAGTTCCTTTACTTAGAATAAAGACAAACAGAGCCTGAAAGACAGGCACGGGTGCTTTTAAATTTGTCCCTTTAGACTGCGAAAGGGTCCCTGCCTATCTGGAGAATGCAATGCGGTGTGTGTGTTTGCAGGACAGGATGCACACACATTCAAACACACACCCTTCACGCCCTGAGGATCCTTCTGACTCTCTCTCCTGGCGCTATCAGATCAGAGAGACCCGCCGTCCCTCCCCACACCGCAATGCAAATGAAAAGGAATGCGCTGATAAAAGGCCAGATCCGAGAGATGAGAGGCCAGAAGGAGGACAGAGGCAGCAAATGCGAAAGGGGGAGAGGCTCTTGTGGAGATGAGAGGTGGCAGAGGAGTCAGTGTTGGTAGTAGTGGGAGATCATAGCCATGCTCCCCCTCAGCGGCGTTTGATACAAGGCTTTTGTCGCTCTTTCAGAGGTGCATTGTTGGGTGGTGTAATCCCCATCAGATTACAAAGGGCTTCCCTTTTCATATGGGGCCGACCCAGCAGGCAGGTGGTTGGGGCTCTGTGGACCTGTCAAGGGGAGGGAACCCCCAGTTCCTCTTACCTTTTTCTTTTTTTTGCTGGGAGGCCAGTCAGGCGCAGGTCAACGTGGGGACAATCCTGACATGGGGTTCAACTCAACCTGACCCTGTGGTTTCCTGTAGGGAAGTGACAAGGAAGGAGATGAGACATCAATTTGAAGTTCTGAAAAATACTTTTAAAGGGCTAAAATATCGCTGAAGTAACGCTTGTGTTACTGCAGCGACTCCTCTAATAGTTTTATTAAACACAGCAGACGGGTCATTGTTTTATGCATATCGAACTAGCAAATTATCAAGTCAAAATATTAATCTAAATGTTAAAAGTAGACCATTTCTTTCTCATATATATATATAT
>JBAMHX010000024.1:2637354-2649205 GCA_037177515.1 Pseudomugil tenellus
TATATATATAAAAGTTTTGAAATGCTGCCAAAATTCAAACATATTTCAAAATAAAAGAAAGCATTAATGCAACAATGCTTGATATCCTGCTGAGCAATGTCAGACTGAACTCTGGTACTTTGCTTTCTTTGTAGTGTTTTAATAATACAGGATCAATAAAATCCTGCAAGACCCAGCAATATATCAGTTAGTATCACTACTACTGAGCACGTCAGCTGTGTGGGTAAAGCCCAGTCCAGTTTGTCCTGCTGCCGTTTCCCCTCTATTAGTGACCTAAACCATTCATCCATGCCCTGTCAGATATGGGGAAGGAAAAGCTCAGTGGTGCTTTTGCACTTTCAGATTCAGTTATTATACTTTTAAAAAATATTTTGTGGTATGCCTTATCTAAAATGACAATTGCATTTATTGTTATTGTATTTTTTAAATGTAGAAATAAATCTTCATATTTTAATTTGCAATGTGATAAACTATGATAATTGCTTTTTAAAATAGCTTGTAGCACTGGGTTGGGTTACTTTAAACTGTATGCAGAATGGAAATGTTTAATTGTTATACTTAAAAGCTTTGATAAATTAAAAAAAATAAATATTTCTTATGTTTTGAGTGTTTAATCCGAAAGGTCTAAGCCCTTAATATATGGCTCACCTGAAGGCAACATCTAATAAAAGGTGAAATTTCAATTAAATGAATGGAGAATTATTTTTTAGCAACATGGTGTAAAATGTATGTTGCTCAAAAATAAAAGTCAGATAAGTTTAAAGATTTTTATTTTCAATTTTATTTTCACGGTACCTGAATGCAGCGCCAGGGTCTCATGCACTCAACGAACACAAAGGTAAGCTCTGTAAACACAAAAAAAGTTATGTAAATTTAAGCAAAACACTTCCTAGGTTTGTTCCCAGCTTCATTATTTTTAGTGGTGGGAAATCTTAACTTGCATAACTTTCATAAGAACTCAAAAGTAGCTTTTAATCACGAACCGGTTAGCTAACTTTGAAGAAGCTAATATTAGCCAACCCATGTAGCTCATCATCGGTTAGCTTAGTGAACAGTGAGGCTACAGACCCATGTCTTTATTTTGAAACTAATTATTCATTTAACCTACTCAGTGAACTGAAATATAAGTATGCCTAGTTGGTTCTCAGTTATTTCTAGTTTAATAGTCAATAACAGGTTAGCATGTTTAAGCTCTTGTGTTGTAATGACCTTTGGTTTTAATCAGGAACACCTGTTTATAAAATGTTTGAACCAATCACCTAAACATGTTTGTTTTTGCCAACTATATTGAAATTATGTATTTATTATAAAGTGATATTTTATTTAAAAAACAGTTACTTATTTCGTTTATTTAATGAAAGTAAAATGCTGAAAAAACAATATTGCATTATCACTGATTTAAAAATAAAGCAACAGGGTAGTAACATGACTGTTTAAAGATAACCTTAAGTGAGGCCTCGTTTTACAGCTAATTTAGCAATTTAAGCCTTAACAAAGACAGAGGGTTCAAATGTTTCAGTAAATCATTATTTACCTTTATTTTAACCATGGGAGATTAATATTCCGATGGTTTTGATACTAGCAGATAAATATTTCACTTCACACTGATCTTTGACTAATCGGATTGGTTGTCACCGTAATAAATTCAAAAGAAGAAGAAATCGGAGCATCTCATTGGTCGAGAGACCTACGGCAAGTCACCATTGCTTTCATCATGATCAATATGGAAGTCCACAAACATAATTTAGACCACAAAATGCAATGAATGATTAATTTATCACGGTGCCAAAGGTCCTGAAAAAAATAAGACTTAACTGCTGGATTAAAAAATCTTCTGGAAAGACTAGAATTGGCTTTATGCACAGCTCCACTACTTCCTGAACTTAGGGCAACTCCTTTGTTTCCCGTCCTTAATTACTGAATGAACTGATTATTCCAGGTGTGTCTGGCCTTTGCTGTTGTGGTTTCTGAGGTCAGACACAACTGGATTAATCAGTTCATCTAGTAATGAAGGACAGGAAACAGGAGTTCTCCTAAGTTTAGGAAGTAGTGGACCTGTGCATAAAGCTAATTGCCCCAAGCTTAGCATAGCTCAGGCCATAGCTACAGCTAGCCATTTCCTGCATTAGCTTTCGTTGTGTGATTCCTGAGATATTCGACAAAGTACCGACGCTGTTGTTCAGGGGCGCCGGCACTCCAACGGAGTTTTAAGGGTCTGAATCATCAATAGAAAACAATCAAAGATTGAATGATGACAGATTGCGCCGAAATCTCTGTTCACATGGGACCAGGGGTCCGTTTCACAAAGGGAGTTCAACAAAACCTGAGTTTAAGAGATAACTCTGAGTTCAACAAACCCTGGGATGAGAAACTCAGAGTTTTCCGTTTCACAACAGCTGTTCTGAGTTGGTTTTATTGACACCGAGTTAGTTCTCCCGAGTTAACCGTGAGCGACGAGATGGTGGATCCCAGAAACAATGAGTCACCATGACAACCACTGGAAAAAAGGTCTCCGTTCTTTTGTCGCTGGAATAAGAAGTTATAATGCAGACGTACGGTGATTATACGACGGAGTATTAGATTCATACTGAAAATAAGATATTTGTGGATGATAATTTATCTTTCTACCTAAAAAATAACCTTGAAATGTCAAGAATAAAGTCGAAATACAGTCTCTTCAAAGTATGAATACTTATTTATTATAATGCTGTCTTTATGTGCTAAAAGAGAAGTAATTTCCTTGTTGCTGAAGCCTCTAAAGTACAAGGTCACGAGCTCATCTACACTAGATATTGTATTTTATAGAATAAAGCTGGTTCACATTAATCTGAAAGACTGCAAGTTAATGTCGACTTATTTTCACTTTACTCTCAAAACGTTACTTCGACTTTATTCTCGTGATTTCGACCTTATTCTTGAAACTATATTTCTACTTTATTGTTAACATTTCTGGTTTATTCTCAAAGGTAGAAAATAATTAATTCTCCACATTTTTTTTTTGTCAGTGTGGCCCTAAAACTCCGTCGTAGTGATTATGAACATTTTCAGGAAAAAAGTAAAGGAGAGGCAGGCAGAGTGGGTGATAATTGCAGAGAGTGAATGTGTAAGTTTTTATATTTTATTTATGCAAAGCAGCGTGCACGTCCAATGCACGCTCATCAAAATGATCAATTCACTTGGCAAACACTTAAGATGAAGTATAAAAATATAATTTAAACATTAAAGCGTGTGCACGTTTTGTTTTATTGTGATGTACGGCTCAATGACAACATGAATATATTTTAGAGACTGCAGTGAAAACCGGTAACGCTCCAATAGATACGTTTCCTCATTTCAGGGTTAAATAACTCAGAGTTTTCAGAAAACCTGCTTTTTGAAACGGACCCCAGAACAGGAACCAGTATTGATTGCAAACTTTCTGTCTGGAAACATGCATGATTCTGTATTGAGAAAATGTAATGCACCCAGACACACTCCTGATATATGTTTAGAAACATTTATTCCAACAGTTTGCAGCCTAATTAGAAAGTGTTCATTTATACATGTTATCAATTAACAAACAAAAGAAAACACAAACCCAAAATTTGGACTTGCTGAAGATTCATATGATTAAAAATATATACAAACACTTTTATCCTGATGCTATGTCATTGTTTCCGCAGGAGACATGGAGTCTGCACACGTGTCAGGATGCAGAGATTAGGCTACAAAAGAACATTGATTTGTCAAATCTTTCATGTTAAATGACCCTTTGGAGCTATGACAATATTATTTACATAATATTTAATGTTAAACATTTAAATGGCCACTGTAACCTCAATAGCAAATTCTTTGTTAAAAGAGACGTTAAAAACGAGGTGACAACTTTTCTTATCTGTTGGACAGAAAGCTTTAAAGAAGATACATTTCTCTCAAATTCTTTAGCGTGTCTTTCATGAAACCTAAGCATACAGATTATTATTATTATGCATAAACATGTAGATCACAGATGTTTTGCTGGGCTTTGGTAGCTCTGGCTGTGTGGCACTGAGGCTAACCCCGCATTATAGTGAGTCAGATGTTTTTCACTATCAGTCAAACCTTCATCACCCACAACAACAGAAAGGAAGTTGGCGTATGTGCATCTGCTCCACCCCATTCTGTGCAAATCTAGATGCATGCACGGAAGTGTAGTTTCAGTGCAAAAGGATACAGGTGGCTACTAGCTGCGCCAGTTAATCTGTGAGTGAGTGTAGGTGGTTTCCTTGCTCCAGTAGATGTATGTATATATGCTACATTTTGGGCTGTGATAGGGCAGAAAGACTAAGTCAACTACAGTGTTTTGTGTTGGACAGGTGAGATTCACATATGGGGACGATCCCGACCGACATCAGGAGACTCTTGGATGGTAATATCACTAGCTTCTGCTTTAAATATGTTATTTTAAGTTTGCAAAGTATTGTTTTGTTTTGTGGGATGATTAGAATAACTATTGACAAGCTGCGTCTTGAGACAAACTTCACTTTGTCAAACGTTTAAAAGTCACTCTACGGTTGTTATTCGATCATTTTTGTACATAAACAGCCAATTACAATAATTTTTAGGCATTTAATAAAAGCACATAAAGTTTTTTACATGATCTTCTCATTAATGTCGTCATAAACAAGAAACGGTTTCCAACCTGGTGGCACCACATTTGCATGTAACGCCGGGCGGCAAACAGCCTTTGGAAAAACATTTGCATACGTCAGTTCTTTACATAATGTGACAGTAATGTCATAAAAAAATTGAATCAGATAAGTGATGTTGGCCAACCTGTTTTGTCTTCATCATCGTAAAGATCAGTCTCTGCTGTTACGATGGCTTGAAATCAGGTCTCCACTGAAAGTCATCATTGTTCAAGACTCATGAAAAAATAGCTTTATATGTTTATGTGAAAGTAGTGAAAGACAAGACTAAAAATAAGATGCCAGGAAACATAATAAAGAAGAAAATTATTTGAAACTTGGGATTTTTTCACCTTTACTGTCGATTGAATGTTTTTTGATTGAATTATTTATAGCAAACTCTGATAAGGATGAGCTTTTATCTAAGACATGTGGCAAAGAAAACAGATTCAAATATACGTTGATGGAAAGATGTGTGAGAGGTTATTTGCATACAGCAGTGTGTAGCTTATTTGTGTGATAGCTTCCATGTTTGTGCCCTGCGACGCTAAACTTAAAGGCGAAGGGTTGACGACTCTTCTGCAGCTCGAGGCCCCAGAACGTCATCATTAAAACAAGCCATTAACATTTTGGTTGTTTTGTTCTTGTCCTCGCCAGATTGCGAGTTGTTTGTATCAGAAATCCTGCTGGATGAGAACCTAAGTGAGAATGCAGAAGAAACGAGGCAGGTCCTACTGAATAACTTCAGAGTCGTCCATGCAAGGTAGGCTTTTACTTAAATGTCAAAATGTGCCTTCATGAGTTAAACCATTAACACAACACAGATTTAACTTGTTTAATTGCATTTTGCTAAGTTAAACTCTGAAAGAGCTCATTTAGTCTAATGATGTTACTCTGATGATCCCACTCTTGGTCTTATTTTTTAATATTAATTTTAAAAAATAATCTTTTTTTCATCCAGTTAATTTCATTTTAATGTGGCAATAGTTCATAATGAATGTGAAGCAAACTCCGGAAGCTGTTGTTGCTTGCACTGCATGAAAGAAGACTTGAACTTCTTCACATATATCTGGTGGTTTTGTGGTCTTTTGCACAGGAAGCAGTTACAGTTTTTTAAGCAATGCTGGAGCTGAGCTGTCTGAAAAATGAAAGCTCAGATAATGATGCAGTTTAGTGCAAAAGATTTGATCTCTGATGATTCTGATTTCACAGGAATCCGCAGGAGTTCCCCGTTACATGTAAGTAAAATGTCTCTTTGGATTCATCATGTGACGTGTTTTCCACTGACTTTTGCTGTTTCTGTGTTACACACTTTCACACTCACTTTTACACACTCCCAGTGGACTTAAGGGAAGAAGACGGTTCCGATGACAACCGCAGTTCCAGTTTGGGTCGCTCGGATGACGCCTCGGTGGCCTCTGATTACCAGGACGATGGAGGCCCTGAGTGTAAGTTAACAGTTGTGATCCTGTGTGTCTCTTTTTGCAGTAGTGCGTGTTTGTATGTGGGCATTTGCACAATCTGGGAACTGAGATGAAAGCTCTGCGTTTGCACAGAAAAGGTTAAATTCTGCTTTCCCATCAAAGGAAACGCCGCCAACACATTGACAGGCGCCTACCCCACCGCAGGAAGTGCAGGTGGAATATTAGCGTTTGGAACAAAATTGACTTTTTAGCTGGTGACATCAGTGGCTCCTCCTCCATTTCCTCTCCCTCCTGGCCAGTCCAGGTGTCATGATGATTCTGGAGGATAAGGCAAAGGCCTGAATCGTGAGCTAGAGCTCCCTCCAGTGGCAGCGGGGCTTGTGGCTAGAGGGAGAGAAGCAGGCAGCCCACACAGAGAGGAGGCTTTGTAGCTGCAGGCTAACGCAGTGATTTATTGACCCAGAGCCCCTCTATTCTTTCACAACCGGGTTTGAAATACAACACTGTACCTGAGGGGCCATGTGTGTTCCTCCCCTCTCTACCTTTATCAATCTTTCCCTCTATCTTCCCTTTTGCCTCCCTCCCATTCAGACTCTTAGTATTTTCTGACTCTATGTGCCAGCTAATAGTCCTTGACATGCCGCAGGTGGGCATTAAGACTCTGCTACCTCAGGTCGCTACTGTTTTTGTAGCTCCAGAATGCACGTTGAATGTCCCATTAAGAAAGCGGAATATTTTAGTGGTTTTAAGAAGCCACTGGTTAAACACCAGCTGGATGGAATCAGGCTTGATCCCTTATTTGAAAAGGCTTAATGAGCTCGTCTTCTCCAAGAAGAGAAACTGCTGCAAGTTTAGAAAAATAAATAAACTGATGGCAGATGGTGCGAGGACAGACCACAGTCAGAGAAGATCGTTACAACCAATATGTATTTTTAATTTCAGCGTAAATAAGAGGAAATTTCCTTTGGGAAACAAACAAAATGAAACCATAAAATGGTTAAAAAATTTGCCTTAAGGCCATGCTGATAACACCCAGCTACAAATTACACCGTCTGTTCTGGTAAATGCTACTTGTTTAAGCTCACACGCACTGTCATGCTATTGTCTGTGTTAAATGTGAGAAATGACCAATTACCAAGCACTACCTTCTGCTTGTAATTTACTTTAAATATCAAGAACTAATCCTCTTTCATGCTAAATAAGTGCGCTTTAAAAAAAAAAAAAGCTTGCGTTTTACTGTCAGATCAATAATCGAAACATTTTAGGAGAAATGTAAAGCCCGCAGCCCTACATCTGTTATTGCTGCAGGATTGCAACCACGTTAGCATGGTGAATGGTTTGTGTCCTCACTCAAAAGGGCACACGGAGTTCATAGTTCATTCTCTGTTCACTGCCAGTTGAAAGTAATGGCTCACACTTTTTCTACTGGGCGGTCTGTTTCTGAGGGAGTGGTGCTGGAAAATAATGGCATGAGGCGCTTAATGAAATCACTGACATTTTTGGAGGAATAGTTTTCCAAGATGCCAACGTTGGGTTGTTTAGTTTACTTAAATCTCTGCGTGTTTTTTTGGAAATGGAGTGACATGAGCGAGTGATCATTTCAGGGTTTAAAATGAAAGATTTGGATGTAAGAAGAAGGCGTGAAAGTTGAATGGCGTGAATTTATTTGATCCTACTGTACACAATGGCGACTTTGTGACTGATGGACTGCCTGCCTTCCCCGCTCCGTGTTCCCTAACCAGAGAGTGAGTGAGTGTGGAGTCGATGGCTGCTTTTACACGCAGGAGGAGCCTACGCCGTTTGATTAGATGCGGTGGCCTGTTGTCTTCAGCGGACTGGGTGACACCAGATTTGTAATGGCTGACAGGAACAGATGGAGTCTCCATTGTTAGCCCGGGTGTCTGCATGGTAATGTGAACTGAGTTTCACCCGCCGACCGCACCGATGACCTGAAACCTCGCCCTGGCTTCGTCTGCCCCCTGCAGCACCCTCCACCTCTCCGTGCTATTTGCACATTTTTAGGGATTTTCCTGCCCTCCCACCATCCCACCATGATGATGCCATTCCAGCACATTATGCATACATAAACAAATATAGTTGTAAATTTCTCCCTCTGGTGTGCAAAACCTCTTTAACACACACACATGCCCCTCACACAGATACAAATAGACCCCAGGAGACAGCTGAAAATGTGGGGCATTTAGCTCTGTCATGCTGTTTGCAGGTCAAGTTTACGAAGTCGAAATGGCCTGTTTGTTTTTCTTTGATTGGGGAGCTCTGCTGGGCGCTCGGGGATGTTTGGTGGGAAGCCACAGCGATGACAGAGCACTGCAGGAAGAGCTTTGTTTCAGGAGGCGTGCAAAAAAAGATGGCGCCTTCGATAAGTCCCTTTTTTCTTCCTTGTGAGCGAAATGATTCCAACGTGATGTACCGTACATCCTGTATTTACTCAGGTGCAACGGTTGGCTGTATGAAAATATTTCAAGCTTGTCTGAGTCATACTTTACCATTTATTTAACTTATTTGATCTTAATAAGCAATTTCATAAGTAAATCTAACATCAATTATTTAATTGACATCTTTGAATGAAGGGTTGGAGTATATTTGGCAAATTATTTTCATTTTTTCTTCAAAGTTTATGAAAAATGGGGGAAAATGTTCCTTATGAATCAGAAAAACTTTGTTTTCTAACAAAGATTTCTAGATGAGTAGATTCATAAATTAAATTTTATGATTGTTAAATAAAGAGAGATTTGCACAAATATTTGCGATTTCTTTTTTAATTAACTAATAGTTTCAGCTCCAAAGGGAGGTTTGTTCTTATGTGTAGGCCAGTAATGTGACTGTCAATGTTCACTTTGCCGACCCAATTTCTTAAACCAATTACTGGCACCCGAACGCAGTAGGACAACCAATTTGAAGTAATGTCACGCTGTTGCCTATTTCTCATTTGGATATGAGGAGCCAATGCACAGCAGCAGCGTTATTACACCGTGTTTGTAAATAGAATATTAAATCTAAATTTTGTCATTTTGGCTGAAGCTTGAAAAAGTCATTAAAAGTGAAATGTTTTTGGGGGGGTGCGTGGCTGCTGATGCCAGCTGACAGACTGAAAGTCTATTACAGGGTTAATCAGCGGCGTTTATGTGGCAACTGGCCTTTCTATGTGCGTTGGAGCAGGCCGCTTTGAGGCAGGTTTCCTACTTTTTCCAGCTTTTTTAGGTCCTGCTCCTGTGTCTTGTTCTTCTTCTGTGGTTTTCCAGCTTTTCTTGTTCCCGGTGTCTACTCTCTTTCTGAACTTTTGACCTTCGGCCTTTCGCCTGCCCAACCTGTGACCTGTCTGCAGTCGGTTCAGTGAAAGATGGGCCTCGCCGTCACACAACGCCCATCGGTCTTGGAAGTTTCTTTGGGCTTACTGTATCCGTTCTGCAGAATATCTGCCTGGAGGTTCATTTTTCACCGCGTTTGCCGGTGTATGGATTTTGTGACATTTGGATTGCGGCTGCTCGTTTGCAAGCGAGCGAGGAATATGCTAATGATCTCCCCTCTTCCTCTTTCTCCTTTGCTCTCCTTCACTTTGCTACTCCGGTTGCTATCAGTGAGCTTTTTTAGAAAGATGCTCATGCATTACGAGGCAGGAGCAGGATCTGTAGATTGCTGCGACCGCTCGCCATCAGGGTTCAAAAGTTCACACTATTCCCTTAGGGCTACTGTGCTGCTGCAGATGCTGATAGTCTTTTCTTTCTCCCTCTCTCCTGGCTGCCTTTCTTTTCCTCTCTCCCTCGCTGTTTACACTATTAATCTTGTACACTCTCTCTCACACACTCACTCACGCGCCCTGGCAAGAAGAGAGCGGCTTGAAGGGGGGATTTGGACGTATTTAACCGAAGGGCATCCATCACTCTCATCTCCGGCTTCGCCCCCTTCGAAAAGCCACACCGTGTAGTATTTGCACCCTCCTTGTTTGTAAGCCCTTTGATGCAGCTTTCCTCTCATTTGCTTTGTTTTATTGTTCCACTGCATATAATTACATCCCTCTGCTGCCTCTGGTGCAGCGGCGTGCTGAAACTCAGGGAAAAACAGACGAAGGTAAATGTGCAGCCGTCCATCTGTAAGCAGGCGCATAGGCAGAATGCAAAGTGGGAAGCTGGGGCAGGGTGGCTCCTAATCTCCCCCAGAGCTGTCAATGTCACAGACAAATAGCAAAACTATCAGATGCGGCGGGTTCACCCAGAGGTTAGCGTTCCCAGGTACCTCCTGCATTCACTCCCTCTCTTTCTCGCCCTGCCTTGCAAATGAGAATTTGATTTTGCCCTCCACTGGAATCCATTTCTGGAGATGAATGAAGTTTCAATGCCAAGCCCAGGTGGCCATGCTGATTTCTTAAGGAAATAAATGGAGATAGGAGAGATGTGTTAGCCTGTACACAGACAGTGACATGGCGGCTTGCAACGCCTCTGGGATCCCTGTGTTTAATTGTTGCTGTAATGCAGCACTTTAAGGTCATTAACATACCCTTGTGGAGTTATTCTAGGATGTCCAGGATGTTCAGGATGCATCCCTCTTTTCACCGGGATCTCCACACAGCTCAGGAAAAGTCACCGCGCTGTGTGCCAAGTGGGACAAGGCCACTTAGGGCTTGTATGCTGCTGGAAGATTGCTTATCTACTGTTCGTTTTTACCACTGATTTATCGTGGCCTTTGATGCACGTTAGCTTATGTAAAAGAAATCAGAAGCCGGCCAACTGGGAGCACATTTTTATTTTAAAGCGTGTTTGTCCGATTTGACAGAATGAAAACTGTACTTTCATTAGAAAAATGCATTTAGATAATTAATTTCTGTCTATAAATTCCCCACAGCTCTAACAACAATTGAATTAACTGCATTTTATGAAATATCAGGCTTAAACTAAGAATACTTAATTGCTTTTGTTTTTTTTGTTTTTTTTTTTAAATGAAAGATATTGATGCTCGCTGTTAGCTTAATTTAATGACTGTTGTGATTTTTGGTTTTCTTGTCATAAAATAGTGAAAAAATGAATAAAAATGTGCTTTTTAAAACTTTTGAAGAACGAAAGAATTAAGGAAAAATTATTTAATTAATATAATTATTTGTTTGCACGCTGTAGGGAAAATGGAGTGAACGATTTATTTGACAACTGTCATCGAGGTTGATTTGCCACCTTTTTGGAAAAAACAAAACACGCTCTGCAAAACTGAAACGACTCAATTTTTTAACATGGTTTATTTATTTCTCTATTTATTTATTAAAATCAAATTTGATTCAAATAGCAAATTAATTAAAATGTGTATTTTTTTAGACAAATATTAAAAACATCATTCATTATTCTTATTTCTTTTGCTTTCAATCTGTTTAAAAATAAGGAAAATTTAGTTTTATTTCTATTCAGGCTTAGATTATTGTTAAAATAATTTACTTTGTTGCATGGAGTTTATTTTTATTCAGTAAAAATGAATAAAAAGAAAAAGAATGACAAAAAAGGTGATATTTCTAATTTAGTCATGAAAAGAGGAAAGGTTCTGTCATTAATCGAGTCATGCTTCCTGAGTGGACATGCTCGCAAATGACATGCTTAACAACATAAAAGTAATATTTATCGTCATGTTTTTGCACAAATTTGACATTAAAATTGAAGATGGGCTAAAAGATGATCAGTTTTCAAATAGTAATTAATTAATTGGAAAAATGTTTTCAGTTTAAATAAATAAGGAAATCTATTATATTTTTCATTGAAATTTTTTTAATAATAATTATATATA
>JBAMHX010000024.1:2649261-2661713 GCA_037177515.1 Pseudomugil tenellus
GTATAAATAAAACCCCCTGAAACAGTTTTTATTGAACGTTTGACCTTAATCTTCTTGACTAATTGCGTTTTCTTTTTGGTGACACCTGTTGCCTGTGGACTTGCAGGTGATTTACTGAAGAGGTCAAAGAATGATCGTACCTTATAATTATTTATTAGCATAATTTGTAACTGCTGTGACAATAAAATTGGAGTAGTTTGCATGTAGTAATAGTTGTGAGATATTGCCCAGACGGCGTACCAGAACGCAGTGGTCCTTATTTAGATTATATTCAAAGCATTTAAGTGGAAATAAAAGGAGCATTTTAAAGGAGTAACTGTATTTTAGATGGCAGGATTTTTTTGGTGAGCGTTTTTCCCTCCAGGCTCTGTCTTTGACTGCGTTTTATCGCATTTTCATCATAGATATGTGGACTCCTCTGTGGGCCTGAACTCCTACATTGCTGGTATTTATATTCTTGCTATGGTGTTTTCTTTCTTTTTCTTTTTTTGTCTTTGTCAGTGAAGCAGCTGAAAACCATCCCCAGCGATTAGAGGATCATTGTATCTGCAGTTAAGCATTTGAATAGTGGTAGTAAATCTAGAAAAAGGAAATTCAGGGTCGCTGTAGACGCTGCTTATGGCTGCCCAGGGGGAAGCCATGTCACATTGTAAATTTAGCCCCTTAGTGTCTTTACTGTGGCCGGTGATGCTTAGATACAGGTATAGTGGAAAACAGTGGAAAGAATTATTTGGTGTCTTTTTTTTTTTTAGATAAAAAGTACATTTATATACATATTTTTTTTTTTTTTAAATTGCTTCAAATATAACTTGAATCCCACAAAGCAACACTAAATATTCATTCACTGACACTTGTAAATCAAAAACACAGAAGTGTGATCAAATGTTTAAGAATAATTTATATTTAAGTTTTTTTATTTTGTCTTGTTAAAGGGCTTCTCTCTCCCATTGCCTCCATCTCAATTCTGATTTGCCGTTTAATCAGATTGACAATCTTGATCCTAAAAGAAAAAAAAAAAAAGCCAATCACTTGTGCATAAATCTCTTCTCCCATTAAGTATTATTAGACGGTGACACAGTCATCATGCAGCCTGATATAATGCACTGCATGTTTTCTTTGGTTCAAACACATGCATTAGGAGGTTCTAAACATGGTTTATGTATCGATGACTGAAGTCTTAATCAAATCAGGGGAAGGGAAGGAGGGCCGAGAAGACATTCTGCCCTTAACCTCAGTGCCTCTCAGTCTCTCTCCTCCTTTCTGACGGCCGCCTCGCTGGAGGGACACGTAGCAAAGGCCTCCCACTGTAATGAGGAAAAATGCATCAATTTAGCTCGGCCTGTGCACAGATTGAGCGCCGGGTGGGTGAAGGTGCACTGAGTGAATCCTTTTTCCTAATCAAGGACAGTATCGAAGAAGATTGCGGTCTCTTTCGACCCGTCTGTGGAATCAGCAACATTCCTCCCTGCAGCCCCCTCAGGGCCGGGGAGCCTCTCTCTGCCTTCTGTTTCACCTCATCAGCAGAGTTCACACGGGGGTCAGGTCTTGCCCCCTGATGCTGCATTCAATGCAATACCTCCTGCATGGAAAGGCACTGTGAAAGACCCTGACTCAAGGACTAAGCAAAGGAGAAAGAAAACATATGATAACTTTCTGATCTTACTTACAGCGTGTGCTTTGTGCAGCGGACACAAATGACTTAACCCCACTTCTAGTTTTGCCTACAGCAACATCTAAATACTGCGCTATACTAATAGTACTTATTTTCCCTCTATTTTAGTATTTAAATGGGTTTTTTTGGTCAAATTTTTTAGGGGAAATCTTTAATTTTGATTTTTCAGATTCACAAGAAATTCAGTTTTTATTCTGATGCATTCTGTATTTTGATGTTTACAGTGAAAAACAGACGTTAATTTCTTTAATCTCATGTTTTAATGTGGAAATGTGGAAACTTTTTAAAGTCAACTATAATAGAAAAACAGAATATCTTCAGTTTCAATAAGCACGCTTTGTGAAACGTTATAAAGGCCAAAGTAAGGATTTATTATTTACTTTTATTAAGTGATATTAACAGTAATCATGACTGAAGTAGCATAAGAGCTTATATTTTAAATTAGAGTAATGAATAAAAGTGTTGTGGTGTTATATGGGAAATTCTCCACACCTTTGTCCATCACACACATTACAGATACCGCTTAGCGATTTAGCATGCTAATGTGTATGCATAAAGCTTTAAGTTTACCAGGGGAGCATTTTTCGTACTTTTTCTTGCATCTGACCGTGAGTCTCAGCATGTGTCTGGCCGATGGAAATGTTTTTTCTGGCTCTTGCCTTAGTTTTTAACACCACTTGTTTCCCTGCTGCGGCTGAATCCCGCCTGCACCGCTCTGACTCAAAGACAAGATGCTAGCAGGGACCACTCATTCCGTTAGCACCATCATCTTCTGTGCGTTTTTGTGTTTTCATGCCATCTTTGTTGGGTTATGACCACCGTTAGATCTAATGTAACATATCAGTCCTCCCACCCGACCATTTCCCTTCATTTTGATTCACTCTCTATCCAGCCTTTGATTGACTTTCAGCCTAACTAAAGTGGATTTTAATGAGAGAATACATTAACTCCCTCTGGTCATGCTAACATAAATCAGCCTTTTCTTGTGGGATCAACTGCTGAGCTCATAACACCATGCTGAGGGAGTGTGAATAACCAAATGAGAGATTGCGGCTGCGGCAAACCACTGGCAGCTCAGATGCATCGTTGTGTATCTGCTCCGAGTTTTTACACAACTTCAGGACGGCAAAAAAACGTCGTCACATAGGTCGGCTAGCTGACTCTCTTTTGTTAGAATCAATTCAACACACATTTCTGCTCAGTTTCTATTGATCACTTTTTCATTAGTTAATGAGTCAAATCTGTCGCTGATAAGCAGTTTGAAGGCGTTAGATTCAGTTAGCCGGGCCTGTTGCAGCCCCTCACCTTGATTTACGAAACACTGGATGCGACGCCAACACGGCATCTATCTGCTTCTCTTTGTTGGTAATTGCACTCAGCTAAATAGGTTATGCTGAAATATCAATAAATTGCCATCAAATTAATGTCAATACCAAAGCTGTAGATGGTGCTAATTAAAACGCAAAAGAGATGAAAATGAAGTCATGGCATTGCCCTGAATAATTGATAACGCAATTTATGATTTTTATGAAAGAGCGCCGTCTGTCTGCGATTTTGATGAGGCCTTAATTAGATGCATTAATGTGTCTCTCTGTGCCTGTACTCAAACTCAAAACTCAAACGCCATGATGGTTTTGGGGTTTTTTAACACTCTAAATTACACATTTTCAAATAACATTGCCTCTAAATATCCACTTTAGACCGCATCGGTCCCAAGGAGGTGTTAGTGAGTGATTTTCACCAAAGGAGGGGGGTGATGTCAACTCAGGACCAATCGGATTGTGCTTTTGTTTTGGGTTGGATGAAGAACTTGTAAAAGCAGCATTAAGCAGTGAGGCGCTTTGAGGCTGTGCTGCTACCGTGTGGAAGAATCCAGAAGTATTATCTACACGTTGTCCGTGTTTGCAGCCACTCTGTTTAAGATTCATACAAAGGACAGTCAAGTGAGGTCAGGTCAGCCCACGATAAAGCGCTAAGCACACATGAATGTGTAATGTTTATTGACTCGTGCAGATCAGAGCGATCCCGTGTTGATTTTTTACCTCCTCGTCTATTAGCCGAGCTCGACCTTTGAGATAAATGAAGAGAGAGGGAAGCAGACAGATGAGGGGATTAGAAGTGGGCCGCAACAAGGAAGCAGGCCCCAGAAGAAGAAAAAAAATGACAGACCGCTGGTGGATAAATGAGGTGGAGGAGCATAATGACTGCTGTTTGTTATGATGTACTGAATCAGGTCCTCCTTGACCAAACAGTCCTTAGCACCTCTGTATTTATAGTGTCACCGGTCAGTCCATCCACAAAGGCGGGCTGATGATATGTGAGTGTGTTAGTGCTGTGAGGTGTCTGAGGCTCTGCTCCGGAATGACCCGCTCATCCGTCAGGACCACAAACCGAAGCCACGCGGGGTTATCGGATCACACGCCAGTTTGCTGTAAACTTAAATCTCTGGAATGTTTGCCAAGCGGAAAACCAGCCCGACTTTTTTATGAATCGCACACAAGTTGCTCTCACTCTAATGTTAAGGAGGGGTTGGGGGGGCTTTGTTTAAGCCAGAGGAGCCAGTTGTGGGATGACATGTTTGGTTTTTCCCAGCAGTTAGACAGATCTTTTCTCAGGGGGAATGGACTCCAGGCGTTCCTCTTGTCATCTGTAGCCTGAATGGGGGTGTCACACTGACTTATGTAAATGCCGTTTGAAGTGTTCCTGTGTTTCAGACTAAAAAGGGAACCACTGTTTGTAGGTGTTCCCTCCCCCAGGCCAGACCCAAAACCTGTTGACTAATGAATTCAGAGGAAGCTAAGCTTTGTTTTTGACGCGTAGAAAATCCAGGTAATCCTGTTTACACACACAGCGGAAGATGGACCTTGAGCCAACCGGGGTCGAGTTAACCTCTAATGTCTTATTCAGTCCAGATTGTAACATTTGTTAAAGATGTGGCGACGGTTTCACGCAGCGTTAAACGCATCTCATAGGATTACAACATCTCACACATGAGCAGGGAATTAGAAATGTTGTAGAGTAAGATACATCATCTAACTACAGAACTAATCAACTTAAGAGTTTCAAGGTGGCCTATCATGTTTGGAATTTGACTTTGCAGAATGAAGAGTTGTTGGATTCCCACAGGAAGGTTGTTGCCATTAAATTGTTATGTGAGCAGATGAATGGACTGCAGCGCTCAGCAGCACTGTAGATGTATTGATCCAAGTTTCTTGAAGCCTGGTAGGGATGCATTTGATCCACGGAGGCTGGATTTATACTCAGACGTGTGTTTGTGTTTGCGAACGTTGCTTTGGGAATATAGAAAGTTGAAGTGCAGCTTATTAGACGTCATAATGATTAATTAACGAATTAGGTGGCAAAATAATTGTTTAGACATTTTAAAGGAAAATGTTAAAGTTTGAAAGGATTTGCTGCTTGTGTCTCTCTCGTTATAATTTTAAAATCTGAATAATTTTGTCGTACGTACAGATTTTGGTGATATCTCACCAGTGGCAGCGCAGGACCTGAGCAACATCTTAAAGCACGGCTACTTGGAAAAGAAACGGAAAGGTTTGTCCCGTGTCATTGAAATTGCATTTAAATGTTTCTATTTGCATCCTAAATAAATTCTTTTAATTGTTTTTAGATCACAGCTTCTTTGGCTCAGAGTGGCAAAAGAGATGGTGCGTCCTGAACAACTCCATATTTTACTACTTTGGCAGTGAAAAAGGTTTGTTATTAATGCTGCAGTTCAGGAAACATTACAGGAATCTGAGCCAGATAAAACCACATGTGTTCCTCTTTACAGATAAACAGCAGAAAGGTTCGTTTTATATCGGTGAGTACAGCGTTCAGCTGGTGACCAACCTGAGAAAAGACTCCAGGAAAAATGCCTGTTTTGAGTTCGTCGCTCCTGGACGACGGGCCTTCCAGGTCCGTATGAGCACCACACATCACTCATCATAAATATGTCTCCATCAGTTCAAATCAAATTATTTGCTGTAGTTTGATTTATATTGTTATGAGTGAAATGTTTTAAATTAAACAATTCTTTTTCTAATTACAGAATTTTAGTGCAGTGAATAGAAAAATAATTGCTGTGCTGAATTAATGAAAACTTCATTTAAAATGTTTTCATTTAATTTCTATTGATATAATAGTATTAAAACAGCGGTGTAAATCTAACATAATCATGAATATTCTCTGTTTTCCACCTTTTGATAGACAGAAATTAACTGACGAGGCGTCTGCTCGCGTGCACATTTTATTTTAGAAAGCTTAAATAACCTTTTTATTTAGCTTTTTTCCCTTTTACGGGTTTTCTGTGTTATTACATCGTTAGTAGGCCGATATTGTCATCAATATTGACAAACAAAAGCAAGAAAATTAAAGATCACTAATTTGTTTGGATAAAATGTTCTTTCACTACATGTAAAGTTGATAACAATTAAAATGACAAAAACATTTTGATATTATCTCATAAAAATTTTATATATTTATGAATTAATCTTAATAAATGGAAATTATTAATGAACAATTCTTTTGGATTGTCATGTGATTGTTACATTTCTAAACCCCATTTTGGCTTTTCTTCTGTAAAATAAAGACATTAAAACATTTTTTTATGAAAAAAAATAATATAACTTATTAATCAAGTAAAATATTATTTAAAGTGATCTATATTCTGTATATAAATTACATAGTAATGTAAATAATTAATTCTTATTACTCTATATGATAAGATTTAAATATACATATCTGTATAAATTTTTATTTCTTTTTTAAATATTGTCATAATTTTATCTACAGAGCTCCAAGATCAGTCAAGCTTTCATCAAATCTGTCTGACAATGTTTTATTAAATTGTGTCAATGACTCAGTGACATACGTGGTGTCCCTGCTACGATATGTCCTTATAAAATATTTAAGAGCCAGATTCTTATCCTTGATAGTTATTCGTAAAAAGAGAGAAGTTTCTTTTCTCCTAATGTGCAGAGATTTGATCAAACGCTGAAGACACAGAAGTAATTCCTAACTGTGATGGTAATGAAAGTATTATTGCCACTTTCCCTCCAGTTTGCAGCCAGCAGTGCACAAGAGGCCAGAGAATGGGTGGACCAAATCAATTTTGTTCTCAGAGGTGAACCGCTTTGTCTCTGCATATTTCTTTTACTGCATTATACCAAGTGATGTGTTTTGGGGAAGTTATCCCTGCTCTGCTTCTTGTCACTTCTTTCTAATGTTTGTTCTTTCATACAGAGTTTTATTTTAGCTTGTAAGGCCCTTTTAAGACATAACATAATATGTTAAAAAATAAAATATACTAGCAATATGTACTGTATATTATGGAGTTTTTTCTTATCAGAAGTGACATTTAAAGCCACATAAACCTATTTTTTTCCCAGTTTTCCACTTTTTTATTTATTTTTATCAGCGTTTTGTTTTGCAGAAAGGTCAGAAGTGCGTGGGAGCTCTTTATCACGTCTGACTCCATCACTTACAACACAAACAGGCACAAAAGTCCCAAATCTCATCATATCTGTCACCCATCATGTCATCTGCACCACCATGTAGCCCCAGTCCCCCCCCTCCAACTTCCCCTCCTATAGCCCTCCTACCAAATTCCAACTTACAGGAAATTGATTGCTAGATGTTCTGGTTATCCTCCAGCAGCATTGATTTCTGCTCGGTACGGCAGAGGACCTGATACCCCGTGTTGCAGTGGCCAGTCGCTTGCAATGAGACAGCTCCTCCATCTGTGCGAGCGCTTGTGCTGCGTCTTCTCTAAAATGGGCTCCGACTGGGCCACTGCTTGGCGGGAAGTAACAGACACTCTGCAGTTTGTCTTACATCCTCCAAGCACAATTTTGCTCCAGAAACTGACACAACACAAGCATGATAAATTATCTGTAAAGATGGGGGATTTTTTTCTGCTGGATTTTTAGGGGGGGGGGGGTATAAGTCCTGCATCATAGGAAGTCGACAGACGTACATCCATAATTCTCATAATTACCAGAAGAAATTGAGTAAACAGGCAATGTGATGGTAGCTAAAGCAAAAAATAAGCAAGTAAACAGGCCCCAAATTTTAAAACTATAAGTTTAAAATAAAGATGAATGACTGAATTTAATTTATTTAGCACTTTTTCATTCACATTGTAAATAAAAGTGCTTTAAAAAATAAATAAAACCACCAGACAAAAAAAATCAGAAAAGAAATTCAGAATACTGCTCAGAAACACAAGTTTGGGATAAATGCCAAATATTTAAAATCGGTTAAAAATGAGTTAAAACCAACTGAGAGTGAAATGGATCTGAAACGGCACCATTACAGCATTGTCAGACCAGTAGCTGGTTCCACGAGAAGAACGAAAAGTCAAATCTCTGCCTCCCTTTCTGGACAAAAAGAGGTTTGGGAACAAAAAGCTCTGATGGGATCTTTGGTTTTTATGGCTTTATGTGGAATACAGAGATGTGAGGCTTTGTAAAAAAACATCCCCTTTTCTTAACTTATATGCCCAAATGTAAAAAAGTCATTTCCACTGTTTGTATTTTTGACACTTATATGATGAAAAGAAGTTCTGACCCAACCCGAGGCGCTGGCTCCTCTCTGCTATTTGACTCATGTGTGAAAATTCCTCTTACTTTACCCTCTTCTGCCACGCTGTGCTCCATCTTGACGCTAACGCTTCCCATCGCATTGTCTCTCCTTCGCTCATAGATCTCAGCTCCACCGTCATCCCTGTCGATGAAGACGAGGAGGAGGAGGACTCGTACGATGACATCTCCCCCCTACCGCGAGGGCCTCAGGCCTCTCAGAGCAGCCTGAACAGCAAACAGGGAGAAGGAGGAGGACAGGAGGTGGAGGGTGACGAGGACGAGGATATCTACGAGTTCATGTCAGGTATGAGGTTACGGTAGCCGCACACGCTCACAACCATCTCATCATACTCAGACCAAACACACAGAGTTGCTCTGACACACACTCACACCCTCTGGAAACTTCCTAAAAAGAAATATTGTGAGTTACCTCACTGGGAATTTATGTTTCCAGGTGTGTCCTCATCACCGCAGCACACAGAATGATGACTCACTTTAAATCAAGCACTGATAAGCTTGTCAGCACTGGTGTGTTTGCTGCTTCGGAGCGACACGGGGCAGGAAGGGATGATTCACTTACAATGACTGGAAATCTGCCTCCTCTGCTCCCCCTCCGTATCTCTCTGAGCGGCTATGTTGTTGAATTCAACGAGAGCTGGGTAGTTTTGAAATGCTCTGTCACAGAACGTCCAATTAGTTAATGTTGCCAGGCAACAAATAGCCTACAATTCAATCCACTAAGCAGAGTTTTGGCTAAAATTGCCTAGCAACAGCAATTTAGCAGAAAGGAAGTCAAAACTGCATCTCTCTGAGCTTAAAATAGTTCCGAGCTCTTAATGTCTCATCTTTAATAGAAATTAGAGTTTGACTGACGAGACCTCGGAAAAGTGCGTGCGAGTTCCTGCCGGGGTGGGAGGTAGGGGCGGGGAGAGCAGTCCTGTGTGTCAGGGCGGCTACAAGATCCCAAGAAGGACAAAAGAGGTGATCCGATCTTCTCAGGGCCGTCGTCCATCACTGTTTCTATTAAATAAGATACATCAAGATTCAGTTTCACTCAGTGAGTACATTACCTTTGCCAAAATCAGTGGTGAAAGGCAAATCAGTCTTCAGACTGTCACAGCGCCGCTCAGAGCCATCTGGGAAGAGGTACAGACCCTGACCACAGATGGCATATCGAATGACGGGCTCTTTCGTTCACTTTCTCACCCCTTCCCTTATCAATCACGCTGCATCTCTCTGTGCCCACTAACCACTTTTACACAGCCATTATTGACGTTTAAATGATTAAATTATCTCTGTAATTTCCATTGATAGAGATTTCACATTTGCTGTTATTTTAATCTTTATAATTGTGGAACTTTTTTCACATCTGAGAAAATTCCTTTTTTATTCCTTTGATGATTTTACACTTTTTTCCATTTAAAATTATCATTATTGTTCTTTTTTCTGAAATCATTAACATTAAATAGATAGAAATGTTTGGAATTTGCATGATATTGATGAGGCCGCTCAGTTTTGCCAACATGGCTCAGTTGCAGGCACATTGCGGAGCAATGCTAGTGTTGGCTCTGCTGCTGATGACTGATTTTATTGACTGGAAAATTAAATCACTTTGATACAGAAACCATCAGGCCATAGCAGTGGCCCCTCGATGAAATGATGTTCCTCTCTACGGCAGTCAAAGAGAACTGAATGAATGTTTAGACTCACTGCAAACTAAATTAAAATCACACAGGGTAACAAGGTACGTCAGCTTCACCTTCTTATTATTTATTATTATGTGGGTGTGTTTGCAGAAGACAAACGCAGACCGTAACTTTTTCAAACTCAAACTGTGTAAATATACATGCGGACATATAGTGTGTGTGTGTGTGTGTGTGTGTGTGCTGTCCTTCCTGCTCTTCCTGGAAGGAGAGGTGCAGGTTGTGCTGGAAGGTGGATAGTGTTGCTGGGTTGTGGCATTGCTGTCAGCCTGCTTCTGCTCAGGATGGATGTGGGAGAGCGAGGCAGGCATATCACTGTGTCACCCGACAGACCACCAGATGCCACGCCCCGCAGTCAATGACATGTCCCAAAGACGACTTCTGCTGCTTTAACTTTTCCCCACGGGCACTCGGATTTATGTGAACTGCAGCCTGGTTAAAGAAAATAAGACGTTTTAATAACTTTTTTTCTTTATTCTGGATGCTGTCATCATTGTTCATCTGAACACTTACTTGTTCTTATGTGTTTTCACCTCCATAAATAATGTTTCCTTTCATTACTTTGCAGAAAAATATTCATTTGAACATTTTATGGTTTGTTTTAGATGACGATGATCCGAATCCATCAGATGAAAGTGATGAGAACAAAAAACAAGGTCAGAAACTAGCTTATCACGTACGCATTTATGTTTTATTATACAGAGAAAGAGTTTTGTTTAAAAAAGCTCACTGTTTTTTCCCTGACATCTGATTTTGTTTCTATTTTCAGCTTGCTCATCAGATTATGCTAACTACTACCAGTGTTTATGGGATTGCCAGGCCGATGAACCCGATGAGCTGGACTTTCAGAGAGGAGATCTCATTTACATCGTTAGCAAGGTCAGCATCCGCAATCAGCAAAAAAGAAATAAACTAAGAGGTTATTTAAACTTCTTCCTGAAATCTGCGGTTTCTGGAACCACTTCAACCAGTCTGCTTGATGGAAATAACAGTTTATTTCTAATGGAAACCCATTCCTGACTGCACCCTTGACTCGTTGGTATAATTACAGCAGCAGTTAGGGTAATTTCAGATGACTAAAACGAGGTAGAGACATGTACAATGTGTAATTATTTAAGGGTTAAACATCAGCCATCCTCATTTGATTTCTGAACATGCTGATGTCCCCAACATGTAAAATCCTCCGTGTGAGAGTGCTTGTATCTTACTGCGGTGAAGAAGCGCCAACAGTGGCGTTGTCTATTCCAGGGCCACTAGGGTGAAGTGCCATTTGAGTGCTGCGTAATGGGGCTGTTGTTCATTATGGAGCCTCTATCACAGGGGTTAATTGAGTAGGCAGCCATGCGAAGCTCTTCCTTTCTGTTTGACGTAAACTGCAGGTGAAGCCATCCTGCATCCCAGCTCTTTTCTCTCAATCTATTTGTGTTTTATGGCCATCTTGTAGTTACATGCAGAGTATCCACCAGTGAAAAGACACCCTACTGGAAATCAATGGCTTGTAATTTGGGCACTTCTACTCTGCTGCGTATGGGGACTTGTTCTTAGACTGTTGCTGCTGGTCGATTTCAAATTGAATCATCATGCTCTGTGTTTGGTCCGAATCATGAGAGGAGAACAGGCAGGAAAGGAGAGAGCTTATTTGTTTGTGATTATGTGTTAAGAGTTTTCATCTTCAGCAATTTCCTCCAGTTGAAGCTGTTTATTAGAAATGTTTGGGACACTTTCAGCACGAAAAGAACAATGTTTACACCAGTGATGCGCAATATGAATAATTTCAACCAATAACCGATAATTTTCTGCTTGTCCTGTCTGATAAACCGATAATTTTCTGCTTGTCCTGACCGATAAGCGATAATTTTCTGCTTGTCCTGTCTGATAACTGATATTTTTCTGCTTGTCTTGTCTGATAACCGATAATTTTCTGCTTGTCCTGACCGATAACCGATAATTTTCTGCTTGTCCTGACCGATAAGCGATAATATTCTGCTTGTCCTGACCGATAAGCGATAATTTTCTGCTTGTCCTGACCGATAATTTTCTGCTTGTCCTGACCGATAACCGATCATTTTCTGCTTGTCCTGACTGATAACCGATCATTTTCTGCTTGTCCTGTCTGATAACCGATCATTTTCTGCTTGTCCTGTCTGATAAACCGATAATTTTCTGCTTGTCCTGACCGATAAGCGATAATATTCTGCTTGTCCTGACCGATAAGCGATAATTTTCTGCTTGTCCTGACCGATAATTTTCTGCTTGTCCTGACCGATAACCGATCATTTTCTGCTTGTCCTGACTGATAACCGATCATTTTCTGCTTGTCCTGTCTGATAACCGATAATTTTCTGCTTGTCCTGACCGATAACCGATCATTTTCTGCTTGTCCTGACTGATAACCGATCATTTTCTGCTTGTCCTGTCTGATAACCGATCATTTTCTGCTTGTCCTGTCTGATAAACCGATAATTTTCTGCTTGTCCTGTCTGATAACTGATATTT
>JBAMHX010000024.1:2661813-2675905 GCA_037177515.1 Pseudomugil tenellus
ATTTTCTGCTTGTCCTGTCTGATAAACCGATAATTTTCTGCTTGTCCTGTCTGATAACTGATATTTTTCTGCTTGTCCTGTCTGATAACCGATCATCTTTTGCTTGTCCTATGTTTCCTTTAATCTGCAGTTTGTGCTAGATGCAGTGACTGAAACTCATATTTAAGTTGCTTCTGCGTATCTGTCACACCAAACAAACAGTTTTGGTTCTTCAAATGTTTATTTCATTCATGTTGTAGCACAAAAATGTGGTCATTTAAATAAAGTGCATCCTTTGAAAATTCTGTAACAGATGTACGGCTTAGCTACAAAGGTACCTGTTTTTAAGTATGAAATCATATGTACTGAGATACTAAATAAATATTGGTTGATAATATTGGCCCAGTTTACCAATAAATATCTGCAGATTCCGATAATAGCACCGATATATCGTGCATACCTAGTTTACACCTTTATGTTGAATTTTAAAGCCAATATAGATGGAAAAACAGCTTCAGTTTTGTTTCCAGCAGAGAAAGCAGGTGGAATGGGTGCTTCACAGAAGATGGACTTTTAATTGAGGTTCTCTTGGCAGTGCCAGATTAATGAGAGGCCAGCGTTCTCCATCTGTGGGGACTGGTTGATAGGGGAAAATGTCAAAATAGCCACCCCCATTTTTCACATAACGATGACAAAAGCAGCGTACGTGGTGAGGAAACAAAGGGGGACCTGGCTGTGTGCTGCAGATCCACCTCTTACAGCTCTGCAGATTACTTTTCACTGTATAGATCAGATTACTGCCTCACCGAAGAGCTTAAAAGCGAGCTTTTCACAAGTTAGAGCCAAGAGCTGCTTGTTGTATCTCAGAATCTTAATGACACAGATAACTCTTGTGTTGTCAGGCTGTGCATTGAAGTCATAACACAGTGACATGGAGGACGAGAGCACTCTGAATATCTTCTAAAGGATTTAAAGTGAGGGCCTGGTTGTAAATTATTCAGAGATGATCTCAGGATCTCTGAATGTTTGGTTTTCTGTGACGACAACCCGTGGCCTATGTTGCGTCTTAATAGCGTTGCGTTTCCCCCTTGAATAGCATTATTTGGATTATAGCCTGTAATCGGCTATTTGTTTTAACGAGGCCTTGGGGAGGGCTTCCCCACGCCTGTGTGTACAAACAGGCCTGGGTGCTGTTCAGTTTTACGGGGGATTCCTGAGAACCCTGACCTCCATGAGTGAAATACGGGCCCTTGGCTAGAACTCAAGTCTGTCGCTTAACTGGGGACCCAGACACATGAAATGGCCATAATAAAACCAGGGCCCATAAATTCTCTCAGAGGGTGGGAGGCCTAGTTGTCTGTGCTGTTATGTCAACACTGACCATAATTACAAGGTAATAAGGACACGCTCTAAGTGCTAAATCAATGGTGCTAACAAACTGTTATTTTTAAAGCTAGCATGTGATTGAGTGCTGGAGTGCAGAATGGGATAGCCACAGGCGTGGTGTCATATGGCTGTGAACTGAGGAGAACATGCCGATTGTATAAAAGGCCCTCATCCATCATTATTGATCCCTCACTTACTGTAAAGTGGGCGCATTTTTACTGTATTTGTGTTCTTTCTCCCTTGTGTGTTGCTGTGTGTGTGTCCATATATGAGCAACAGTAGATAAATTAGGAACCTCAGCCAACATATGAATGCCATCAGTTCATGTGAATTAATCTGATCGGGTGGCTGCGCAGCTGCTTTCAGCGAGGTTTAACTTGCCTTTGATAGCAAACCAGGTACAAATCACCGGAAATCCGTCTTTTTTATTTTGCTGTATCATTTAATACATTTTCTAATGTACTAAATGGCTTCACGCTCAGATTTACACTGCAAAAACTAAAATCTAAGTAAAAATATCTCAAATCAAGGACACATGTTTATTTCTTTAAACATAAGATATTCTTACTTAGTAGGTTTTTCACTTGTTTTAGGAATTCTTGAAGGGATAATGTTTTATGAAGTAAAATGGAAACAAGAAATTTCATCCTATTTCAAGGAAAATTAGCCTAGTTTTTGTAGGTTTTTTTGTTTTTTTAAAGCCAGTTTTTGCAGTGTAGGTGTGAGTTTAGCATTTTGCAGTATCGTTGAGATGTTTCATCTATATTTGCAGAGTAGCTAAGCTGCGGATGCAAGGAGATGTTGGGAACTGGATTTACAACCAGTGTGTCAGATTCATTTATCGCAGCAGCTAAAATCTATTGTTCCACTTCTCCCCTGACATGTGTTAAGGCCAGTTTGCTCTGTCGGCCCCGTCCCACACTAAACCATGAGGTTGTCCCGCATTCTTGCTTCCTAATTTATGTATCCAGAATCAAAAGACAGGCTCTACAGGTCAGCTTCACATTCCTGTATTCCCACAGGCACTCATGGAGAACGGCGGGATGGAGTGGGAAGAGATTTATGGCACAAACCCATCCAGGGTCCTTAAAACTCTGGCAAGTGCTGCTGCCACCTCTCCCTCTTTCTCTCCACCGCCCTGCTCACTTCCCTTCCTCCATCTGCCGTCCAACCAAAAACCAGAGCGAGGGAGTCGGCCAGCCAATCCGGCGCGTTTCCCAAAGCAGAGCATCAACCAACATTTGTCCAAAGTTCCTTCTTGACAGACTATGAGAACGTGGACACCACTGACACCTTGTGGTGACTTTCAGCAGAGTTTAGTTGTACATTAAAGCTGATTTTAAAGAATGAACTGGTTAGGATCTATAATCGCCAAAGGATTAAAGTCCTAAAATTAAAGGTTGAAATAAAAAATTCAGAAGGTTTAGATTCAGAAATGTTAGTTTTTTGCTTTCTTGGGAATGAAAACAGGCCTCTTTACTGTTTTACAAGCCGCTTTGGCCTGCGGCTCACAGGTCACTCCATCTGAAAGCAGAAGAAGAAAATGAAAAGTGGGCAAACAATCAGTTGGGAAAAGTCAAGCAAGAGAGACAAAGAATAGGGATCCCTTTATTCTTTCGAGTGAACCCTGTCCCCCTCTCCTTCTCCTTTTCTCTGTCACACACCAATTTAAAGACCCCTAGCTGCTATTGTGGCCATAGACAGCAAGTCACTATAGACAGGCAAGACATCCTATTTACCACCCAAAGTAGCAGGGGGTGAGTCTGGGGTTTGGGGTCAGGCAGGAGGCAGCGGTCATCCTCCGGTCAACTACAGTAGGTCATTATTCAGCCCAAGCCAATAGCCCAGAACTGCGTCCGAGCGACCCACCCCCAATCCATTCCGCTTAATTATTATAAATGAGGGGCGGCATAAACAGCCATCGTTACAGACACTCAGTGGCATACACAAATCCACTTTAAATTGCTATTAAGTTAAGGAGCTATCTGTAATCCCACGCGCGCATTACAAACTACCAAGTAGGTTTTCTTTTTATTAAATCTCATCGTCCCGGAGATATTTGCAAACGTTCTCATGCTCTGTCATGTTTCCAATTTGAAGCCAATTCACTGATTTAATTAAGAGCCCACTTGGAAAAGAATGGACACTAAGTAGCCATTTTGATCTGTAGTTATGCAGAATTATACGCCATATTTTTAGATTTCAGCGGGATTGTTTTGGCACAAAATCTGAATAATCTTCCCAAAGAATTAATTTCATCACCCCTCTTTGTGGAAGTGTACCTGTGTGAGCAGTGAGGAGGCCTCGCTAACCTGATAGCAGGTTACAGATGACGGGCTTGTGCCCGCTGGAGGTGTCCATGTTTCTTTATTAGGCTGACCGGTGATGGAGGAACTGCAGGGAGCTGCAGTGCATCTGATGACTCTGTGCAGAGGAAGAAAAAACAGGAATAAAAACAGAGAGGACGCAAGCAGAAAGGCTGCTGCGGGAGAGGTGGGAAGAGAGGAATGGGAGGAAAATATGGAGGGGGGTTGGAAACGTGGAAGGAGGGAGGGAGAGATTGTAACAACCAGGCGGTGGGTTCAGCGGCAGGGCAATGAGAGACTTCCTGCGCTCCATCACGCCCAAGGCCTGCCTCAGTCAGCTGGTGGCCGAGGAGAGATGCCTCATGTGTCAGGCTTATTAGCACTCCCCCTAGTTTGTATGCATTTGGGATGTGTGTGTGTGTGTGTGTGTGTTTCATCAAGAAACGTGAAAGGAAAAGAGGAAAAGGAAGAGGATATGTAGTCAGGATCCGTTCAGGACTTCAAGGTTCATTTTCACAAACAAGCAGTAATGGCGGCGCGACGCCACACCTGCTTCACCCATCTTCCTCCGCCGCGCCCCACCATCCCCGACTCACCTTCTCCCCGCTTCAGGCTCGGCTAGCTGTCAATGTGTCCTCCGGTCGGCAACGTGAGCGATGGGCCTATCAGAATGCGACCATTAGCCAGCCCCCTGAGTGGTAAATAAACGATCGCACCGGTACACTGCAGGTGTTGTCATAGCAACCCACTCGCAGCGCCAGCCCCACCCACACTCATTCCGAGCTCCCTCGGCGGAGGAGTCACCGGGAGGTCAACGAGTCAACGTGCCGCAGTCGCCACGACACGGCGCTGTCTCCCCTCCCGCTCCGTTACCAGGTTGCAGCAAACAGCCCTGACATGTAGCACCGCTCAGCCTTGCCCTCCTCCATCCTCTTATTGTCGCAGCTTTTGTTTTAACTCTCCCCCATCACCCCAAACTGGATGAAGTGAAGCATTTTAGAAGTTGAGATGCAAGAAAAAAGCCAAACAATCCGCATATGTGCAGCAGGAAGAGGACATTGAGAAGTTAAGATAGTTTTTGTCATTTGGATAATTTACTCTTCACGCCTTTTGCAATGTGCCTATTACAGCAGGTGTACTCTGGATGAACCCATTTCAAGTATGAGGAAGATGGACTCTGCACGCCTGACAGACTCCCACCGCCATTGGCACCCACTCTGTGATGCAGCAGTTGTATTAAAATGGCGGCGCTGATAATCCAAAAGACCTTTCTCAGGGAGAATTTGAGACCGACTGCACAGATGGGCCGCGGAGATAAATAAAACTCTCTGTCACTACGGTTGGTGGAATAGTGCTGCGACGCCCCCGAGGGAGAGAAGAACTGTTTTGCTCCCTCTCCCCCCCTCCTCTCATCCGTATGCTTCCCCTCTCCAGTTCCTCTGTCTCGAATGGGAAACAGAGCCAGCTTTCCGCAGCCGGGCTTTTCCCTCTCTGAGCATAAAAACACCATTTCAGATCTAACTTTCGCTAAATTGTCAGCTGGTCAGAAAGCCAGACACTCTGGAACAAGCCAGTCAGGAGCTGACAGTGATGTTGGGGAGTCCGGCTGCACAATCTGCTTCTGTGTTTGTGCTGTAAAGACCTTTGAGTTTTGTGGTTTATGGCGGTGTAAGCGGTTCATTCGTCCTCGCTGTCCAAAAACCGCTCATTAGCTGCAGGCCTCATTCCTCTGGCTGCTGCAGAGGGGTGTCAGGTACGGCTGATCGGCTAAACCTTTGACACTCCGCGTTTCATCATGTCAGAGTGTGCGAGAGCTTTTACAACTACAAGCACGTGCTTGCACGTATGTAAAATGTTCTTATGTGTGTGTTTTATTTCCTCCTGAGTGTGGAGACGGGATGCTCGGGCAGCCATTTTCAGTCCGCAGGGGAACAGAGGAGCGATGAGGGAGCCACGCTCCATCAGGGCGGGAAAATGACGGCCGGCTGGTGCCTCGGCTGCTTCTCCACGTCCCTCTGGTCTTTGGCCAAATATTGATCCAAGCAGAGCCTATCTGCCTCGATCAGACGATCATGTGGTGGTTCATATGATGCAACTTCATGCAACGCTTTAGGCAGACTGTGGTAGATTTTAGTCTTATATAAAAACACTGAAATAGCTGAAAGAAGAAGTTTTAAGATCTCAAAAGGGATTCAGAGTTGTTAGGAAGTGAAACGTCGGAATATTTTCCATAATTTCTCCATAATTTTACTAATTAAATGCAAGTTAATGATGGATTATTTATTTTATTCCTGAAACAAATAAAGATTAATTAAAATTACGGTAATTTTCATAAATTATTTTACATAATCAGTAAAATACTTAAAACACTTATTTATACCATTATGGTTTTGTTAAAATAATAAAAATTAACCAATAACATTAAAGATAAAACTGATCTGCTTCTACGTGTTATTATTAAACACTTTTGCTTCTTCATAAAGATAATTCAGAATTTATATCCCTTGATTTGATTTTTAGTTTTATTTATTCATTTTGAATTTAGAAGATGACAGAAAAGAAATGATTTAACAAAATGTTGTTTTCCACATAAGAGAAAAACCCGAAATAAGAAAAAAAACTCCTTAAATTATTTAGTTTGTTTTATTTTGCTTCTTTGTTGTGAATGAAGATTTTTTTCTGACACATAAAAAGTTTCAGCTGCTTTTTTATTTACTTTTCAGCTTTTCAGCCAGCGTACAAAACAAAGAAGTCTTAATTAGACTGAGAGAGGAGGACCAGCTGTGCGCGGTTAAAAAAAAAGCTGTTTTATTTTAGACACTCACCGTCTTGATGGCCTTGTTTACCCGTTTGCACATTTTTAATGAAAACCCTCGAGGCTAATGAGCCAAAATGTCTATTAGAATATTGTAAATGGCTGTTTTTTGGGATCGGATCTAAGCTCTCCTGAATGTCCTTTGCTGAAAGTGTTTTCACTGAGAACAAGAGCGTTTTTAAAGTTGGAGTATTTTTGTGGCCGGAAAGCAGGCGAGGCCACATGCAGAGTAATTACATTTCAGATCATGCCAGTGGTTGTTTTTATGTTAATCATATGGGATAAACAGTACTCTAAAATCAAATAAAAATGCGAGATTGGTGCTCGATCCTGTTTTGTTTACTTTTTCTTTGCCCCCTGAGAGACTTAGTTCTGTATTCGTTAATTTTGGGTCCAGGAGTACAACATTCACGGCTGGTGGGTCGGTGAGCTGAACGGCACCATGGGTATCGTCCCCAAAGACTTCCTGCAACCTGCCTATATCCTCTGAGCTCAAACAGGTACCGACACTCTCTTATCATGAGCATTATGGACCATTACTGTGGCCTAATACACAGAAACGGTCCCCCTGGTACTCATCCAGATTACCACTGTGGTACATTCAGTTGTTGACCTGCCATTTATGGCATCTGCTGGCTGAAAGAAGTACTACAAAAAGCTATCCAACGGGTGAGACGATGTATATACAACAGAGCCGGGATCACAGCATCAGTTGTCCTATTTAAAGAATGAATGTGTAATACTGTAAAGATAAGCACCGTTTAAAATGATCTCTGAATTATTGATGAATGTTTCTCTGATGGTGTTTTTTTCCTCTGCAGGTTTGCAGCCGCTGACACATCCAGCTAGAATTTCACTGATGGACGTCAGATAATCTTTTGTGATCTGAAAAGCTTCCACTTGCATGCTGCAGTAGTTATTTCTGTACATAATAAACCGCTTGTGATGGATTTTCGTCTTTAGGATATAAAATATAGAGCTAGGAAATCATTTATCATTTCCGTATAAATAAGTTAAAATTGTTGCAGTATTTATTTAGATAATTTAATCTGCTACTTTTGGGAAGTTTTATAACCAGAACAAAATTTCTATCAATAAAGAAATAAATATTAAACAAGCTTACATAAACTAATAAATTCACTGGTTGAAATCGATCAAGTTAGTACCTTAAAAAAATGTCTTAATTTGATTATTTACACATAATATATATTTTTAACTGCACCTAATCTTCAGTAAAAATATGAAAAATAAATAATGAAAAAAGCTTTTTTTATTTATTACTTTTCAACCCCTAATTAATTAAGAATTGTATGTAAAAATGTAAAATAAAAAGGACTGGAATAAAATAATTAAATATGAAACACGTTCGTAATTAATAGATACAAAAAATAAAATAAATTGATAACTGAGTGAACAAAGGCAAATAAATATTAAAAAATAAGATATCAAATTAAAAATAATACAAAAAGCCAGAAATGGTTTGTTAATAATCTACAACAACAGACATATTGATTTTTTTCCCTCTTTTAGTCACTTGGTGGCAGGATTGCTCAGATATAGTAAATAAATAAGACATCTCATTAAAATGACAAAATGTGGAAGAAAACTGTTTAATTGAAAACGTAATAACATATGCACATGGGTTCAGCCACTGGTGTCAACATCGCCCTTAATCATCCATGTTCATTCATGTTTTTTTTCATATCCTTTTAAAAGCAAACAAGAAAGATGGAAACACAAAAAGCCATCAATTTGCAAACATGATCTCGGGTCCCTTTTTAATGCATCAGTAGGTACAAGAAGGAGCAGCACCACCTAACAAGCTGAAAATCCCAGTCATGCTGGTACAGTCGCAGCGCTCCAGCAGAGCTTAGTGTATGGAAACCAACATGTCGCATCCAAAATGCTTCTCTGCTATGGAGCCAAACATGTTCTGTTTTTTAAAAAAATGGCTACATGGAGATTAAAGAAAATATTTTAACATATACTGCACCGGGTTTCCCGAATGAAAGTTTCGCTGTCTGTAAATATGTGGTTTTGTTTAAAGCTGCTTGTGACATTTTATGTTTAATTAAACTCAGATATTATCTTGTAAAAGTTTTCCAGTCTGCATTCATGACGTTAATTAACAGTAAACGTTAAAAACTGTCATGACGTAGTAAGACATGGTGCTCTCGGACTTTATCAGGATTCATGCTGACAAACGGCAGCGATTCACATAAACAGGGAAAGCAGCTGCAGCTCTGTGGGATTCTGTAAAGATCCGGAAACTGCATCCGTTACTGGTCCTCTTCCCCATGTAAGATATTCACAAATCTATAAATAAACAGCAGTGTGGAAGTTCCAGAGTTCTGGTTTTAATCGTTTTCCTGTTATATGCATCATATTTTCTCTCTTTAGATTAAACAGGATCTAAACAGATGCAACATTTAGAGCTTTCCTTTAGTTTAAGCCAAAAAAAGAAGTGATGTGCACATTAGCATAATTAATACTTGATTATTTGTCATTTCACTTAGCAAACGGCAGATGTTGAGCGCCATCTGCTGGTCCAACAGATCCAACCAGGCTGCGTGTCAATAAAAAACATGTTTGATATTAAATATGCTTTTCCTAAACGTCTCTCTTTGCTGGGCTGTAACGATACGTTGTGAAAACAATAAATAATAAATTTCTAACTAAATGCGGCTCTTTATGTAGCTTGCTCGTGTGCGTGGGGCGTGTCTTTGGGGGAGGACAACTCTGGAGACAACTGTAACTGTTATGAATGCAGTTTGGTTTGCAGCTGACTGGTTTCACTGATGCGTCTCCACTGATCCGTCCAAAGACGGGGGGGACAGGACTTCCCGCTCTGCACTGAGGTCATCGTCTAGTCCCGCCACGCAGCTGATCTCTAAGATGCTGAAGTCGCTGTTTTCATCCGCTAGTCTCAGTTTAACGTCTGCACGTTTACTGATGTACTGCGAATCCTCGTCCGCTGCGGCGGAAACGTCTCCGTTTCCCAACGGACATCCATCCACATGCAGGTGTAAAATGCTTCCGTTCGGGGCGTCTTTGGTCCAGTGAGGGACGACATCAGGAGTTGTGTTCAGGTAAACTTCAGCAGCTTCAGTCGTGTCCTCCTCCTCTTCCTCGCTGCATTTGATGATGCTCTCGTTGGAAGAGGAAAGCGAGCGACTGAATTCCTCACGCTTGTCTTTGCTCCCGACCGTTTCCTCTTCCTGTTCGACTTCCTCTTTCAGCGTTTCTGATTGAACGGCACTGGCGTCCAGCTCTGGCACGCCGTTCGTGCAGCCAGGCTCGCCACTGATCTCCACGACGACACCCGACTCGCCACCTTTTTGCTCTTCTGTTTCTTCACAGCTCATATCTGAAACGCAGCCTGCAGGAGCCCCAGAGGTAACGCTGTTGCTCAGAACCTGCTTTTCAGAGCAGGCAGAACCAGCTTCTCTCTTTATCATTTCTTCATTATTGTCCTTAAAAACTAAAATTTCTTCTAAACACGCACATTTTTCAGGTTCAGATTGGAATATTTCTATTTTTATACTGTCTTCAGAGTCTGCATGAGCCTCCGGTGTTTCCTTTGTCTCTTTAATAACACTGTCAATCTCACAGTTTTGGTCGCAGTCTGTCACCATGGGCGAGTGCACCTCCACTGGTGTTTGTATAAGACAGCCCCTCTGCTCTGGGGGGCTGAGGCTCTCTGTGTCATCCTGAGTCTCACCCACATAAAATGTGGCCTCTCTGGACCCGCAGTCCTCAACAATGGCTTCTAGATGGTTACTGATCTGGGAGATCCGTATTGAGGTTTTCTTGTCTCGCATTTCATCCGGGTTCTGCTCACTTAGCTCCAGTAAATCCATCAAAGGGTCAGAGTCGCCGCATGAGAGGAAACCAGTGTTGAAGGGACCAGTAGGCTGATGAGGAGCTGGACTGTGGAGAGGAAAAGGCAAAACATCGGCTTTACAAAGTCCACACGTCCGCGTGATAACAGAATCCTGCACATCCCTGCTTCTCACCTTTCCATGGACTCGTAGGAAATGTTCAAACTCGGCTCGTTGATGGACTCCTCCTCCTGAGCCTGAACCATTCCCCGATTGGATGAGGCGTAGGTGAGTATGGCGTCGGTCACCGAGTACGGCGTGAGGCCCTGCACGCAGTCCTGGATGTGCCCGACAGGCAGCTGCGTCTGCAGGAAGAGGTGGAGCTGGCTGTCCGACAGACACACCGTCATGTGGACCACTCTGAGGGGAGGAAGAGACAAACATTTGTTTGCTGGAAAGAAACCGTCCATCGGATATGGTTTGTGTAGACAGGCATGAACGGACTTGTCCAAGAAGGCCTGGAGTCCTTTTCTTCTGTTTTCCAGAAAGTCATCGTTGCTGAAGGAGAAGAAGGATTTCCCTGGAAGGTCTGGGACTGGCCTAGAATAAAAAAGAAATAAGAAACTTCATTTTTCCGTGTCTATCAGTTAGATAGAACAGACATTGAAGCAAAATATAATCTGATAAATGCAGACAATTTAAACACAAAGTGGTCAGACTTGTTTAGCCGACTTACACCAAGCCTGCATTTATCTGCATCTTCTTCTTGAGCCACACGAACTCGCTGTAGCGCCGTCGCACACAGGAAGTCTTCGCTGTGAAGGCTTTACTGTTGGTCTGAACATGAAAGAAGTCTTATTATCATGCGGAAATAATTCAATCACATTAACTAGTCATAAATCTAAAAGAAAAGCCTTGAGCCACACATCTTTTGAGAAATTATGACCAGAAACAGAAGCTTCATTTTTCATGGTTTGAACCTGATTACACTCCGAATCTTCAGGAATTCTCCGGACTAATTTGGATGCGTTTCGTTCTGATCTCGCACCGCCTCAGTAACGCTGAGGTCCCGCTTGACTTTCGGTCCAGTTCTTGTTTCATTTTGCAAACTTGCACCTTTTCTCCCCATTTCCTTCCTTAAAGTCTTGCTGCCATGGAAACCATTTCCAATCAGGCTTAATGTGGATCAATGGAAGGCTCAGATGTGTTCCTCAGGTCCTGTATCATATCTTCGCTGGAGTTTTCCCTTTTTTTCAGATACTGTTAATTTTTTTAGCCTTCCTATTTCTTCTTTTTTTTAATGGACACTCTGCACATTAATCTCTATCTCGGTACTCTGGCTTCCTCTAAGAGTCCAAAAACGTGCATGTTACATTACTGTGCAAGTTCAAATTCTTCCTAAGAGTCAGCATGGTTGACTCAGTGTTTCCCTTGCGATGGACTGCTGACTCATGCGTGAATGAACTCATGCAGAAAGGCACATCTAACTCCTATGGATGGATACAGCACATTCGTAAATATGGCCAAACTGTATGGCCTTGTTTTAAATCTGTCCAAGTCTTTGGCATAAGAACAGATTATAGTGACAAGCTGTGAGGAATTAAATGCTTCAGTTATGATTTAAAGGTGGTTCTTTTATTTGTCTTAAATAAAAAAAAAAATCACATTTCTGAGGTTGAAATGTTTTAGAATCATAGACTCATGTATATAAAAATATATAAAAGTTGGATGGATCATCCCAGCAGGTTTCTGAAGAGCTAAAGAGAAGCTCATCGGCCATTTCCTACTGTCGCCATCTTGGCAGCGTCATGCGTGCTGTCGCTCCCAGAAAATACAAAAATGGTGAAAGACATGGAGCTGAAAGGGGGGGTTGATGATTGACATCTATTAAACTCTGAGCTACCTGCAGCTAGGAGCTAAATGGGATCTAAGGGGGTAACAAAAACAGGTGAGCTGAAGCTAAAGCACGCTGTTAACATCTGGGTTTGTCATACCTGTCAATCAAAAGGACACGCCCCTAATTAGGCCAAATTTCTCCGCCGCTTGGCGAGAAAACTGCCGATGAAAACCGCTGAAAGACTTTCATAAAGCTGCTTTTGTACAATACTGAAAGAAACAACAACTATGTCGTCGAACAGGAAGGAGGCAAATAAAGTATAGAGTAACATCATTCTCCTCTTTGACCTTCCAGCTGGCACTAAACTGTTTTTCTTCATCGCGCTGTGACTGGAACGACACACATTCCTGCAGCCCAAAGCGTTGCTGGACTAGAAGCACGATCACATGTCAGATTTGTTCCAGTAACGTGGGATCAATGCACGCATCACAAGCCAACCCCTGACAGGCCATAATCAATTTAAGCCATGTCATAAACTCAGAAGGAATTATTTATTCACTATTCTTCCTAACTTATATTTAATCCGACACATTAATAAAGCTACAATTTTACTTAAAGATAAACGTCATGTTCTTCAGCAGTTTTTTATGTTCCTCTTTTGCATGTGATACTTTTTTGTTGCGTGACTGTAAAATAAACACATTTGTGTAATCTGGATGAGACATAAATAAATAAATGTCTGAATGCTACATTGCTCAACAAGCAGACAAAATGGAAAATGTTGCAGTGCAATGACACAGACTGGTCTGCGACCAGTAAGACAGCGAGGAGTGCTTCACCATCAGGTCTCTGGGGAGCTGAAATTAATGCTGCTTGTTCTGAACAAGCGTTTTGATCAAACTCCGAGTGGATTTAAACAAATGATGGAACATCACATGATCTTAGTCAATTTCATGAGTCAACAGCCTCACAACATCCATCTGGGCGCAGAGTCATAATGCTGACAAAGCATTACTCTACAGCGGCCAGCGCCATGGCAACAGGATCAACTCCCGTCACAACAAAAGGTGGAAATGCGTCGAGCTCGTCTGCCATGTTGGATCTGGTTAAGAGGAAACTTGTCAACTTGCTAAGATGGGAAAGGATGTTTTCTGGAAACCTGGTCTTTATTTATTTTGTGGTGTATTTTTTGTCTAGTCATGACTAAAAATAAACCCGGCTGTCATTTCTTTAGCTTTAGCATTTAACACTCTTAATTTGATGTGGTTTTAGTGCAACTACTCACGTGGAGAAATATCTTATAATCGACATACGAGTTCCAAGAACCCTCGTTCTGAACTCGGGGATCTTGGACACGCACTGCAACAAACTCCTGGAAGACACAAACAGATAAGACCACTGTTACATTTGCATGTCTGTTTCCACGAATCCAAGACAAAACCAGAAGATCTTTATCTTGAAACAGAACATCAAAAATAAAGTTCCTCTAATTCTGCACACAATAAAGAACTATTGTCTTTTTTGTCTACAGCTTAAAGAGGGAGTGGTGTATCCCTGCAGAAATGTCATCAGAAGCAGAACTTGCATTAAAATGTCATTTTACAACAGAGTTACTGGTTGGAAGTTACTCACATCTTCTTCGTGATTCCTGATCATCCTACCGAGAACAACACTGCAAAGAGAGAAACAATCCATTTAGATGAATTTAACAGTTCAATAAACTGCATGAAAAGAAGTAGCAGGTTGGCAAACTCTAATATTCTGATCGGAAAAGATGATGAATCATCGCCAAAAGAGAAGCTGCTCAACTAGTCTTAGTCATTCTTATGGGTAATTATCTTAAATTATGCACATACTTAATAACAAAACTATGCAACTGGTAACTGATATTCCCTAAACCAGTGTCTGTTACTGACTTTTCTCATGTTTTATAAGAAATATATATATA
>JBAMHX010000024.1:2686918-2698176 GCA_037177515.1 Pseudomugil tenellus
ATTATTATTAAATAATTAAATTTTTAAACATTAGGTTATCCAATAGACTAAAATGAAATGACACTCAATTTAGACAGAAAATTGATTTAGCTTTCTTTCAAATATTTAAAATGTAAAGAAATACGGAGCACCAGTTGCATTTGATAACTTTATTCCGTCCAAAGAAGGTCGATCAGTCTCGCAGAGCGCCGTTAGCGGCGCATGAAAAAAGGGAAAGATCTCGTTTTACTGCAGCGTGAGAAAGATCCAGGTAATGTTGACAAAAATGAGGAAGATAAGGACGTGTGAACACTCCCAGCAACACTGTTCAAGGACAAAGCGTAGAGAAAAGCATGCTCTTATCACCACGGTAACAATAAAATGTTATTTCAACTTGAATATTCTCAGAAAAACAAACAATAGATATTTTATGTATTATTAATCTCATAAAAACTGCTCCAGAGAAGATTGTTCTGCTTTAGTTACCATGGTGATGTAAAAGAGAGCTGAAAAGTTTCAGTGCTTTTAATCTGTGCAGGACAGGAGTCCGCTCACAAAGCACAACCAACACAAGAGTCACAGGTGAAAATAAAAACACTTTATTAAACAATAAAAACGATTCTTGATTGCCAGCAAATACTTCAAAACGGGGAAATACATCCAAACTCAAAGCAGAAGGTTCTTATGGAGACGTTTGACAAACTACATAAATCATGAATGTAAAAATATTTACAGAAGCAGACAGACAAAAAAGTGCACTAAGTAGTAGCAGTGCTTAGTAACTGGTGTCGCACTGGGTTACACTGAAGTGAATGTTAACCAGTTTCATGCCTGAATATCATATTTAATGAGGACATTTTTCCTTTCAAAACAGTCTTTTTTTTAACATTGTCGTAATATTGCGTGATCTGTTTAGCCTTTGTAATTTTTCTAGCCTAACTGCTATCTCAGCTGCAACAACAGACCTATTTTTATTCATTTATCTTTTAAATAGGGTGACACAACACACGCAGAGACGAACTTCATTCAAATCGACGAGTAATAGCACTTCTACTCTGAGAACGCTCCTCCTCGGTTCTCAAAACCCTTGAAAAGTGAAGATAATGAGATTTTACAAAAAGGCAATTAAATTAAAGTGGCCACTACACACACTATCCTTTCATACATTCGCAAACTTTTAACTCCGAACAACGGGGCTCACTTTGTCAACACAAACGCAGGAAAAAAAAGTAAAATTTCTAACATTTAAGCCGACAGCTCAGCTTTACAGCAGTTTAGAAATGACTTAAAGTGGCTTTGCGCCCAGTAAAGTTGGCAAAGTTACTTCCAAAAGGGACACTGCTGCCATCGCACAGCATCAACTGAAGCTGTTGTGTTAATGCTTAAAGGAGGAAAACAAAATAAGCCCTAAACGTGATGCGTGGTAGCTGAAGTTTAAATAATACAGTACTCTCCGGAGCTTCTGGCACATCACAGTATGTTCACTTCCTCTTGTAATTACAGGCTCCGTGCAAAGTTTTTATATAAACAAAGAAAGGCGAAGACTTTTACATAAAGTTGATGTGGCTAGAACTATAACCTTGCTTATACTACAGATTATGAACAGTTAATAAGAGCCTCCCTAAACACAGCTCCTGTATTTAAACCTGCAGCGAAGGAATAGCGACAGACACGGCAAAATGCAAACAGCCAAGCCTTTTAAAGACAAATTACAGAGCTATGTATAATTTATAAGGAAGTTGATACATTTTGCAATGCAGTGTGCCTCCTCCCAATAGAAAAAAAATCCTGCAGGATTTCATCTCCATGCCTCCTTTAGCAATGGCCAGCCCGCGTCCACTCAGCTTCTAACTTATCCACTTAGGCCCTTCCAAACTAAGGCCCACCAACCAACAAACTCAAAAACTTGACAAACCTGCAGAATAAGGGTTGCAGTGTTTGAGCATTTTGGATGTACACAGGTGTCATGTAATGTGCACCATACAACCTTTGGTTTGTATAGGTGTCAATGGCATCCTAAAACGACTGACTTCCTTTAACCTTTGGTATCTAAACTCTCACAACCATAGATGCTTTTCTTTGCTTCAAGATTTTTCAAAATAAAAGCCTCGGTGAGCGATAAGAATGATATAATAAAAATCACTAAAGTCTCCAGGTTGGGGTGTAAGCCGATAGTCCTTGAAAACCTTCGGTGCATAGGTATCCGAGCCATCCCCGTCGCCATCGATCAGATCTTCTCGACGCCAGTCCCTTCTTTTGGCCTACAAATCGCCATCCTCAGTGGTTTGGTGCAAACGGATCAAGAGCAGCTAATTTTTTTTTCTCCTCCCAATAGCTCATTTTTTTGTCCTTTAAAATCCCATTTCTTCTCGTCTAAATAATGAAACATTGATACTCAAAGGAAGAGCTACTTCTGCTTCATAGTTGTTTCAAGGAAAAACTGTAGAATGAAAAGGGAGAAAACTAACGCAGAAGTAGTCAATGCCAGTTTTCTGCTCACCACAATCTTCTTAAAGGAAAAAATGACATCTCTTTTGCATCTGCAGAAATCGTTCTTACAGACTTTGCAAAGTGATCGAATAAACTGCAGTTTGTCCGCCCTCACTTCTTTTTGTCCTTTTGTTTTTTCTCTGGCTTACGGTTCTGCTCGGCGGCGATCATGCTGCGGGGCATGATCAGCACGCTGCCGTCGGCGCTGTACTGCAGCGAGTACTGGCTGGGAGAATAGGGCCGGCCCTCCTCGTCCCGTAGCTGAGTGAACACTTCCTGGTACAGACTTTGCATCTTCTGCTTCATCTGCCGGATGGAGCGAATGAACTCCATCTTCTCCTTCAGCAGGCGGGCCTTGTCGCGCCTTAGGTCCTGGACGCCCTGCTCCAGATTTATGATAGCGTCCAGCTTGCGTTTGCGGCAGTTCTGGGCTGCCATCTTGTTTTTGCCGCGCCTGCGGATGTCGCGGATGAGGGCTAGCTGGGCCTCACTCAGGTGGTGTTTGGCTAGGAGCTCGTTGAATTCCTCAACTGGCAGGTTGATGATCTTTTCGTTGGAGAAGGGGATTTTCATGGCCCTGGCTCGCCGCTCGTCACGACTCGCGTGCTTATCAAGCAAGTCCTGAGCAGGCTGGAGCTTGGAGCCGTGTTTGTCGCGGATGTTCTTCTTACCAGCCGATATGGGCAGCTCCGAGGGCTCGGAGAAGGACGAGGACAGCGGCAGGTTGTAAGTATGATTGTGGCTGATGCTGTCGAGCTGAGGGAGGTTGTGGAACTGAGAGGGGTCCTGATAGCTCATACGGCAGAGCTTGCTGTACTCGGGCTGATAACCCCCAACAGCACCCTCTTCTGCCTCCACAGTGGCCACCTCGGAGTCAGTGCTGTAGCCCACAGCTCCTTCCTCTGAGAAGGTGGCAGAAGTTGAGGACGAAGACGCTGCAGATGAGCAGGATGTCTCGGAGCTGCTCGGAGAGGCTGGACTGCGGCTGGAGTCAAGCGACAGACCGGAATCTGAGTCGAGCTCATCCTCCAGTTGGGAAGCTTGGGCTTGGCTGAAGCCCTCCTCCATGGCGAGATCCAGCAGGCTGATCTCATCCAGCATGGACTCCTCCAGGAGCGTGCTGAATGGATCTGGCAGGGCAGGTGCGTTTGTGACGTTGCTACTGGAACTGTTTATTTGCGGCGGGAGAAAGATCCCCGTCAGGTTAGTGGCTCCAAACGTGGAGTTGACGTTGGTGGAGTTGCTGGAGGAAAGTGTGAGCATGCTGGTTCTTGGGGGGAGTCTTACAGAGTCTAGCTGGGGGTTGAAAATCTGGGGGAAATCCTGGCTGCAGCTGGGGAGGGAGGCCTGGTGAAGGCTGACATCCTGGTTTATTGGAGTTGAGGGTGTGGAAAGTCCAAAGTTTCCCACTGTGTTTGAATCAACCGTCCCATTTGTGGCACGTGCACTGCTGGAGTTTGCAGTGTTGTTTACTTCCATCGCCTGTGAACAGTTAATTGGAAAATGACTTATAATTAATTTTTACTGTTTGAGGCTGATTTGTGACAGATCAGGACAAATATGTCTCACCTGTAGCTCCATGATGGCCATAATATCTTGCCACTGCTGCTCCAGGTCTAACTGAGGCTCTGCTACAGGTAGCTGTGGCGCCAGAGAAAGACCCTGAGATGTGGAAGGAGCTTCTTCGTTGGCAATTTGTATTTCTGGGGTAACAATGGGGGCTGGAAACTAAATGAAAACATGCACATGTTACTGAAATACCTTTCGCAGCAGGCAGCATTAAACCGTTCTGCATCTTTTATTCTCACCTCAGCCTCTTCTCCAAAAGGGAATGTGGCCTCCAACAGCCTCAAGCATTCCTGTAGTGACAGTGAAGTCTGTGAACCAAGAGTTTGCAGCTAGTAAAAAAGGAAACCAAAATAAGGATGGTTTTAAACCTTTAATAAAACTATATCAGATATCGATTCTACGTCTTCATCTATCCATGCATAATGGGGTTTGTAGAGCCACAGGAAGCATTTGGGACTGGACCTAATCTGTGTCTCTATGCATCATTAATCTTTACAATAATCTTGTGAAAACTAATGAGTAGTATTTTTTTTAAAAATATACTAAATTAAGCACTTTTATTTCAGCTCACTTATGTTTTATAGCTGAAATATTACAAAACAGAGTGCTGTGGGGCACAAGCTCAGCATCTCTGGTCTTATCCAAACTCTGCTTCATCAGTGATGAAATAAACCAGCAAACCAGAAAATCAAGTGCAATAAATACAGGATAACTATTGCAAATGCAAATCAAGATATCACTCTTTGATAACTACATGACCAGACGCTTATTCCTGTCATTTTATGCTACCAATTACACACGTAGAGGCTGCAGACTCCCATTTAAGGAGTGTAGCCATCCTGTTGTTTACGGGCCACCAGGGTTGGTCTGTATGCTTTGACACACGCCCAAATCAAATCGTTTAAGAGAACAGCATAGTCCATTTTAGGCCCTTTTGCTGATTACAACTGCCTTTCGTTTAGCTTATATCTGGATTAAAAGCTGTGTGATGCTAGCGTATTAAAGACAAACATGCGACTTTACTAGTTTTCTAATGTATTATGAGCTAAAAGAACACACAGGAACAGCACTAATACGCTTCTGTTAGATTCAATGCAACAAGAAGATTCAGTAAAAATGGGCTTTTCTTGTGAAGCCTTTAATTGTAAATACACAATCCTCCTTTCTCTTCACCTGCTAGCGGTTAACTTGCTAGGCCTGCTGGATAATTCTTAAAGATACCTGAATGTGTGATACAGCAGTGTTATTTGCAACAATGAGCTCATGCCCACGTGCGACTACACATGCTGGACTGAATTCAACCACTGCTGTGACTCAACCAGATGACATTCTTATAAAAAGAGAGTCATTTAAAAGATGGGTGCAAATTTTCCTCTTTCAGGCAGCTGGTAAAAAAAAAACTACAAACGTCTTCACATTTATAAAAACTGATACTCAGCAGACAAAAAAAGTGTCTTATCGAGCGTGTGCAGCTTCCAAGATTTAATGTCTTTTTGAAAAGATGTTAAGCAGTTAAATGTAGCACCTCCTTCTAGACAAAGGAATGGCGCATTTGGACCATTTAGCCTTAACAAACCTGCTCTGGAATGCTCTCTCCGGTCTCCCCATCCACCGGCGGAGCCCCTTGCAAGTTTATGCCATTTCTCCAGCTCTCTTGTTCCTCATTCCCATCTTTGTTCTCCTGGGGGTTGGGTTTCTCCTCCTCGCTCTCCTTCTGACGGTTGCTGTAGTTGAACACTTCTCTTCCAGCACCAAGGTCGATGTCCTGTCGCCATAGGATGTCAATCAAGTCAATGTCCTGGAAAAAACGTACAGCAACCACTGAAACATGGCCCCATAAATCAAATAGTTAGTTAAAAGCGGTTTTTATTTAGAAGAAATATTTACTTTCCTTTTTAAGAGTGAGATCTGATCTTTTTATGCAAGCAGATTTTTTTCCATTGCAATGAATCTTCAAGGGGCAGATCATGTAACACAAATCAGATGATACAACCATGGCATAAAGGCATTGACATGGTAGTTATCATGTGATCAGTAAAAATATTTTCATAAAAAGTCTTTAGTTTTATGTGATCCCAAGTTCCCAAGGGTCTCAAATATGTTTAACAATAAAAACAAACAAAACAACAACAAAAAAAAAACACCACTAATAACTTTACTGTTTTAACTGTAGTTACTTTAAGGGGTAGATAACGTGATCTTAGAGTTGGACAGTTAATAAACATTTTATGTAACCAGCAGTTATGAATGTGGCTCAACTTGTTTGACTAAAAATATCTGATAAACGCTGCAAATGTAGACCATAAAAATATTAGGCTGCAAAGCAGTCTCCACTGTTTCTTTCTCTTGTATTTCATCATGCCACGCCTTAAATTTTTAACACGCTTAAATAATGGCAAATAAAAATATTGTCAATGCAGTATATCACCTGACATGAAAATAAAGTTGCTGCACTGGGAAGATTAGTTTACACCTAAATCGAGAAGTTAACTGTATTTGCTTCCATCGATTAACCAAACACTTTATTTCTTACTGACTGAATCTTTTCCGATAAACATCCGCAGTCCGATGCGTTAATTTTGTTTAAATGATGCAAAGTAACTGTGAAAACAAGCATCTTCTTAAGCAAGATGCTTCTTAAGCTGTGGATGCTTTCCATGATTTTGCAGAGAAAAGTACCTCTTTGGTGAGGTCGTCATTGCCAGTCCTGGTGTCCTGCTCCTGGTTGCCCTCTGGGGCTACAGCTCCCAGGCTGCTATCCGCTGCATTCAAGCTATACGTGGATTCAGGTGCTCCACCTCCTCCCCTCATGGCCGGGGTAGCGTCAATGTTGTTAACGTCCTCTAAGCCGGCCCCATTGTCCAGGGTGATGCCGGGGCTGGACTGGCTGCTGGCGGACACCACAGTCTCAGAGTCACGATGCACCAGCCAGGTGTTAAGCTCCGTACTGGGCACGAAGAGGCGATCCAGCTGGCGCACCTGATTTAGTAGCCGTCGAGTGGTGAAAAAATGGTCCAGGTCCACACTTTTTGGATGGATTCCATAGCCGTCCAGCGTGTTGCGGAGATTGTGAAACTGTGTCTGGGTGTAGGCTGAGCTAGGCCCCAGGATGATCTCTCTTAGTGGGGGCAACTGATTGCTTAAGTAGGTGTCAACGTCCACCCGCACCCCAATGAGACTCAGAAGGATGGTGAACTGAATCAGGCCCTCTGTGAAGTACTTTTTCAGGTAAAGCATTTCTTTAGAAAGGAACAAAAAGTAAAAGTAAAAGATAAAAACAAAAATGGGGCCAATTTCCTTTGATCAACAACTCTGAGCTATCACTAACAGACAGAAACATAACATAAAGATAAAATTGGTTCAAGAGGGAAAGGGTTTTCAACAGGATAAGGTATGTTTAAAAGGTGTGCAAGATCCAAGCTGAGGTTTCTGCTTCTCAGAGTCCAGTCTGTAGGGTTTCTTCTTCATGAGGTGCTCATCTTCCCATTCCTGGCAAAATTAAGAGATAACACTCAGTTTAACTATTGCAAACTGCATCATTTCACACACTACAGCCATAATGCTTTTAGCATATGACACCAAAGTCTTACCTACCAATATTTGCATTAAACACATTTTAAAAGAAAAATACAGACTTGCTAACCCCCTGCAACCACTTCATCCTGCCCAGACTGAAGAAGTCATGTCGGTTCACACCGCGTAGTGCCTTTTCATTCTTGGATTTTCAGCAGAGATGATGACCACAAAGCTTTGGACATCACCCCACCTTTGAGAGGACAACTACTTCTCGTGGGTGCTGCTGAAGGTGAATGAGAGTCGAGAAAACTCGCTGGACTGGCTCGGTACTGCCTTGCACACGCACCAACGACAACGTTGGGTGGTAGGCTGGGTCCCTCCCTCCAGCATAGCTGCGCCTATCTTTATCCTTAATACGATAGCTGTAAGCTACCATGAGCTTTGCGAACTTGTACTACAAATATACGTGTATAATTTCCTTACCACACAATATAAAGTAACTATTACAGGACATGTCCTAACATAAATAAGTTAAATAGCATATGTATTTACTCCCCCAAAATGACAGGTGCCTCTGCAAGTATTTACTTCTTTACTTCCGCTGTAGCTAGCATCAAACAATCTCCCTAGCAACAAGTGGTGAAAAGACGAGTGACAGATTGTACAGCCACTCAAATGACTGAATTGTAGTGACGACACACGACTCCACCAACTCCCAGCCAATAGGAAAAGAGAATAGGCGGCGTTTAAAGGAAATGCTACGCTGGAAGTCAACCCCTACACTGTTAGCTTTTAAAGCTAGTTTGCTGCTAATTACCTTACCCGTTTAGCTACTTTTAAAAGTAACTTATACATTAAGCAAGATGCATAATTGTGTCCAACCATTCTATCAAAAACAATATCTTAATATTTCCTGTTGACGTCAACACTTGCCAACAAAACAGATCAATTCATGTCCCGGGGCACACAAATAATAGTTAATTGAAACGTCTTCAGTTAATACTTACGCATGGAGATTTTTCAACCGTGCCTTCATGCCCACAAATCCGTTATTAATTATGACCGTTAGCTTAGTCCGGCTTCATTAAAAGTTTCAAAGTGTTGTTCGATATAGCAATCTCCAGCCTACTCTCACTGAACGGCCCACCATGACTTGCAAAATTGCTAGCTGGCCCGGCTAGCCTAGCAGCATTTACTTGACACCAAAACACGCGTCCACACGGAGCATGCGTAGAACTTTCTAGTAGCAAGCTTTCATCAGCCGACGGAAAATCCCCTAGTAATAATATAAACAGCAACATATATAACCTGCCAAAAACTAGTTTTCCTATTTGCCTCTTAAACATTTATATTAAATATAAATCATGATATTAAATATAAAATAAATATTAATCATAGAAAGTAAAAAATGTACATCCAATTTACTGACAAGTGGCAGTATTTCTTTAATATCTAGCATAAAAATTATAAACAAATGTTATTCTCTTATAAATGGATAAATATTAAACATGAAAACTGCAATGCATCTGTCAGCATATAGAAATAATTGACTCATAATGGGATTTTTTAAAAATAGTGTTTAGTGGAATAACTTTAAAATTTTTCCAAAATGTGTTATACAGTTTGTTTCTTTCACAACTCCACTTTTTCAAAACAAAGATTTGTTTTGTGTGACTCAAGTGTGAACATTAACATTAAAATCTTAGCAATTTATGGCCTAAACTGGCAGTTATATATGTTAAATAATTATTAACATTTCTTTTACACTTGCTTTCAATAAACCTTCAAGGAACAACAAACACAAAAACATCAAATCAAACTTCAATTTTATTTTTCTTTCTCCATCATGACGAAATATTATAAAGAACATTTTGGGTTCACTAAATGTGAACCCCCATCAGGTTGACAGGTCTGTTGTGGTACCTCTTTGAAATGTCAGCTTCAATCTGCAAGAACAGAAAATTAACAATCATGAAAAAAGAAAAAAAAAAGAACACTTTTTATTTCTGTAAACCTTCAAGCACTTGATGATGCACTTCTTCGCACTACATACTATGTCACTTTCTTTTTTATCCTGTCATTTATTTCAGCACAGATTTGGTGACAGGGGTTTAGACTTTCAGTATCTGATGCTTTCTGCTATTTCCTCGTTCAGAAAGTACCAACACATGGACATAAATAAAAGGAAAAGTAATCCAATACCAGTTTCTGGAGTTCCCGGGTGCGTCCTGCCAGCAGGTCAACACGAGGCTCCAGTCTGGACTGCTCCTGTAAAGCTTCCTGCCTCTTCTCCGCCATCGTGGCAGCTTTCAGCACCAGAATGTCTGCCTGCTTCAGCTTCTGTCTCAGTACTTCTGACACTCGCTCAACATACCTAAACACAGATTTCACATAAAAATAATGACATATTATGAAAGACTTGGGAGGTAAAAGGGTTTTGCTTTTACTTTCAAACCAAATGCTGCACTTGGATCCAATTTTTTGCATCACAAATGTGTATGTACACAACATTCTTTATGCTTAATTAAATAAACAATCAATTTGATTTGGGAATTGCTCAAAGCCAGTGTACTGTATATTATATTCTGGAAGTAATGAGGAGTAAAAAAATAATATATGTATTGAGTTTAGATGTTTTTTGTTCATGAGAAATGAAGCTAAATTGAGAATGAAATACTGTGTGAATTATGTTAATGTTTTAAATTGTGAAGGAGAAAGATTTTTCTTTATTTACAATATATACAATATACTATGAAAATATAAATATGTCCTCCAGAAAGATCTGCATAAAAAAAAAAAGATCTGCACTCAGTTAAACAATTCTTGAAAATGTTTGACATAAAACATCTTCTGGTTTCTTAACTTTATCTTCAAGGTGATATATTGTGGTGAGCATACCGTGGCGAGGCCTGGATCATGAACAGATGCTGCATCCTCAGAGAGGTGAGTCGGCCCAGAAGGTCCTGCACCACGGAGAGCATCTTCCGGATATGTTCACCGGTTTGCTTCTGGATGATGGAGGGGGCCAGCTGGAACTGGCTCATGGCCACCACATCAGCCTCCTCTCCCATCTCGGTGATGCGCTGAGTTAAGAACGCCTCCAGCTGCACCATCACAAAGAAAAGAAAAACAAAATTTTTTTCTTCATCGATCCAAACTGGTAATCAAACAGTAATAAAATATGCTGAATGCCACAGAAAACATTCTAATGCTCATTCGCTGCGTGTTCAGCCCTGCATATCAATTAACTGGAGATCCAAACTGTTTGTCTTTCAATTAAGCCGAGAGCTGAATGATGGAAACTCAAGAGTTTTTATTTTCAGCTACAATAAAACTAAGATTCTATATTTTTATAGGTTGATACGTGAAGTTTTCCGACACTGTGGGAGAACAGGCCAACACTTTTCACTAGTAGAGATTCCACGCAGTTTTATAAATGAGGCCACTGAGTTTTATAAATGAGGCCCCTACTCTTTAAACCCATTACATCATTTTTTAAAATTTATTTGATAGGGACAATGCACATTAATGAATTAGAGATTATAGATACAAAGCTAATTTACACCCGTAGTCCTTAGGCAGGTCACAAGAACATTTAAAAAACAATACAAATAGATGCAAATTGATTAAAATGAGGGAGTCCAGTCTCTCTTAACTGGTTACCAGTGAAACGCCATGATTTTCTGAAGTGACATTCTTTCAGT
>JBAMHX010000024.1:2700384-2725655 GCA_037177515.1 Pseudomugil tenellus
ATTTATTGATCATAAAAATTATCCGTATTTGTGTCTACATATAACGAGACTGTGTGTTCATGATTATTTGTGACTATGTTGGTAAAATATACAAACCTTTAAATATAAACGACTTTGTTAGCAGTTTCTTCACCCCTTTAATCCAACGATTCACTGTAACTAACATTTTCTCCTCTTTTTGCAATCAAATTAAACAACTTTATAGCCAAATAAACAAGCGTTGCATCTTCCAACCATCATCCAGGAATCTGCAAAGCTGTGTTTTGCATCGCGTTCTCTACGACATGTAGGAATGAAATGCAGCATGTTGGTCTAAATCTAGCAGGTTATACTTGAAGTAATTGTTTTTCATCTCTGAATATCAGGATGGTCAAATTAAAAAAAGCATAACTGACCAAAAACTTCCAAATGTTGGCGTGTTCAGGTGTTTTACCTCGGATGTTGGCTCTAGACTGATACCCCAGTCTATTTCATTCTCTACTGTGATGCCTGCATTTCCATCAGCGGTTTCTTTGCCGAAGTCTCCCCAGTCGATCTAAAGAAGATTTTAAAAGGAAAACTCAGAAACACAAATAATGTAATCTTTTATGAATTAACAAAGAGGTCAAATTTGATGATCTGCAGTATAATAACTAACTGTATGACCATGATCAGTCCAGACTGGAGACAGTAATACCAACCATGTCCTCTGCGATGTCTTCAGGAGGGGCTTCCTCCACGGTAGGCCTCTCGACAACAGATGGGGCGTTTCCCGTTTTCCACTCATAAAACGTTGCGTTGCCTTTCTTCTGGGCGAATGTCAACATGGGCAGGACTGGTTCAGACCTACAAAGAACAACATCTGAACGCATGAGAACAAACACATAAAAGTTCTGCACCGCTTATGAATTCCAATAGAAAAGACACAGTTGCAAAATTTTAATGGAAGACTTTTGTCTTGAGGACAAAGACTGAGCCGTCGACCAATGAAAAGACTGGTGGCTTAAACCCAGGCTTGTGATGGCAAGGCTCCACACTGCTCTTGCTGTGTTATTTGGTTTTGAGGAGTGCACATAATGTGCTACATGTAAAAGCCAAACACTGCACTCCAAAAACTAACATCCAAGTAGGATTAAACATCTCAAATCAACGACACATGTGCTTATTTTTTTAAAAGCAAGATAATTATTCTTACTTAATAGGCTTTTGCAAGATTTTTTTAATTGTTTCCTTGAAATAAGATAAATTATCTGCCAAAAGAACATGAAAATGCATCTTATTTAAAGGAAAATTAACCTGATTTTTGTAGTTTTTTTTTCTTGTTTTTAAAGCCAGTTTTTGTAGTGCACAGCATGAAGGTGGTTTGTGAAGGAAAAGACTTTTCTTTTATTGGGACACTATTTAAAAAAAAAGAAAATCTGCTCTTCACCTCTTTTAAAATCAATACTACATTAGTTTCTACTACATAAGTCTTTCTGACTTGTTTTGGTGGCGCAACATTTGCGATGCATATTGCAGAGAACCCACATGTTAAACCTTTTTCCTCTAGGGTGGGAAATCTGAGTTTTGCTTTACACTCTGTGTTAAACATTATTATATCTCTCAGCTGGCCTGTGAACGCCTCAGGATCCCCCCCGATGAGCTGGCAAATGTGGCTTTGGAGAGGGAAGTCTAGGCTTCCCTCCTTAGGCTGCTGCTCCTGTGACCCGACCTCGGATAAGCAGCAGAAGATGGATGGATGGCACTGTCACATGCTAGCAAGCGGGTACAAACACACTGGTCAGTTAAGCAAAAAGCATGCAGATTATTAACGGAGGAAGTGAGAAAAAGAAAGAGGAAGTGTGGAGCAAAAGATGAGATGAGTCAACACAGGTCTGACTTTTACTGGCTGGAATGAGCAGAGAGAGAAGAATAGACGTAGCATGGATGGAGAATTAGCCTTCGTTAGGGGAAGCGCTAAAGGGAGAAAAGCTGTTATAGTTCGGAAGCGTTGCTTTTAATTTACTTTCATTCGCTTCTTGCTGCGAGGTCACAGAGCTAACCGCTACTCCACCGTGCAGCTGTTGCTGTATATCATGTGTCATTGTTGATTTAGGACTGAATTTACCCAATTCTAACACTTAGAGAAGGTCAGATTTAATTTAGTTTTTATTGTGCTTTGATATGCAAAACTATAGAACTAAATAAGATATTAACTAAGTGGACAAACGGTGTTGACGATGTCCTTACCAACTACATACAAAGTCTGTGAAAGCAGCATAAAGCTGAATTTGCTCCTCCAACTTTGCTGCATCCTTCCCAACTTCCTGAAGGACTGCTGGTAAGTCTTTCACCAGAGCTTGAAGCTCTTGTGGCACATTTTCACCCTGTGAGGGAAAAATAATCAAATAATAGAACATCATTTATTCTGTGGAGTAAATGGACTAAATCGTTAAACCACATGTACTATTTGTGTCTAATTACCCCTTTATGTGCGTATTTTTGCACTCACATTGATCCCGTACTGTTTGCAGGCAGCATAATAACGTTCCCTTAGTTCTGCTGCTGAGCTCTGGCACTCCACCTCCCGCCGACTGAGTTCCTGCTGCAGCTGCTGAGCTTTAGCAAGCTGCTTCCTCAGAGCTGGCCCTTCATAGCTGACGTTACGGCTCAGCAAACTGGCCACCTCCACTGGCACACACAAACAGTTAAATAGTTCTACTAGTGCAATCATTTTCTTTAACTGGATGATGTTTTCTGTATCGTCAGCTAATGATGCAGGAAAACAAAAACAGCAGCAACAAAGTCTGCATTTGTCCTCAGTTTAAATAAAAAACGATCTAACTTTCACAACCACAACAATAATCAAAACACTTACCCAAATAGACATTATCTACTTCATAAAGGGACACAATCTCTTGCCAGTCCTGTGACAACAGACAGAAAAGACTTTTTGCAACCTTGTTCTTTGAACAAACAGAAATAAGAGAACACAAAATAACAGCGTCTTTATATTCTCTCACCTTCATTCTTTGAGATGAATATCTGCCAAAGATGTTCTTTGATGAAGCTTCGGTTCCCTTCAGTATCTCCACTATCCTCAAGCAGTGAAAGTAGTGAATGTCTGTCAGTTAAAACACAAACATAAAGGGATCATTAATCTTAAGCCTCCGTTAATGAAGAGAATTTCTACATTAAATAGAAAAAGTAAAATAAAATGCAAGAACAATTCTCTAAATCTCTAAAATCTAAAACAACCACACAGATAATGGATCCACTGCAAGGAGAGCAATGTTTCCAAGCAGTTGTCTGAACTTCCAATCGTGGAAAATTGGGAGTAACTTTGTTACTTTACTTTGATATAATATAACAAAAAAATCATCCTTTATTATCTAAATAAAATCCTGCTTTTAGAAAGTTTGATATGAAGTCAAATGTCCAAACAGAATACAGACATTTGCAAAGTAAAAGAAGCAAATTTGAACAGTGAAACATTTCTCGGCTCATTTTGTTAAAAGAAATATTCTCTTTTTATGTCAGTAATACTTTTAAATAATTAAAAAAAAAACACAATAAAATAATAAGTAAAACAACGTGTGGAGTAAATCACAACAAGGTAAACCAACTAAGGCAGTGACAGTCTGATCTGCAACAAATTTTCCACTTGGAGGGACAAGAGCCGGTGCTTTGAGGGACCTACAGGAGCCGGAGAGGAGCTGCTTGATCTCTTCGTTTTCCGGCATGTCCTGGATGGCAGCATTGATCTTCTCTCTGATTACCTTCACTGCACTCTGCCATTTCACATTACAGTGACGTCGATCCAGAAGCCAGTCTGCAGTCACACAGAATCATTAAATATCATTAGCATCTTTGCATCCGGCAACATCTGGACCAGCTGTTGCAGACAGCACACCAGAATCAAACAGGATAAGTAGTTATATTCCTTCTGGAGAATACACACCAGTTAGTCACAATGGAATATTTGATCATTTGTCTAACACACAGATGTATAAAGAGTTCTTACCTAATAATTTGCTTGTCTGAATATCGATGGGAAGATTCTGAATATTGTGCTAAAGGAAAACATCAGTCAAATTAATACCTCATTTTAACTTTTACACATCAAACTAGTAAATAAACAAAATAAAAACACCAACAAAAACTTAGGAAAACAATACAAATTCGCTGAAACTCAGCTTACATAGACTACCAGGATAGTATTTTTCCTTCACTAAAATGGACTTTGACTGTGTTACAGCAAGCTAACATTAGCGTACAGATTTAGCTACATATAAGCGCCAGGCGATGTGTTTTAGCTTACCTCCATTATCTCTTCACCTTTACAAACTAAAATTTCACCGTTTCATTGATGTAAACTGTTAATATCCACTATTTTTTTAACGTGACCCATCCGGATTACACTGTTTATGACACGTTAAGAGAAACAAAACCAATGAAAGTACGTGATATTGCTCTACCAAAGCGACTGACCAATGAAATTGGTTTATACTCAAACCAAGATCTGATTGGTGAGTGCATTGACTGGCTTTGTTGTAGTAAATAAAATATGTGGCTAGAGGGAGACATTTAACTGCTTCATAAAAGATTACAGTCGTTTCTTTTTTTATTTTATTTTCTTTGTATATTATACGTATATTATTCTTTACAGTTTAAAACTTGTCTGTAAACTCCAATAAAAAAATAATTATTTGATGTCTAATAAAGTCAAATGTAGCAAGCTGAAAGATGTAAAACAGGGAGATAATGCTTTTTATATTTTGAAAACTTTTTTGTTTTATGATAAATTAGCTGTACAGTTTTTTCTTATAAATAATTATCTTCTAGTTATATCATCTTCTAGCGCAAATGGGTATTACAATAACCTTTTTAATGTTCACTGAGTTAAAAAAATAGCCTCTAGCACTACATGCAACACGTGTCTCCAACTAGACTGCACTAGACAAGGCATGGCAGCACTTTTCATGTACACAAAAGTTCAAAGTGCTTTACATAAAAACACTGAAAGCATTACAGATGTTGAAATAGAAATAAAAAAAGAGAATAAAAACAAAGTAATAATAATAATAATAATAAAATAATAAATTAATTGAAAATCATTAAGAAGAACAATGTCCCCTAGATGTCCCCTGTTGTTTCATTTCTTGCTTGTGTTGTTCTTATTCTCAGATGTAAGTCGCTTTGGAGAAAAGCGTCTCATAAATGACTGTAGAATAGAATAGAATAGAATAGAATAGAATAGAATAGAATAGAATAGAATAGAATAGAATAGAATAGAATAGAATACTTTACATGTTCAGCCATGACATTCTGACCAATCCTGAATTTTGAGTATGTGTTCCTTTTTCTAATGTAGAAGCGCCAACATTTATTTGTGCTTCAGGACATTGACTGAAACATATATTCTGAAGTATCAGAGGTGTATTATGTTATCAATGCATCTTTTTGGAATTCATTTAACTGTCATCGGACTGGTATCTGGGTCCCTTCTAAGCTTTCTGCAGCTCCCGCTGCTGAAAAACGCTGCGCTGTGACAAGATAACCACTGATTCTTTACCTGTCAGATGTTTTGCAGCAACATTTGCAGTCCAAAAACTGATACACTACCAGTCAAAGGTTTTTCCTCATTAAATCCAATATGAAAGGGTGTCCAAACTTTTGACTGGTGGTGTAAATAAATGAAAAATGTTTTATTTATTTATTATTTATATTTTATTACTTTTATTGTATTTTTAACTGTATGACACTTTAATCTTTATATTTCAGCACAGGATCTGTCATTAGCCTCATCTCGTCTGCCTAGACATATTTCTGAGAAAAGGAAAAATTATTTAAGCTGTGTTTTGTTGAAATAGTGATAACAGTTTGGTTATACAGTTTTTTTTCTTCATAAACTTGACAGTTTGAGCTCCTTAAATCTGATCACAACTTCTCTTGGTGTCTTTTTCTCATCAAAATGATGTTGTCACTGACAAAAATACAACTCTTTATATCTTATGAAGTCCAGGCCAGACAGAAAACGACAGAATCTCTGCAGCAGGACCATGTTCTCTCAGCCAGATGACCTAATTTCAGGTCATTTGAATAGTCACCAAACTTGCAAAGTAAGGATCCATTCACTGTCTGTGATTTTACACAGCTTCATGTAAAACATCCCTCTATCTCGCTGCCTTTTCCTCTCGCTTAAAGTCACAGCGTGAGCCATGAAAAGGTCAGACACAAAGGTGACTTCATTCTGCATCCAATTTTCACGTTAGAAAGCGATAAAAGGATTTAAAGCTGTCACAAATGCTCACCTCTCAAAGCCCCAGTAGAGATCTCATTTAACCACACGGTTGCAACATTTTGCACACTCAGCTGGGAGGGCTTTAGGTGTGTGTGTGTGTTTAGGGAGGGTGTGTTCTAAAGTGCAATACGGTGGGACAATGTAGGAGGGAGAGGCAGAGGGGGAGAGATGCTGCACCTGTGAACAATCACCTGAGAAGAGCAAGAAGAACTTTTAAAGAACAACCAAGGAGGAAAGAAGCTTGTCGGCATGGCGGGACAGTTTCGTATCTGAGAGAATCTTATTCAGGCGGCTCGTTGTCAACAAGGTAGGAGAGTAGTCTGTCATTTACAGTCGCAGCTTTATGAGCTCGGATAGAAAATGACTATTTATCTGTTTGAAACGCAACATTTCGCTCCATCAGTTTTATCTACATGGGGTGTTCGGACCAATTTCAGCAGAGACAATAAATAAGTAAAGATACCAAGTATTTAATAGTTTTAGCCTCTCTGAATATATTTTTTAAATATTTTTTAATGATCTCATATTACAATGAAGTAAATTAAATACAGTAGATGTTTGAAGACAGTAGCTTAAACCACTTGTTTAATATTTGCAGCTAAATTCAATGAAAATTTGATGATTTCAGTTTCTCACACATCACTGTGTCCTTTCGGTCTTTAACTGCAGTAAAATGAATACTGACTCAAGTTGGATACAATATTTATGGATATTAAATTAAATATTTAAACAGTCATATTATGGCTACTGTTAAGCAAAAATGCTAAATATTTCTGTTAAATAAAGAAAAATGGGCTTTTCCTTAACTTATGTCACCTAAATATATATATATATATAGTGTGAAACATTTCTTTAAATGCAGAGAAGAGCAAATAATAAGAAACAACATTTTGTTTTTATGGTTTTTACTTCATGTGAAACTGAGTGAGAATAATTCCCATTTCATTCTAACTCAGTCGTAAAACTGTTGCCACTAAAAAACAGCTTCCTGGGACTTTCCGCAAACACAATCAGTAAGAGCTACTGATAAGTTGTCTGATGCAATTAGCATTATTATGGAGTGAGTAGCAGGTAGAGGAAGCCCTCCCCATCGATGGGAAATCTGGCACGATGGAGGAAACCTGAGAATGTCCATTAAGGAGGCAGCAAAGGCCCTGGTGCCCTTGGAGCCTCCCGTCGCTCCGTCTGTGCAGCTGGTTAGCGATTTCCAGACGTGGCCACGGTGTTTCCCTTCTCCTCTGATCTTGTGAGACTTTGCTTAGCGGCTCACCCACACATAACAGAATACATGGTAACTTATTAAAAAGTACCGTGGAGGGGCCGCCTTTGTGTCAACAGGAGTTTTTGTCTCAAAGGTCACATGCAAGTCAAACATTCTTCACTAAAAGAAAATGTGCATATTGTACTTTTGTCATCTGTTTAAATGGTGAGAAAGTACTGCTCAGTCTGTTGTGCAGAGAACATTTTGATGGAAGGTTATCAGAAATTATGCAAATGTCTTTAGATGTTACATTTAAAGACAAATAATATTTAAAAAGCTAGTGTGTGAATACACCCGAGAAGGTCACTGCAGCTGGTCATAAAAACTCTCACTGGTCGGTGAGAGTTTGTACACAATCGGGTCAGAAACCTGTAGAATTATGCAACGTATCAGGCCGCAACATTCAGCGAAAAGGACAAAAACACAAGAATTATGTAGTAAAATGGGTTTTATGTGCTGAAACGACACGTTTCAACGCACAATGCAACATTAAAGCCAGATCTCTTGGTCCCGAACTTTTGCATTGTGTGTGCCAGCTGCCAAACATCACGTGGTGCAGATAAGAGTCTGGTGAGAGTTTATGTGAAGAGTAGTCCAGTATTTGCATAGGTGCTGTGTGATAAAAAATGGCCACACAGAGAGATTTGTATGGCTCTCTGCTTCCTGTCAGGCCTCATAAAAGGGACTTTGGCGTGTTTATGAAAGTCATAAAGTTCAGTTTATAAGATACAATTTATTCAAACACATATTTTAGATGTCAGGCTTTGAATTTGTTTTCAGACCATAGATGTTAAGGATATAAAAAGTATTATAATATTAGTTTAAAATTGTATAATATTGTACAAATTCTGAGTCACATGTGAATTTTTTCTCTACAGCGTTCAGATAAATGCAACAGATAATTTTTTTTTAAACATGGCTGATTACACAAAAACTTTACAGACTTTTTATTCACTGTTTTTAAGCGAGGTAGAAATGCTTTAAAAGTACAAACTTCCATCTGAAACAATTTGTTTAGTGTCCACTATACCAAAGAAAACACATGAAAACTTTACTTGAAGACAGTTGTTGCAGAAACAAAGTAATTTAACTGTGACAGGGCATGAAAGTGAATTTTTTCAACTTTTAAGCTTATTTTAGAGACATCAAGAAATGCATTTATGCAAATATAACCCAAGAGAAGACAATGTGACTACAACTTTACCTATTAATGCCTTAGTTTTCTCAAAACCTCATTAAACATGTCAGTTGTGAAAAAGTAAAGCCAAAAGATGGATTTAAATACCAAAATAAATACTCAAACTTGATTCAGTCTAAATGTATTTATGTATTCTTTAATAGAGTGACAAAATTATTCATTTTAAAAAGTTGCATCTATATTTTATATGTGTAAAAAGTCCAAGGTTATTCAGTTTTCCTCCATAAATGTTTATTTGATTGAGTCATTAATTAGAAGCATTATAACTGCAATAACTTCCTCATGACTTTAGCCCTATCACTAAATTACATATCTAACCAAAGTTCAGGAGAATCTTGTCAATGAACAACTCAAAGAATTTTTAAAGGTTAAACATATTCTGCACATTTGTCTGATTTTAGAAAACAGCACAGCTCAATAAATGCTGATATTAACGTTGTAAATGAATTAATTGAAGTACTGGACTGCAGGAAATATTATGCTGCTCTTTTCTATTGATTTATTTAAAGCCTTTGACACAGAAAAACAAATCATCTTAAATGCTGGTTGATATGAACATTCTGTGAGGTGGGTCTTCCTGTAAGGGAGAGGGATGTTTTCACTATAAACACAATGTCTGTGGGATTTTATCTAATGCTTACATCGTCTCTACGCAGATGATACAGTCATTTATTATTACTCCTCTTCAGTATTCCAAACTATGGAATATCTCTAATCCTTTTTAGATTATTTAGATTTATTTTACGTAAACTGGCACCAAATGCAGCAAAATTCAAACATTTACTGTTTTAAAATAGTAAAAAGGGGTTTAACGTGAACTAGCTACACCGTAAAGGTGTTTAAAAATTAAGATCAAAATCTATCATTTTAGACTCGCATTGGAAATCCTAAAAATGATCAAATGATCAATTTCTCTTTCAGAAGGAGAGTATTTTAGATTTTCCATCAGCTACTTTGTATGAAGCCTTTCACATGCACTTATTTTCATATATACAAATTCCAAGAGTGACAACAGGACTTGGGGAGAAAAATAAAACTCTCAGATATGGAACATACACTCACACAGTGGTGTAGTGGTGTGAGTTGTCGCCTCACAGCAAGAAGGTTGCTGGTTTGAGCCTCGGCTGGCGGGGGTTCAAACAGTTGCCTTTCTTTGTTGAGTTTGCATGTTCTTCTCGTGTAAGCGTGGGCCCTCTGGGTACTCTGGCTTCCTCCTAATGTCCAGAGATGTGCGTGCAAGATAACTGGTTGCTCTAAATCCTCCGTAGGAGTGGTTGTTTGTTTTTCTGCGTTGATCCGGTGATGGACTGGTGACCTGTCCAGGTGTACCTGCCCCTCACCTGCTAATAGTTGGGACAGGTTTCAGCTTTCCTCAACCCTGACTTGGATAAAGTGGTAAAGAAAATGAATAAATGAAATTATTTTTCACAAAGAAGCCTGCAAACTGTTTTATTTCTTGGGGAAAAAAACCTAACTGGATTTAACAGAAAGGAAGAACAATATTACTCTATATTTATATTTCTGAATCGACAATACAACACCTAATAATAATAATATTAATGATAGTAATATGAATATGTAATAATATAATAACAAAAATGTAAATTAACGTGTACAACACGCATTTGTATAAATCGTGGACACTAATATGATTTAAAATGAGAAAAATACAAATGTCAGGGTTTCTTTGTGTGGTTTGAGTGGGTGTAATTATCCAGGTCATTGTCTAAACAATGTATCACAAACCTGTTTATGATCCATGTGGTCAGATTACTGAGTTAATAATTGTTTCATAAGGAAGTTATTTGCTTTAGGAGAATGGTTGCCATGCAACACACAATCAGATAAAACTATTGTTGTTTTCTTTATGTGTCCATACAATAGAATAATAGAAGCAGCTGAAATCCTCTTAAACTCAAGCGAGCAGCTCTATGTAATGTTACAGCATTAACTTTGCGGTTACATAATGAGTTTCTGAGCTCCAGGTTTACCACAAAGACAACAGCTTGCTTCCTGATCAGTGAGAAACTGTTCCATATCACATCACATGAGAGCGACAAAGGATCTGGTTCAGATAATCATTAATTCATCAGCTTAGAGCAGAGAGTCAGGTGTTATCCCCTGTTTGGTTACGTCTCTTAATCACGGAGATGTGCCACAACAGAAAGGAGGCAACCATAGTATTTGCTCTTTAAGAACAAATCTGCAGAACAATAAGTTGTAAGGAGTACACATTCTTTGTACTTTTGATCTGACTTATCAACAGAAAATGAAGTGCATGATGTGCAACATGGGCACAGTTTGGATCGAACACATCTGTAAAACAATCCCTGCAAGCTTAGATGCATAAGTATTATTTGTAAAAATAAGTGCACCAGATTAAGAACATTTCCTTTTCATATTAAGCTCTATGTTAAACATAAAGTTTTTAACCTTGTAAGCATGTCCAAAAATGTGTTTTTTAACTCTTTATGAGACTTTTGAGTAAAGATTGAGAAGCGATCAACATCCGGGCAATTCAGCTTTGTATGTACACTGACCGTGTAGAAAAAGAAGGTCAGAGAGAAGATCTGAGGAAAGAATCCTGACTGATCTGATGGAGTTGATTACATATAATACTAGCAAGTGAGAAAAAATTAACTAAAAAGCTGGCTCTGGGATTTGGATCCAAACTGAGGACTGAATAGCTGCTAGCTGCTAACAAACTTATTTTCATTGCTAGCATGTTGTTGTTTGCTAGGGTGGGCTGGTTTAGTATATCAATACATCTTCATTCATTAAGAAAATACATTGAATTAAAAGTCTTTTACAACTCTCATGTTGTGGCTTCACAAATACTGACTTACATGACTTATTTTGCTGCCACAAATATACATATGTGGAGCTATCTGAGCTGCGGTTGATGCCGTTTTAGCTTTGCTATGCTGTGAAAATCACAACTCAAAGATCTGCTTTGTAGTGAATGGAAACTACAGTAATAAAGAAAATTGTGTGATGCAACTTTTGTTTGAGCTTTTCATCTATGCTAACTTATAATTTATGACCCTGACACTTGTGCTCTGGTTCTTGTTGGCCCCTCTCAGCTTGGTAATGTTTAGCTAGCAAGCTAATCACATTAAAAAAGGAAAGTTGAACCAAAGCGCTATATGGGAAAATTTTAATGAACTATAATCAATTAAAGTATTTAAAAATACATAAAGCCACAACATTTAAAAGGAAGAGATAGATTAAGATGGTGGTTCCCAAACATTCTCTGCAAGAACCCATTTCTTCAACAACAATTGCATGTACCCCGATGCTTACTAAAGACATGATGAAATGCCTTGGGGAAGAGTGACTGGTTTATTTGATGACACTTAAAAAACATCAGTTGAAAGCACAGACTGTAAAAATAGGTTGAAAGCATGTCAATGTCAGAAGTGTTTTAATCAATTCTTCTGCTATACTGTGAAACCTGTTAAACCAAGAGACTCTTCAAACTTATTTAGGAGAGTCGAGCTCTAGATGAGACGGATGCTGCTTTAGTAAAGCAACTCTGCTATAAGATGAACAGTTTATTTCTAAAGTCATTTCTTTGTTTTCAGGATGAAAATTCCTCATCTGGTATTGTCATGGTGATAAGACATAAAATATAGTGTTCTTTGTATAGTGATTATTTCTGTTATTTGACATTTACCTGGTCAAACTCAGATACAGACACCTCATTATGTCTTCTTCTTGTTTTAGGTAGTTGAAGTCTATGGTTCCTATTGATATCTTTATAAATTTGTCTGCTAGTAGTGCAAAAATTCCAAGTTTTATTCAGCCTTGGACAATGGTACCAAGCAACTTAAACAGCATGTTTTATTTAGTTAATGCTTCATTTATTTCTCCAGATGGTTTATGCATAACTTAGCTTAAAGTTTTACCACTTAAATACAAATTTATATTTAAAAAATTTCCTTTATTTTCAACAACAGGGAAAATTTTCTCAGCTGAGAGGTAAACCTTATCACATGACCCGAGGAGGTGCTTAGTGTGCATCACATCCTTTTACTGAATCACTTGTTTGGGACTCATCAGTTTGATTTATACTTTAATGCTCATATTATTTCCTTTTGTTTTTTGTCAAAGACGGTTTTTGATGATTCATTTTACTTGTTTATCGTCCACTTGAAGGACAGTTACAATCACCTGTTAAGTACTATTTAAAGGTGTTTGTTCCTGTTTAACTTGTTTCCATGAAGATCATCACAGCTCATTAAGTTAAACTAAACATCTCGTGTGTTCGGTCATGCATTACACAGGACTGCTATTGCTCCCATGTGAGCAGTAGCAGTTAATACGGGATGATCAGCAGCATTTTTATTCCAGCTATGCTTTCAAATGCAGAACGGAAGATTTTAGATGCACAAATAAAAAAATAGAAAATTTCTCAGTGGACTTTCATTTAAAGAATCTTTTATGATTAGCGCAATGTTAATTGTTTAGTTCTAGTTTTGAAGTTTATTTCGAATGTGTAATTAGAAAATAAATATAAATTGGTAGAAAAAAATAAATAGAAATAAATAAAACAAATACAACTCACAAATAATACAAAAACTAAACCTTATAATTACACATATTGAAAGGAGTGGGGGGAAGTGCAAAGTTATATTACCCCACCCCTTGCTAACAAATCATCGTTATTTCATTATTCCTGTTCTAACCGGTGTGCCGTGTCCCCCTGCAGATCAGTCCCCCTCCCCAGTCTGTGTTGGTGCCATGGCTGACTCCAGCTGGTGGAAGCTGACCTTCTCACGTAAGAAGAAGTCTGAATCTAAGGTTCTGTATGAGATTCCAGCAGAGCATGGCAGCAACAATGGGAACAAGGAGCACTCGAGCACCCCTCCAGACCATATGGACAGCCAGTTAAATGCAAGACTGGAGAAGATCGTAGATAAATCTGCCACCAAGGGCCGCCACGTCAAGGTCTCCCACTCTGGTCGCTACAAGGAGAAGAAGAGGGTTCGAGCCACGCTAGCAGAGAACCCAACTCTGTTTGCAGAGAACAACCACGGCGACGGGAATCATAAAAAGAAGACTGATAAATAACAAATGCTCATACTTGATCATGATTGTGTCATAAATCCGTGTCACACTTTCAAAAGCTTGGAAACGGGTTCAGAAACACACAAAAAGCACCACACCCAGGCAGATAAGTGGGCTCCTAAACAAACAACTCATATCACGAAACAAACCTTTAACATGTAAGAGAAACCAGTTCTGAAAGCACAAGTTCTAATACGATACCGACCGCACATCAACTCTTTTGTGCCCACAACATTTTATATATTGAGAAATTGCATGACAGAGATGAAGACAAAGTCTAGTCATCCTCATTCATTTGCTTAATTTTAGAGTAATGTTATTGTAATTTTTTATTGTATTATTAGTATTAATATATGAAGGGCTTTTATGATTTTATATTTTGCTAAATCAAGTAAATATGCATCATGGTCAATTTTTAATCAAACTTCATGACCAAAGGAAATAAAACTTGATTTTAAAGGCTGTGTGAGACATTGTGGTGGATACTCCACATGAAGTGGTCCAAGAAAGTATTAAGCTTTGTGGTTTCAGAATGTCATACAATTTTCATTTTTTAAAAAAGGAAAACTAAACAATACATAACTAAAAATACATAAAAAGAATAAAGGTACTCATCACATTCATGATGAAGCATCACACGTTTTACTCCTATCCTTGGGATATGTTGACGCTTTCACAAATGACACCTTAATATATTTATTTTGGTACAAAAAATCTTGTAAAGTGAACTAAATGTGGTATTTAATTAAATTAATCAAACATTTTATGAATGAACACTGTACATTTTTTGATAGTTAAATTGCCCAACTACTTTTTGAGGCCAGATAGGCTAATAAAAAAATAAGATCCTGAACTGCTGTTGATAGTTTCTTGTGAAATGATCTGTTTTAAATAAATAAATAAATATGTTAATGCAAAAGGTTTGTGTGTTTGTAGAAACTGCAGGGTGGATAATTTAAGATAGTTGTGAGTGAAACTTTCCTTTTGGGATCAAGCTGTTTGTTATTTTCAACTTCTGTTGACCGGTTCTGTTGCCATGGTAATCGTAAACAGATACCGACATGTGAAACCCGCGTTGTGCTTTTACATGAGACTTTTCTATTGTCAGTTCACAAATCATTAAAAATATATCTCTTAAAAATCCAACAAAAAGTATCATTTTTAGCTGTAAGCTGTTTAAAAAAATTCTTCTGAGTAATCTGGTAATTATTTACTTCATCTTTATTCTGTGCTGCTGACGACACCTGCTGGTCAAAGGCACGCTTAGTCCTTTGTTAATTACTCACTTTATTCACCTTTATTTTATAACAGGCAATTCACGTTAAAAGAAATAAACATCATTACCTTTTTAAAAGGCTTAATACATACAATAGTTGGCACAATGGTCAAAATCAGCTCTTTTAATCTCATTGTTAAAAGGCAGGTTGGGTTCACCGTCACACAGAAAGTGCAGCATCACTAAATTTCAGACAGCTGATCATCAGAAGAGTGTGAATGACTTTACAGGTCACACGCTTTTATCTCATTTCCTGATTAAAAAAACAAAACAAAAATAAAACAGGATTGTAAATTCACAGGGATATTCCTGGAAACAACCACAGCATCAGATAATTAAATTGTAGTAAAGTTCTGATCAAGATGATGCTTTTGCATTTTAATGTAGTTATAATAAACAGACACAAAGGGTTTTGGGTTGTTTTCCCTCCTGGTTAAACACACGGCTTTAAAACAGTAAAACACCTTTAACTATTTAACTCAGCAATTAAAGATGTCTGAGTTACCTATGTGACAAAAAAAAGAACATTTGAGCATCTTCAAACACACCTGCAGCAGGTGTAAAGAATTATTTACTCCTACCTTTGTTTTTATTTCAAGTTAAATATAACCCTGATTTAACAGAAAAATAAAACAAACTGTATTTTCTGTAAATGTAGCAAACAATAAACCCTTGTTTGATAAGACATCACATTAGAAAATAAGAGAAACAGTAAAAACAGACCAGATGAAGCTACAGATGGAAATAGGATGCAGTTTGATCTAATATTCAACCAAGATGTAACTAAACAACCAAACTATTAATTATTATCTGACAGGACGAGGTGCACTACAAAAACTGGCTTTAAAAAACAAGAAAAAAAACATACACAAATTAGATAAATTTTCTTGTTCTGTTGGCAGATAATTTATCTTATTTCAAGGAACATTAACCTTGTCAAGAAGAATTAAATTGTAGATTTCAGTTTTTGCAATGTAGAGTTTACAGTCCTGTGTGGGTCCTGCGCGAGCCTTTGCGAGTCCTGTGCAGATCCTGTGCGAGTCTTGCACGAGTCCTTTCGAGTCCTGCGTGAGCCTGCGCGAGTGCTGTGCAAGTCTCGTGCGAGTCCTGTGTGAGTTCTGCGTGAGTCTCGTGTGAGTCCTGTGCGAGTCTCGTGCGAGTCTCGTGTGAGTCCTGTGCGAGTCTTGCGCGAGTCCTGTGCGAGTCTCGTGCGAGTCCTGCGTGAGCCTGCGCGAGTGCTGTGCGAGTCCTGCGTGAGTCTCGTGTGAGTCCTGCGTGAGTCTCGTGTGAGTCCTGTGCGAGTCCTGCGTGAGTCTCGTGCGAGTCCTGCGTGAGCCTGCGCGAGTCTCGTGCGAGTCCTGTGTGAGTCTCGTGTGAGTCCTGTGCGAGTCTTGCGCGAGTCCTGTGCGAGTCTTGCGCGAGTCCTGTGCGAGTCCTGCGTGAGTCTCGTGCGAGTCCTGCATGAGCCTGCGCGAGTCTCGTGCGAGTCCTGTGTGAGTCCTGCGTGAGTCCTGTGCGAGACCTGGGCGAGTCCTGCACATTGTCCTTGTTTCCACACAAACACACGTGTTACACTGCTTCTCACACACACACACACATGTTACACTGCGTCTCACACACACACACGTGTTACACTGCGTCTCACACACACGTGTTACACTGCGTCTCTCACACACACACACACGTGTTACACTGCTTCTCACACACACACGTGTTACACTGCTTTTCACACACGTGTTACACTGCTTCTCACACACATACACACGTGTTACACTGCTTCACACACACACACACACACACACACACACACGTGTTACACTGCTTCACACACACACACACGTGTTACACTGCTTGACACACACGGTTTAGTTCAGCAACATCACAGCGACATCACAGCTACGCCTTGTGTGCTGATGAATCCGACACACTGTTCCATTTATTACACAAACACCAGCGGTATATTTACATGTTGGTTATTTTAAATGAGATGAAGATTACACGATAATGTGGTTGAAACTAGCACCACATACAGGACATCACCTATAGATCCTCTTCCTCACATGGCAGTCCAGGTCTCACGGGGACAGTCGCTGGTACACCCAGCCTCCCTCCGCTTCGTGCTGAAACTCTCCCAGCTTCTCTCCTGCTTGCATCTTGGTGAAAACGATGCGGTCGTGAAGTCTGTTGGTCTGACCCTGCCAGAACTCAATCAGATAAGGCTTAACGATGTAGCCGCCCCTGTTAGGATGGTGAAGAGGGAAAGAGACATCTGCTTAGAACAGGAGTCCCCAAATCCAAAACCCGAGAGCTGCCATCCTGCAGGTTTTAGTGTTTCCCCAATGCAACGCGCTGGTTTCCAGACCAGAAACCAGACCAGAGTCCAGACCAGACTCCAGACCAGAAACCAGATCAGAAACCAGACCAGAAACCAGACCAGAAACCAGACCACAGTCGAGACCAGAAACCAGACCACAGTCGAGACCAGAGTCCAGACCAGAGACCAGACTAAACATGGAGAATCAGCATTTAGCTGCCAGTAGAGATTAAACTTTTACCAGCTGTAGAAACTTTTAAATTCAGATTAAAATTTATGAACTTATCAATTAAACCTTCAAAGTAACTTTTATCTAATCTGCTTTTTGATGATTTTAATCCATTTTGTTTTTATCTCTTATTTATTCTTTTTTACAACATCACGTAATGCTTTAATGTTTTTATGTAAATAAATTTCAACCGTTTTATACTCGAAAGGTGATGTATAAAACTTGCTTTGGCTACAGGACTCAGAGGTAGCATTAGACTTTTTCTATTTTCCGTCATTTTGACTGACGTTGTCAGAAAAATCTGTCATAATCTATTTTTACCCGTCGCTTTAATTTTTAAAATGATAACAATGACACATTAAATATAATTGTATTCAAGTTAATTATTTTAAATTCAGTGTGAAAAAAGGTAAACAGAAAATCTACACTATAGGCAGATGCATATATAACTTTTTTTTTCCAGCAGTGACTGACTGGCCCGGTATGAACGAATGGACTCAGATCATCTGCTCTGGCCTGAACGCACAGTCTCACATCTTCCTCCTGGTCCGCGTGGACTTGATATGTGTGCCTGATTCTCTTCAATGTCTCAAGCGGGATTGCTGTAGAAGTTATTTTCATGAGGTGTTTTTTTTTTTACTTTTGTCTCAGACAGTTGAGTTCCTGTGGCTGTTTGGATGTTATGAAAGCTGAATCTGCGCTCTGCAGCCACACTGGAATTACAAACACCACTTCAGCCAAAGTTTAAAAATCAGGGAACATCTCTCCAAGTGAAGTGATTAGAAGTTAATAAAATATTCTAAATGAAGGATTTCTCCCATTAAAGCTCTGGCTTTAATGGGAGAAATCCCGCAGCACGCGCTCCTTCTGCACCTGCTGTGCAGGTCTACAACGCGTCTCATCTGTTACCTCTACCTAGTGGTCAGGTGTGTGAACTGCAATCAGTCAAAATGACGAACAACCTTTAGATTTTTCCGTTACCGTTTAAAAAAACGGTCAATGACGGGAAATATTCGGTTAACGTGACCTCTGACAGAACAATAGGTCAGTTGCTTAGGTGTGAGTATAAACTTTGCGTGAGGAGAAACAACATAATGAACCTTCTACAGAAGTTTAACCCTCAAGGTTGAGAGAGGACGGCTTGAAGAAGCTTTCATTGGCGGTATCATCTGTATGACAGATGGTTTGGTCCCAAAGAACTAAATGAAGAATCTTTTCCGAGCTCTCCTCTTACCTTGATGTTTATGTTCCAACAGAAGGTTGATGACATTCTCCCTCCTCAAGCACGTGTTTCTAAATGTGTTTCCAGAAAATGTTTTAGAGAACTTGCTTAAGTGTTTGGATAAAATTTTAAAAATTTTTTGGTGGATGTAAAGTAAGTTTTGCAGGACGGTGTTGCTGTCTTTATCCTAATCTTTTTTTAGCCTCAGTAATGTTTTTGATGTTATGAAAGCTGAATCTGCGCTCTGCAGCCACACTGGAATTACAAGCGCCACTTCAGCCAAAGTTTTACAGATCTGAGAATTGATTTAATCTTCTTATATAACTCAGCACAAGACAGAAAATACTGGAGCAAAGCAACCTCACCTTCAGCATCAGCTGAATGTTTGTATGAAGAAACAACGCCATGCTTACCAGTAGTCCGGCATCGGCACCTCTGTGTCCTTGTACTTCTCCAACAGTTCTGCATTTTTTTGCCTTAAAAACTGAAAGAATTTGACAAAGTTGAGTCTTTGTCATTACATCAACTATAACACATTGTGTTTTGGTTCTTACATCTCTATTAGGAACAGGAGTGCTTTGCCGGCTCACTACAGCCCCGATCTGGCTGCTCTTTGGTCGTGAGTGGAAATATTCACAGGAGCTCTGATAGGGAATGCGCTCCACCGAGCCTTCGATACGAATCTACAAATCAAAATGAAAACTCATCATTATGGAAATAATCTTTAAATATTGATAAAAGAGACATTTACGGTGGTTTTAAGGATGCCTTACCTGTCTGTTAATAGGTTCCCAGTAGAAGACCAGGCATGCGTGTGGATTACTCTCCTGTGGACATGACACCGAACAGATGGGCCGAGATTGAAATAAAACAACAGAATTAAAGGTTGCAAACTCACACATGAAGTCAACAAAATGTGTGGAGGAAAAATCATTAATTTAAAATAAATAGAAATTGGAAATATCTTTAGAATTTTGCTTGACTGCATGACACAGTGTGTTTCACATGTTAAAGAATAAAACAAAAAATATGTAAAGATAAAATATTTACGAAGCAACATTAGTAACCCAACATCCAATGATAATCTAAGTTTTATTCCCTGAATAACTGAGAAATGTACCAAGAAAGCTTTTAGAACAAAGTTGAAACCTTCTGATCACGTTTTTTTTTTTCAATTTAACCCTGAAGTTAAATTATCATTCATGGAGAACCAGTCTCCCTGTGTGTTCCCCCCTAAATCTACGAACATGCGCCTTCCCTTCTTTCTCCCTCATCTTGACTCAGTTTTAACCTCAGCGAGTATTTTTATGTCAAGATGACTAAATGAACTGAGTTATTGCCATGAGATTGACTCGAATGCATTTTTATTTAGAAGTTTCTATCAGTGATACTGAAGATCATTTTGGTCCTTTTGGAGATAATAGATAATCTTCTGGCATCTTTTATTTTTTATATACACAACCCAAAACAACAGAATAACTTACAATCTCAGAACCTTTTCTGCTCTCATAGTTTGTGAAGAAACGAAATCCATCATTGCTGTACCCCTTCAAGAGAACCATGCGAGCAGATGGACGTCCCTCCCTGAACACAAGTAAGGTCAGATGTGAGAAACCGTGACGATAAATTTCAAAGCTTTTTACCTCAGCTGGATGTATTACCTACTTTGTGGCAGTTGCAATGCACATAGCATTGGCCTCTCCAATTTCAGGGCATTTTGTGGCTTCATCAAACCAGTTTCCAAATTGCTTGATGGGGTCCAGAGACACAAGCTGGCTCTCCTCAAAACACTGTGATCAAAAACACAATTACAAAAGAGACATTTGTGCTTTAAATGCATGCAGACCTAATTAATGATTTCCTTTTGAGTGAAGGAGACATGCAACATAAGTGCACTTAAAACACAAAACCAGGACTTTTCCTAATATTTGAGGCTCTGTTGAATAAATATCAGGGTCAAAGTACACACAATGTAAAATACAGCTGCAGCTTTAATCTTCATGACTTTGCAGGTACATAGTATGTTAAAATGTTGCAGTAAAGCACATAACACTCACGTCTTCGTCTCCTTTGTACTTCTTCCTCATGTTACTCAGGTCCATGGTGGTGCTGTCTGTCGTCGATTTCCTGCAGAAAGCCAAAGAGCAAACCCTGTGTTTGTCCACTCTTAGGGAGACACGCGTGGGGAGATTTCTACCAAATAAGCTGAAATGCCTCAGTAAATTCGTACTGAGTATGCGCCTCATGCTTGTCAAAATGACTCTGACGTAACCGTTCCTTGCGTAAACGATTATGAAAACGTGAGGCAAGTAGATCTAATATTGTTGCCTTATTCTGGATCAAAACATTTTTAAAATATATTTTAATACTTAATTTTAGAAAATGACAAATGAGAACGTCATATGTACAGCAAATAATTTAAATATATACTATGGCAACTTTTATGTTTTAGAAAAACAAACGCACAATGATCAGTGACGTTGTGACGTTGCGATGCGTTCAAGAATATCTGTTATAGTGTACTCAAAATTGTTATGTTTTAGATCGTTCATCCTTTTTCACGCCACTCTGTTTCCATTTGCATATTTAGCGTGTTTTATCTGTGTGTAGGTTGATTTTTAACTTTAAATAAACCTAATACAAAATGTAGAACTGGGTTTCCTACATTTGATGTCTTATTCCACACACGTACATGAACGCAGCATTGTTCTGTCGTCACATCCTGAATCACATTTTCCCGTTAAAGATGGCGGCGACCTTGTGTCGAAACTTGTTACCCAAACCGGGTAATATAGCCTGAATACTGTTTGTAATCAGTACTGTCCCACTTGTAGCTAATGTTTATATATTGTATAATTTTGTGGAAATGACTGTCAAGTTGTGTTAGCAATGCTTCTGTTAAACTGCAGAACTGTGTGTTTTTTTTGGTCGTTGTTAGCTTGGCAGCTAACAACCGGTGCAACTAACCGAATACTCTGATTTTCAGGATGGTTGCCCCTAATGCAGGGTGTCCGGCACGGGTCCAAAGCTGTGACCCGACACAGAAAACCCCTTCACATCCTCAAACAGAAGCTCCTGGCAGTAACTCAGTATGTTCCTCCTCCGCGGGTGGCTCCTCCAGGCGCCTACCCCTCTCAGAGAAATCAAGCCCAGGAGGTAACGCACCAATATCCATCAATGTCTTGTAATTGGAAATACATTAATTTAAACTATTAAACGATGTTGCACATAAACCTAGAGATGTTCATTGTTTAGACCAATTTGGGTTCCCTTTGGTGTTCAGTTATGCAGACCTAGTCCGAATACCATACTACAAATGTTCATTTATAGGTTTATGGTTCTTTATTGAACTGCATACCAACTAAGCATAACCAAAGATGTATCTCTAACCCCATTAAAGACACGAAAGAAAACTGTCACACGTTTCATGCCCTTATTTTCTCCAAACTGATGCCACACCTGAACTCTTTTATATAACATTAAAATAATGAAATCTCCACATAGTAAGTTGTGTTCCCAAGAGTGATCTGGTAGCACCCTCTACTTTACATAAAGTCTTTATTTATTTCAGGGAAAGAAATATTTCAAGGAGTATTATTCTGACCAGTTTTTTTCTGGCTTTCTGCACTTGTATCTCATAAAATACATTGTGTTATCATGTCACTTTTATCCAAAATGACACAAATATTCTTTAGTTTGAACATGAAAGAGTCTAAAATATGGTGACCGCAGTTTAAGAATACTGCTGTGATTTATAGAGCTTGTTGTATTCTCAACAGATTTTGGTGTAATGCTTTCATAAGGGCATTTTTTTGGGTGAAACTTTCAGTCATGTTGGGTTACACGCCTGTCTAAACTACTGAGACACAATAATTTTCCTTAAATTAACCCTGAATCTGTAATCAGAATGACCTGTTTCCATATTGACATTTACCTGAGATTTAATGCTATATTGGTTATACTAATATGTATATGTAAATATTCTAATTCTGAATCTTATTCACTGACCCATAAAATAATATAATCTATAAAATCGTTCTATGTAATCTATCGTTGAAACCTCTGCAGATGCTTCAGAACGCAGCAGCACATTTGGTTTTCAACCAAAACGAGCTCATGTCACTCCGCTGCTAATCACACTTTACTGGCTTCCAGTTACAGCACTAATCAAATTCAAAGCTTTGCTTCTGCTGTACAAAACATTAATTCAAACACACATAGTTTATGTTTTCTATTTGTCAAAACTGACTGGGAGAGGTTTATCCAGCTCTTTGCACCGATGACGTTGGGAAGAAATTGTGTCCAACTAGACTTCCAGCAGTCTGACTGGCACGTATCTATGATGTTTATTGAGTCTTTGCTTGTATTGTTCTTATTCTCAGATGTAATTCGTTTGTGAGAAAAGCGTCTGTAGAATAGAACGATGAAAAAAAGGCTGATCAACTGTGATATTTGTGTAATTATTAAACAATGATCAACATTTCCTTTTTATTTTTGCTGATATACTAAATTTCCGATATGATTATATTTTGACAACCCTCCCCCTCATGCAAAAAATAAAAATATTTCAGGTAAAGAAGACATAACGTCTGCTTTGCAGTAAATTTGATGTCTGCAAACGCTTTAAAATTATTTTAAAACATGCAAACAAGTCCACTTCTGAGCTCCTAATGCTGACGAAGCGGTTTGATGTCACAGCCACAGGATTTAATTAGTTGAGCCAAAAAAAAAAAAAAATGTCATGAAAACTTTACATGAGGTGCATTTAGTCTTTTTCTGTTATAGGAGATGTAGCTGAAGAGTTTGATTTAAAATATGGACATGTTGTGTCAAAGTTGTCATTAAAAAAACATATTACCGATATTGATTATTTCCGATATTACATTTTAATGCTACCTGCTGATAACGATGCTATAAATATCTCTAGTAGTCACCATATTTACTTAGATAAGCCGTATGCATCTTGCTTCTGTCTCTGACAACACATCTTTGTTAAATACAAACATTATGATGTTTCTGAATTGCATGACTGATTCACTGTGATGCATTTTTCTTTGCTTCCAGCAGGACAGCGGGTTTGTGTTGCTCCTCAAAAAGGATTTGAATAAAATTTTCCAGGACTTTAAAATGATCGTTGTGGCCCAGAACAGCAGCAGCAGTGCTGAGGACATGCTGACTCTCAGACATCGGCTTTATAAACACGGCATCAGTGTTAAGTTCTTCCCCAACCAGGTAAAACTGATGTCACTCAACAGGAATCTACTTATTTAGCAGCTTTAAATCCAAAAGCACGTACAGTTTTCCAAGTCCAAGTTAAGAGGAATAGGTTTCAGTCATTAAAATATATTTTATTAATTCAAACTAGGCACTGCCCCCTCCCCCCTATGCAAAGTGCACATCTTCTCACCTTTCAGTTGTTAATATTTCAATCTGTTTTTAATCTTTTTATGTGAAGGTGATGCGGTCGTTCCTGAGCAACTCTGTTTACTCCAACATGACCCCTCTGTTCATCGGTGCAACAGTCCTGTTTGTCAGTAAAGAGCCGAAAGTGAAGGAGATGCTGTCGACTCTCAGGTTCAGCCCACAGATGACTCTACTTGGTAAGTTTTGCTATGGGTTTGCAAAGGGGAACTGTGTAATACTGAAATACGATAATGTTTTGGCGCTTGAGGAGTAGAAAACCGGTTGAAGTCAGCGAGGCTGACAGCGAGATGTGACTGTGTGAATATGTTCTACGGGTTGGAATAATGTCTAAGGAACCCCTGACACTTGCATGACTTTTGGCCACGATTTTGTCGTTGCATTTTGGGGGCACAAACCGGGAGACTCCCGCACTGTTCACGTCTAGTTCGCGAATAGTTCAGGAATGCGTGCTCATCAGTGTCCGCATTGACACGAACTGGCATGATGAGTTCACACATAGGTTGCGCATAGTTTACGCACTACCCGCAACGGCACGAAGAGTTTGCACATTTCGGACGGTGTTGTTCGGACTTGGGCATCCCATATAAAAAGGGGGCCTCCCCAACCCCAGGTCAGTGGAAGAGAGAACATGCAGAATGCCAGAGACACGCTCCCGATCGTAGTCAGGAGCATAGGGGAGACTTGCTGCTCCAGGGACGAGCGGGGACCGGTCGCTCGTGGCGAACCCATTTCTCTGGTCACTCTCTGGGCGGCAGCACTTAACAATGAGCCGGAGTCTAATTGTTGCATAAGGTGGCAGCTTTATTACTAACTTTTCCTCTTACAATACAGCTGCTGTCTCCAACGTGATCCGTGCGCTTCTCAGGCCTCTTCTCCATCTCCGTCCCGGTCGCATACGCACACACGCTGCTCTGCACACTCACGCATAAACATATTGCACATATTTATACACATATTACACATATTTATACACATATTACACATATTTATACACATATTACACATATTTATACAC
>JBAMHX010000024.1:2737913-2754332 GCA_037177515.1 Pseudomugil tenellus
TATATATATATATATAATTGCTGCAAACTAATGGGGATCCAAATAACTAATGGAAAACACATCAGATGTCGCATGTGCGAACACCACATTTAGTCATTACAGATAAACATTTGAGTTTATTGCTATTATTAACATGTATCTGAATAAAAGTTTTTTTTATTGAAATACACATTTTGCATGTCACATTTTGGCAAATTTATGCTCTCAAAGGGGAATTATGATAGATCCTAAAGCTTCCAATGAAAAACAACAAAACAACAAAGACCGAAATTAACTTAACTCCCGCAAAAAAGAGGGGAATTTATTTCTTTTTAACTCCTTTAGATCCAACCCATGAAAATATTGTTACAAATATAAAATTTTAATATGAGGTCTTATTTTTCCCATTAGCAAAATATATTTTTCAAAAATGACATTTTTCTGGGGATATTTACTATTTATTACTAGTGTCATCATCCTTTTTCTGGTCCATTATGGGCGGAAAACAGGAATGAGGCTGGATTTAGAGCAATGTTTTTAAATAAAGTGATGCCAGATGTTTCAGAAACTGTGTGTATCATTCATGTCATGCTGGGGTTTTAAGCCTTAATGGGTTGTTTAGGAAAAACTAAACCAAAAACATCTTAGTTTGTGAGAATGTCCCACAAATAGATCAAATCTGCCAGAGAACAGCTTATTTAAAAAGCGGCTCTTTTTACCTAACTGACTTTTTTTATTGTAGTTCATTTTTGTTTTATTTATTATTTTATTTGGTCATTTTTTGTTATTAGACTTTTGTTTTATCTCATAATTCCAGTATTTCCTCACGGGGACCCACCACACCGGGGACTGTGCCTGCTTGATCGTCCTGATTGAAGGGCTTCTGGGGGGGTCAAGCACCACAGCCTGGCTGCGGTTCCTGTTGGGGTGCCGTAATGTTCATGGGGGCATGGTGGATGGATCTCCAAAATATTGTTTCCTCATAGCAGTTGTTTATTATCTTTCTTATCTTTAATTTGATTAATAATAATAAGATGCCTAATTTTATCTTAATATACACTTTTCTTAACAATGTTAAAAACTTTCTTTCTTTGCAGCATGAGAAGTGCTATAAAAATAAATAAATTGAAATGAAAAAGCAACCTCACCTCTTTCCACAGATTATTAAAGACTGGGAAGTGATTGACGACCTACATACAGAAATGCAAGCAGGAAGTGAGATTTCCAAAGATGTGACCTCTCCAGGAATCTGTGAAGGGTATCTTCTGAAGAGGAGGAAGTGGCCTCTTAAAGGATGGCACAAGGTGAGATTTGTCTGCTTTCATCCACTACTTTGGCAGAAAGTTACATGGAATAATAATTATTAAAAAGGAGATGAATCTCTTTTCCAGCGATACTTCATCCTGGAAGCAGGAATCTTACGTTACTCCAAAAATCAACAAGATGTAAGTAAACATTAAATCTTTAAAACGATAAACGACTGATATTTTATGCTTGTTCACACGGCCATTTCTTTAAAAGTTACTTGCCAAGATAAATACTATTTATGCTTCATTGTTTATATTAAATACATTTCTCTAAAATTATATCCATCTATTTGATTTTTTCAGCGACTTAAAACTTTGTTAGTATGTTTTATACTGAAATATAAAAATGTTTAATTTAAATTCTTAGTTACCTAATATCTACACTTAAATATACTATAAACAATTAATTTATATATTTTTTTTTATGTAAAAAAGGACTTAAAAATGCTTAAATCTATTCATTCTAACTTAAGGTCTCCAAAGGACGGGTCCAAGGTTCACTGGATGTTAGCCATGCTGTTATGTCTATAAATAAAAAATCGAATCGGATTGACTTGGATGCAGGGGACATTCTCTATCACATGAAGGTAAACAGGAATTAAATACTGCGAGTTTGCTCAGTATATAAATACTGTGGCATCAGACAAAAAATGAATCTGACTAATTTTCTCATGAAGGCAAAGAGCCATGATCTTTTCTACATCTGGGTGACTAAGCTGCAAGCACACCGCCTGTATAAGAAAAACGAGTCGGCTCAAGTTCACGGTGGCCTCCTGCAGACAGTGTCCCACACCCCCGCAGCTGCACAAGCTCAGAGAAATGGAGATTTGGTGACTGCAAAATAAAGAATAACATGAAATCTCATAACAAATTTCATCCTAACAGCTGACTCGTCTCTGTTCTCCAGGGCTCTGCAGGGGGGGCAGATTCAGCAGGAGCCTCAGGGATGCTGCCCTCAGCCAACACTGCCGTGAACACTAAGGTGTCCGCATGGCTGCGGCAAAGCCACTACCCAGACACATGTGTTCAAGGTATGTTCCATCCAAACAGCAGCAGGGTTAAAGAAAGCATTGGTTCATTTATTTTATTTCAGTTTCAGATGCCAAAACAAAACAACCACAAGCTAATAAAACATTCTGCACGTGTAAAACTTTGGAAATAGAACATTATATTTACATATTAAGAGGCTCAATATATGAATAAACCTTATATGTTTTTCTACAGAGCTGAACCGCTGTAATTTGGATCTTTCTGAGCTAAACCGCTTAATCCAGAGGCTGCAGGCGCTGGAGGTGGGCCAGGGTTTCACGAACGGGGACCTGCAACGCATCATCAGTGTTCAGGTACAGCCGGGTTACTTTTACACAGATAATTTAGCAGAGTTTCACTCCAAAATGAAATTGAATAAATCTTATTTTGGACTAGAACCTCTCTCTTGAGAAGCCAAAGAAGCCAAAATCAGGAAAGATGTGGGGTCACTCGCGCACACTGTCCAGAGTGGAGGCGCTTGGAATGGTAAGAATGGTACTTATTTTATATGTATGATGATGTTTTAAGCAGCATGAACTATTTCTTTTTGGACTGTTTACTGTTAATGGCCACTTGTACAACATATTGGGTTTATGTACATGACAACCCGACTACCCAGTAACATTTTCTCTAATCCAAAGCCTATACGTGGGATTACCAAATCGGTGAGTTGCCTTTAGGCTGAACATAAAGCTAAAGATTTACAACCTGCAGCAAACTGGTGTTTTGACATCTCTGACTGTACTTGGAAAAGGAAAAAAAGATACAATTAATTTCCTTATTTAAAATGAGGCCACTCTGTTAGCATGCAGTTCACAGAAAATATTACAAAAAGTGCAAATCAATTATTTTTACGTGCAAAAATCAGGTTAAATGGATTAATGGAACAGTCAAATAAACCTTTTTGTACTCTCAATGTTAAACCCTCAAAGCTTTAGCTCTTTCCCCGTAGTCTTGGTGGACAGTGAGGATAGATGACTGATTGTTTCTCCTTCTCACAAGCTAAATTCTACATCTGGGCTAGTCGGTTTAGTCCCACAAGACCTGCAGTCCTGTTGGCTTTCAGTATTCCCTGCATCAACCCACCGGACTCGCATCTAACTCATCCAAAAAAACTATGAAGCTCTGCACAATGGTTCATTAATTTGAGTCAGGTGTTTTGGAGCAGGGAAACATAGAAAACCTGAAGGGCTGGGGTGCTTTTGGGACCCAATTAAAAGGCCAGATTATACTTTTCTCATGGTTTTCTTTCTTAGCCAGAAAACTAGACTTGACTGAATGAAAAAAAAATGAACAACTTTAGCTGACAGAACAGAAATCCTGAAGGACTGGCAGTAAATCTCTGACAAGAATTACAGTGAAAGTGCAAATGTAGTCATGGCAGTTTATAGCAACTAAATAAAAAACAGATATATGGAACAAATCAAAGATTTAATAAATCAATAAAAAAAAAACTGAAATGAGTGATCCAGTAGAAAACGTGAAGTTGTTGTCACACCTCAGTTTATTGAGATGCCATGTTGAATTTCTGCTTCCTCTGCAGACATCTTTTCTATGCATTAATATAACATCAGGATAATGTTTCTACATTCACAATGTCGGATCAGCATCTAAAGTCATATCTTAGTGTCTATGCTCAGACTGGGTGGATCGATCCATATATTGATATTATCGATACCAAGGCTGGTATCAGCATTGCTCGATACCAACAAAATGAAATCGATATTTTTCTTGCAGAGATCTTTGTGGGAAAAAAGCCAAAGAATGTGAATGATAACCAACTAATAGGCTTTGCTTTGCTAATTTCCATTGTTGACTTTATTTTTCTCATTTTATAATTTTATTACATCAATCTTTTAAAGAATTTACACAAATGTTTCAATTAAAAAATTTAAAATTATTTAACAAAAATAATTGCACTGTTTTTTAAACATCATCAGTAATTAAAAAGCCAAAATCATTTAATAAGTAGTAAATTACAAGCATTATTGACGATACTTGCCTCACTCCAAAAATGGCAATATTCCCCAGTAAAAAGGTTAGGCAGTATAACAAAAACGGCTTGTAATGCAAAACGAGTCCTGTCAGTATAAACTGGAATCCCAATCTTTGGACGATGGTGATGATGCCGGTCATGACAGTCTCTCATGTCAACTTGCACTCCTGCATTCAGACCCCATTTTACCTGCAGAAAGCATAGAAACAATAGAGGACCTCCGTGCCACGTTTGGGGTGTTGCTGGCTGAACCTTTACGAGATGCAACAGGATGTTGTAGCCAGATAACTAGCGGTTAGGACGCAATGCTTTTGTTGTGTTTATGAGGAAGTGGTGCACACCTGGGTGGGTTTTTTAGTTTTGCTCACCATAGCACTCTTTCCTCAGTAGATTAATTTTGTAGAGAAAAGCAAAAAGCAACCAAACAACAATTTCTACAAGAAAAGGTAACAGGAGAACTTCCAGCATGTAACATGATGTGACTCAGCTTCACGCTTTTTATTATGATGGTACACCTAGACAACATTCACACTGCAGGTCTTAATGGTCATCTACATTTTTTTTAATTCAGTTATATTTGTATGGCACCATTTCACAATAATGTAGTCTCAGGGAGCTTCACAGAGATCAAATTGGGACAATTCATAAAAAAATAGGCTGTAAGGGAACCAAAAAGATTGCATTGAGTCTTGACTTGGATCCAATCTCCCATCCTGAGCTGCATGAGGCGAAAGTGGGAAGGAAAACTCCTTTTTAACAGGAAGGAAAACCTCCGGCAGAACCTGGATCAGGGAGGACAGCCATCTGCCTCGAATGGCTGGAGTGGAAACGACAGGGTGTCTATCTCCTGTTCCCACACAAGGGAAGCGGTTACATCAGAGAGGGGCCTGATATTACATTACAGTCATTTAGCAGATGCTTTCCTCCAAAGCAACTTACTTTTTGGGTCATAGGGTTCAGTGTCTTGCCCAAGGGCACTTCCACATGTAGTCAGGAACTTCTGAGCTACAGCTTCCCTGATAGCCGAAGGCTCTTCCACCCATTGTTTTCTTATAGACTCTGGGAACCACAAGTAGACCTGCAGTCTGAGAACGAAGCGCTCTGTTTGGAATATATGGAACTATGAGATCTCTGATATACATTGGAGCTTGGGCATGGAGAGCTTTATATATAAGGAGAAGGATTTTAAACTCTGTCCTTAATTTAACACGGAGCCAATGAAGAGATGCTAAAACTAGAGAAATATGATCTCCTCTGCTAGTTCTCATCAGAACCCTCGGGTTTTTGGATCAGCTGGAGACTTTTCAGGACATATTTGGGACAGAACATAAATAAGGAATGAAGACATGGACTCATTCTTCTGCATCGCTCTGAGACTGGGTGTCCCTAGTTTTTGCAGTATTTTTTTTAGATGTCCCTAATTTTTGCAATTTTTCTCTGAGATCTGTTTTGTTTTCCTCTTGCACAGTCATAATAGAGTTTAAATGTGACATTTATGTGACTTTTGTGTCCCTTGTGACCTTACATTGCATGCTCTGTTTGTGGAACAGTGTTTCATCTACCATTTCATAATATGTCACTTACACCTGTAAAGGAGACATAAATATCTAAATTTTTAGATTATTCTCAGAGTGTTAAAAGATGGCAACACTCATGTTAGTAGCAACCGGTCAAGTTATACTGTTCCAAGTTTAATTGTAGAAGTAGCTTACTGAGCTGTGTCTGGCAAACGGTTCATGTTTCATTTGAAAACATGAAATTTGTATCTGGTGCAGGACAACTTATTAAAGAGGCCTGATATGAAAAAAAATCTAATTTTTAATTTTAAAAATGAAATATGAGTCAGATATGAGCAAAAAGGCTGATTTTTCTGCAGTGTGAATGTGGTCTTAGTTACATTTTAGTTTGTCAACTCATTTTAAAAAGACATACCTACCTTCTTGTCTAGTAGCTTTGCAACGTTAAGAGAATAGTTTGGGAATATATTTAAACTGTATTTGTGACAAAAACATTGATGAGAACAGTATTCATTACTTATTTAAACTTGAAACTAACCTTATTTTGACACATAAAACCATTTAAAAACTGTTTTTTCAACAAATGAAAGAAAAGCTTCACTTACACCTTTTTCACAACAACAAATATAAAACCTTATATTTGTAATGTGAGTCCAGGAGGTGTATTAACCAAACTAGCAATTAACCTCTGAGCCCAGAAGTGGAAAATATTAGCTTTCTCATATGACGTTAGCATATGAGAGATATGCTAGCATTGTCTGGACAGTCTGCCTGTTTGTCGTCTATCAGATTTAGTTTAAATAAATTGATCTACTTGTGGAATATGTGGAAGATGTTAGTGGGTCATTCTAAAAGCAGCCAATTCAAATGCAAACATTAAACACCAGAAAGTGCATCCAGGAAAAGGGGCATCTGTGTTAGATGTATTTTTAGTACCTCTGTATGATAATCATGGAAATGTGCTCCTTGTTGTTTAAATTATTATGTTGTTATTGCCTCTGGTGGGTTAGAACTAAGTAGGCCACTTTTTACTTTTTACAAAACCCTAAATAATGTCAGAGTAATTAATTTTTTAAGTGCTAAAAATTAGCCTAGTTTTACAGCTCAGTATTTGAGTAAAACTACTCTACAGCCACAAATCTTCTCATAAATATTTTGACCTCAAAACACAGATAATATTTTCTATGCAAACAATGCAGTGACAAACTATTCTTTTGACATGTCTAGGGTTTCCTTCTATGCTTCATGCTACAATTGCAATGGAGGTCTTCACCTAAAACATATAACCAATAAACGGTTCCTGTGTACCGTGCAAAACGGTGTGGCATTATTTTAATAATCTGTAGCAGTCTAACTCTTCTGATGTAGTCTGTGTGCAATTAACAATTCATGTCCACAAAGGTTTGCGTACAAGAAATTGTAAACCTTTAGTGTTTAATAACTAGCAGCTTCTCTGGGAGCAATAACAGATATGTAATAATGATACTTCAATTGTGGATGAAAAGATTGTATAAACAAATGCATACTCTATATCCAACACTAAAAAAACAATTACCTGTTACTGGTTATACTGGTTAAGTACAGCAGTTAGACAAGTAACATTTGATCTGGTCAGCGATTAGTGAAGACCTCCATATGTTGGATGTTTCATGCATTTCCAGCATGAAACATTGCTGTTTCCTTTCAAAGTGCTTGCGAGCAGGTTGACACCTTCTGTGCTGAACAACAATACACAACAATAACACCTGCACTCAGGCTGACAGATAACAAGGGGGCTGTTAAATTAACCAATGGATCCAGCCTCCCTCATCCTCTCCTGTTCACCTCACAGCTGTCCTCCAGCCACCTGAGCAGCTCGTCCCACCTCGGAGCATCAGTGCCCTCTATTCCTGACTATCTCTACTCTCAGCTGTCCCCTGCCACTGTTGTATCACCTGAGGGCAAGAAGATCCAGCAAGACATCTGCGCCATGTCACTTCGAGGTCAGACGAACAGAAACATATCCATCACCATTAAGTTGTTTATAAATGAGTTTGGACGAGATCTAACAGGGGAGCTGGATGTAATGTAGAAAATATTCACACCCATTTCATATTTAAAGAAGAGCCAATAAGAACAAACTTCTCTGTGCCTCTGCAGTGCTTGCCTCTTTAAAGTCGGTGCACGAAACTCTTTCTTTGGAGAGGCAGAAGCTGCAGGAAGTCTGGGAAACCAACAACATCCACCAGTCTAACACATTAGCTGTGGTGAGATGAGTTAGTTAAGATTTCCCTTTTTGTTTTTATTTCTCCTCAACGTTTTTGCTTCCTCCATCATCAGCCCGCGACGTCCCATGGACCGCCTTCAGTGGCAGATTCAGCCGCAGAATATTTCGATGCCAGTGATGACGTCCTTTGCGGCAGTTCCTCTGAGTTGTCTGATGAATCTGGACTTAGTGATGGAAGCACCACCAACTCCGAACCAGAGGAAGGACACGGTGGGTTCAAGTACACGTGTACCTTTTGCCCCTTTTTGCCAAGCTGTAGCTGTGAAGACAAGGAGGCATAAAAAGATGTAATGTCTTCAGCAGAAATAATCTGTGCATTGATATTATTTCCATTTAGTTAAAAAATCTGTAAATCCTTCCAGCTCCGTTGGGCTTTAGATTGTCTCGGAGCTGACTTTGGCTTTGCCACATATTTTAGATAAACCAGAACATGAACGGGTTAATAAACATACTATAAATATTTTATAAGGGTGTTTCTAAGAATGCTAGCATGCTGATGTCAGCATTTAAGCCATGCTGGGCTAAAATTCTGCTCCGAACTGCCAAATTGGCTACAGACTCATCTTCTTTGTTGTTATTAAAGGTTGATTTCCAGTTTTTGATATCAAATTGATTTAAAATTTCCTTTACCATTTAATTTTGCAGCATCAGCAACACGGAAATACCGTGCCAGCATTTCAAGGACTCCAAACAGCGTTGTTCCCAAGAGCACCGGGCGCCGAACAACCCTGGCTGCTCACTGTCCTGACAACAGCCACGTGGGCCTCATGGCTATCCTCTACAATAACATAGGCAAGAATACCCACAATGCAAAACAAGTCTTGTTGCTTTAAACGGTGATTACGCCAGTTTTAGAGATCTGCCCGCCATTTTTTTCCTTAGGTAAAGACTTGGCTCGGGTGTCCATGCCAGCTGCTCTAAATGAGCCTGTTAACCTTCTGCAGAGGTTATGTGAAGAGCTGGAGTACTCTGAGCTCCTGGATACAGCCAACAACACACCGGACCCCTACCAGAGGATGGTAAGACTGTCCCAGTGTAAATGTTTATGATTGTGATCATTTCTGTTACTTCAATTTAATCAAAAATATATCAAGATACTTAAATGAGTTTTTGCTGTACTGAGATGAATCAGGATCAACATCAGTTCTCTTAGTTTGCATTGATTAAACAGACTTGATGAGACCACTACTGCATTCACAGCAGAACAAAGAAAGCTTTTACGCTTTGTGTTTTGCAGGTTTACGTTGCTGCTTTTGCCATTTCTGGATACTCAACTGCAACATTTAGAAACCGCTACAAACCCTTCAACCCGGTTCTGGGAGAAACATACGAGTGCATAAGAGAAGATCGCGGTTTCCGCTTCATCAGTGAGCAGGTATCTTATTCAGAGGGTTCTTCTTTCTTTCACATCCATGTGAACTGTTTGAGGGCTCTGATTGGCTGCGATACAAGGTCAAAAACAGTTAAAGTCATTTATTTAAATGTGGGAAGAGATGAGTGTCCATCATCTCCTCTTGGTAAATTAAGATGAATTAACTTTTCGGTTGAATTAATTTGAGTTTAGTCACTCATTAGACATTGCTGAGTGATTTATTGCTTTGATAAAGTGTGTCGCTGATCAGCATATAAAATTAGGAATAATGTTTCAGTCATTTATTGTAAGGAGAGGACATATGCAAATTAGCCCTATGAAAAGAATAATTGAGACTAAAACTGCTGTTAGAAACAAAGAGAATGTCGCAGCTTTGAGAAAATACAGTTTTATGTTTTTATAAATTCACACTTTTCAGATCATATGCTTCATGTAAAGAGAAAAATATTAGCTTTTTAATATTTAGATATGTTAATAATTCTACCTACCATACTATACCAGTTTTATTTCTAAAGTACTTTATTAAGAAATAGCTGGAAAATACATACATAAATACAATACATAAAACAGCTAAAACAGAAAGACAACTCAATCCTGCCTAAAGGCCAAAGAATAAAAATGAGTTTTTTAAAGTACATTTAAAAACAGCGAGGGAGGTTTCCTGTCTGATTTGCAGAGGGAGATCGATCCAGATGTTTGGAGCCATGACTGAGAAGCCTCCTTCTCCTCTGGATTTATACTGTGTCTTAGGGACGGTTAGAAGCATCTGCTCAGCTGATCTGAGAGCACGTTGTGGTGTTAAAAGATGCAGCAGGATAAAAAAGGGCCATTAAGAGGCTTAAAAACAAATAAAAGGATCTTAAAACTTATCCTGAGATGAACGGGAAGCCAGCGAAGAGACGCTGAAACCAGAAACGTGCTTTTGTTTTCTTTGTTTCAAAACCTTGCAGCAGCAACAGGAGAGCACGTTTTTGCTGATACCAGTAAACACTGAGTTACAGTAATATAGGCGTGATTAATAAACACATGAATTTTTTAATCTTTTCTTGCTTTTCTATGCTTCTATGCTCCACATGTCTGGAACAAACTCCCAGAGTCTCAGATCAGATGAAACACTCAGTTCATTTGAATCCAGATTAAAGATCCTCCTGTTTACAGCTGCATTTCAATAATTTATTTAAAAAATATTTAACCTTAAACTTTTATGTTTTGTAATCTAATTAATCATGATTTTAATAACTTTTAATAATTTTTTATTATCTTTTTTTATCTACATGATTTTAATAATTTTTAATTTTCTATTTTTTTAAAAAAAAAATCTTTCTTGCTATATTGTTTTAATGCTCTGTAAAGCACTTTGAATCACCCTGTGTTGAATTGTGCTATACAAATAAATTTGCCTTGCCTTTTTACCAGGTCTGCCACCATCCACCCATCTCAGCCTGTCATGCACACTCTGAAAACTTCTCCTTTTGGCAAGGTGAAGCCTGCCGTTGCACTAAAATGTCTTTTTGTGTACGATCAGTATCACTCTTTATGTCTCCTGATGATAAAAGCTGCTTGTGGACGTGTATAAATTGCACAGCATTATCAACACCTGCTTATGGCTCCCAACAGACCAGCGGTGGAAGAATAAATTCTGGGGGAAGTCACTGGAAATCGTGCCAACGGGGATGGTCAATTTGACTCTTCCAAGGTAAATATGTTGCATTGTGTTTGTAAAATCACTGCAGCTTTTCAGATAAGCCATGACAAAAAGCAATAACTGCAACTGAAAATCACGTTTTATGTGACAAGATTAAGCCTGTCTTCATTTTAATCCAGTTACAAGTTGTATGTAGTTCCTATGTAGGTAATTGATTTTAGATGGTAATATTTACAGATTCCATATTCATCCAATGTTCATTACTTTAGTGTGATGCAGGACAATCCAGGATGCTTGTGTGTTCCCAGATGTGTCCACATTCACTCATTAATCCTAAACCTAAATAACCCCAGAAGTCCTCTTTAACTTCTGACATTTCATAAATTTTTTTTGTTGATTGTCAATATTATACTAGTATTAATATGTTTCATAACAATATATACATATGATTTAACAAAAAAAAAACCCAAAGATCTTAAGAAAACTGAACAAAATCAATTTCTGATCAGAACAGATCAGATTGAATCGTGAAAATCTATTCTAAATCTTGAGAATCTGAATTGAATCGATTCTTGAAATCTGAATCAATACCAGGCAGCAATCTCTGGCTGCTGATGGTGACGCTAATGCGGAAGTAAGATTAATTGCAGTTCACCCCCCACCGCTAGATGACTGGCATCAAAAGCGAGCAATGCTCATTGACTCCCGGGTTAAAATGTCCGAAATTCAGTTGAAATAAACATGTTTACAGAGTGGCTCCAAAAACTTTTTTCGTTTAATAAGTCCAATTTCCTGTCATGTAAACTCTGGAGGGTGTGCATTTTTTTCTAACGCTTCTGTTTCGATGTTATTTTAATCTTAAATTTAGGGCGTGTCCTTTTGATTGATGTGTGTTAGAGCGCTATCACTGGTTACAGCTGCGTACTTCCTGTTGGCTCCAACGTGACGGAGCCTCTCAGCTCTACCTTTTCATCCATTTTTGGATTTTCCGATAACGATTAATCGATTAATCGATCTTTTCAACACAGCCCTAACATAGATGCACATGTTCATTCAAAAAGCTCCACCTGGTGTTTAAACTTTGAACCAGCCTGGTATGGCATCAGGACAGGATGCATCCTGAGGTCATGACCTTTTATTTGCACTTGATTTGAGGTCAATGACACAAATAGTTCCAGAGATATAGGGAAAAAATTTGATTTTTCGTGCATAAAGAGACACTTTGTGAGGAAACCATAAATCCCAAAATGATGTAATTCGATACAGATCGTCCCCTTGGGGACCTAAAAAGATACACTGAGTATCAAATTCCTATTTGAAAACTGTTCAAGTTATCACGCTCACATGAGGGATATCCGGCAGCGGTGGTCGTGATGGAACCAATATATCCCATACACTCCTGGGATATAATGAGCAGAAGAAATAAAGTTGTATAAAGTAAGTGGGAATTAGGTGAGTTAGGTGTTAGAGGTGTTAAAGAGGTGTTCTTGGAAGAGATGAGTCTTAAAGAGGTTTTTGGAGGTAGAAATGGACTCCCCTGCTCTGGCATTTAATTCCACCAGGTCACAATGGAATCACAAATTAGAACAGTCTGGGCTGAGGTTGTGTGTTGGGTTGGTAGTTCCAGAAACTTGTGCAGTCACTGATGAAGAGCATAAAATCTGGTGCTGGAGGGTTGATATCCTGCAAAGGCATACCTGATTTGGTTAATGGATCATAAACAGACTTATGCAAAAGATGTGGAGATCCATGTTGTTGCAGTAGGAAAACCTCCAATAAGTGCAGAATTGCAGATCTCTGCATTAATGTATGATGATTAATTAGATCTGTATGAATTAGAGAGCTTTGGATGTTAGAGGTCGGTGGGTTATGGAGTCTGTTTGTTTGAACATATACACATTTACATAAAAATACACTAATCTAGGAGATAAATCGGATCATTTAATGAGAAAGATGTGAATAAAATCTTACGGAGCAGCTCTTTGGTGTGTGAATTAGTTATTTTCCATGATGAGACCCGTTGCTATATCAATGACCATCTGACATGTTTAATTCTGCATGCTGGAAGATTTCATAGCAGAAGTTGAAGTGAGAAATAACAAAACCAGTTCCAGGGTTTTGGTGGCATTTTGAGTAAAATGAGGCTGTTTGTTCTTCTGTTGTACCATGCAAAGTGAGATATCTGAGACTAAGCAGCAGAGAAAGATATCATTTATCACTCGGTAAGTTGGCTCATGTGGCAAAGAAAAGAAACTGGTACTTTAAAAATAGTTTCACCTAAAATACCACAATATTCATGATAAATGTTTCTTTTATTACCCATGAGACTGGAAACAAACACATTTTAAAGTCACCAATACTCTTCACTCTGAAGCTTCCTGTCCAAACTGCAGCATAACTGTCTTATTCCACTAAAGCTTAAAAGACCCTTTTACGCATCAACAAACAATTTCTGGAAAGTCTGGAGCCCTGAATAAGCCTGTTTCCTTATACAAATGGCAATGATATTAGCTCAACCATGATAAAACTAATTTTTTATTGATTTCATTCAAGCAAGTTGAAATGATTCCAGAAAACATACAAACTTGCATTAAAATACAATAAAACAAGGATAAATCCCTGAGGAATCCCATAAATTGAGAGCGCTAACACAGCACAACCCTTATATTCCTCCAAAGATTTTAGTAAGAAACTTTTTGAGTCACTGGAGTGATTCAGATGTCCCAAAAAATGTGATCAAAACACCAAGATGCGCCTTCATCTATGTACATTGGCATATTATTAGCAATTATGAGGAAAGCTGGTGAAAGATGTTTGAAACTTAAAAAATAATAGGTTTCCTCATTGAATGCACAAAATTCAATACTGCCCCCTTGTGCTTTGGAGGACCATGCCGTCCAGCAGATGAGAGATTTCTATGTTACAGTGTTTGGATTGATTCGGCGTATAATATCTCACAGACCAAAAACACCTCGTAATACTGGTAAATATCCCCGTTTTTACAAATGAAAATAAAAAGCTGCATGCTTTAATTATTTTCCATTGCGAACACAACATTAATAATTTGTGTATGTTGTGCAGGTATGGGGATCATTATGAATGGAACAAAGTTGTGACCTGCATCCATAACGTGCTCAGCCAACAGCGCTATCTGGAGCATTACGGAGAAGTCATCATCCAAAACCTAAACAACAGCATCTGCACTTGCAAGATTACTTTTGTCAAGGTAAATGAAGCACCTTCCTCTGGTGCACACCATTTCACTGCTTATGTAGCGGGCCTTCTTTACTCCCATGCAGTCTCGTTACTGGGGTTCGGACACCAACAAGAATGAGGTGCAGGGCACCGTGCTTGACCAGAGCGGAAATATTATTCACCGGTTTGGAGGTCTTTGGCATGAAGGAATCTTCTGCGACACTCTGCCGACTCCAAAATGTATTTGGAAGCCAAGTGAGTCGCCTAATCTCTTAATTTAATGATGATATAATAATCTTTGTCCCCTGCTGTGATGTTCTGTGCTGAAGGTTTAAATCGAGGTAAAATAATTGGCTTCTGGTCCTGCTTTAAAAACCGCTAATCCAAGTGTCACGTTTGTACAGCAGCTCACCTGTGAAGCGTCTGTCTTCCCACAGATCCCCAGCCTAAGGATTACTTGCTATATTACGGGTTCTCCACGTTTGCCATGGAGCTAAATGAGCTCACCCCAGACCTGAAGCCTTTCCTGCCATCTACCGACAGCCGCCTGCGTCCAGACCAAAGGTCAGGCATGTTTTAGGATGACGACCTGTTTTCCAAAGAGCTGTGAAACTGCAAGTAGAGCTTAGCCAGTAAATAAGTGATGCACAAGAGGAAAACTTTCACTCATTAGTTTAATCTCTCTTGCCTGAAGAATGTTGGAAGAGGGAAAAGTAGCTGAGGCGGACAAAAAGAAAGATGAGGTGGAGGAACTTCAGAGGGAGCGGAGAAAAGAACTCGCCAAAAAGGGGGAAGAACATGTTCCACGGTTTTTCAAGTAAGTTACAGTATTTCTGTTTTATCACACTACAAACACTCATACTTTATATTTTTGTTGGTAAATGCATCTTTGCTTATCTGTGGGGTTAAAAATGTCCACCATGTTTTCTTCCTGAACACAGCAATCAGAGTCCCAAAGAGCTTCATTACTTTTAACTTGAATCAGGTGTTTTGGAGCAGAAAACCATTGTAAACATGCAGGGTGTGGGTGCAGCAGAGCTGACCCATTAGCTCCGGACCTCAGGGTTCTTTTAACTCAACGTGCCATTCTTCTTTTTGTGGGTTTTTTAACTTATAGTAGCAAATCAAGATATTACACAAAAAACATAAGACTTTCTCTAATAAAAATAAACTAAAATGCACAGTAGGTCAAAGACTGTGTTGCCTTCAGGACCAGTAGCTTCTACTCTTCTTCTGAATATTTTGTCTTAGTCCAAAAAAAAACTAATCAGAATCTTAGCAAGCGTCAGCAGTTACTAGCCAAGATCTTTCAATCTAATGCAACACAGAATAAAACATCACATAACTAAGGTAATCAATAATCTAAATGACAGAAATAGAGCAAATGGCTACAACACAGGGAAAGGCTGGATGTCATTCCTTTGTGTTTGAAATTATAGATATCTTTAGGTACTTAATGCTCCATATATTTCCTTTTTAAATTGTAATTTCTAATAGAGGTTGGTCTGTGTAATGGTTCTGATGACTGCTTTGCTATCATGCAATCCAATACAAAGCGACTTTACTCATAATATACTTTAAAAACAATTAAGTTGACCAAAGTGTTGACTTACAACTAAATAGAATAAAAACATATAAGAAAATATTAAAATGTAACTATTCCAATTTTTTGCACCATTCAAACACTTAAAAAGCAAAAGCAATCATGTGTGTGTCATCTTCTGATGCATTTTATGCAGTCATGTCTAATTGCTGAGAGTGACTGCAAACAGAAACAAGTCCTATGCTGACGGCAAGGAGTAAATCCCCGAACTCCCCCAATCCTCAAATTCCCTTATCCTTGAATACACAATACAATAATATAAAGACGCACATGTTCAGTCACAAAGCTCTACCTGGTGTTAAAACGCAGCCCGTATGACGTCAGGATAGGATGCATCCTAAGGTCATGACCTTTTATTTGCACTTGATTTGAGGTCAATTTGACAAATAGTTCCAGAGATTTGGGCAAAAATATGATTGTTCGTGCAGAAAGCACCACCTGGTGGGAAAACCATAAATCTGGTAATCGTGAAAATCGGTACAGGTTGGGGACGTGTATCAAATTATATAT
>JBAMHX010000024.1:2754432-2766033 GCA_037177515.1 Pseudomugil tenellus
GTTGTGGACGTGTGAAAAAAAGTTCCTTTAAAAGAAACAGGAAAAAGTCGGGGGGGAAAGGAAGGTTCTCCCCTTTTTTTGCCCCCCCCCCCCCCCCCCCCCTCAGGAAAGCCAAAGATTCTAGTGGACGGGATGTGTGGTTGACAAACGGGACTTACTGGGAGCTCAGACAGAATCCAGGATTTGCCCACATTGATAACATAATTTTATGGTGAACTGGAAGAAATGGGAGCCCCTTGTGGACGACACCAGAGCAAGAAGGAAGGTTTCAGGACGGCATGCATGACCTGCTCTGGGAGAGTGGAGACGATGCTGCTCATCTCATGACTGGCTCATGGGAAAACCTCCACCATCACACATGAACAGGAATCTAGAGAGAACTTTCATTTTCTAATTAATTTGCTATTATTGTTAGTTTTAAATTACTTTAATCTTTTCTTTGCGGACGTCGCAGAAAGCTTAAGACTGAAGCTGTGATTTAAATTTAAAATTTCTGATTTTATTAGTGTATCGTCGTCTTCTCAACCAGCCTTCTGGTTTCTTATGACTGTCTTACTGTCCAGGCCTGGACCTTTAAGGACCAAATAATGCTTCCCTGTTTGGCAGAAGTTTGCCAAAATCACTTTAAAAGGAGATGATATGTTTCCACTGGAGTTAAAATCTGCTTTATCCTGCTTTTAAGTGGCCAAACTATTGCAGGTTTTCAGGAAACCCTGCTGCAAAGAAACTGACTAAATAAATTGAATATGATAACCACATTTAGCATCTTGCATAAAGCTGCTTCATTAATTTTCATAGGTTTCACATAAGAAGCAAAACAGATGCAAAGATGATTGTAATCTGCAATCTAAGGCTATGTTCAGACTGCAGACCACTGCGGCTCATATCAAAGTTTTTCTGCCTGAAGGTCAGATCACGTCAGATTCCTTCATGACAGGCCGAATTGCATGGAATCGGGTATTTTAAGGTCCAATCTGGGACACTTTAGTACTGCAGCCGCTTGGACTTTTGCATAAGCGTCGCTTTTCTCCATTGAAGGTTGTCACTTGGTCCTAATTTAGTGTCGCCACACTTCAAGCTGTGCTTACCATTAATGCAGTGAGCCTACGTAGTGTATGAGAATTACCCATAGTGCTTCAGTCTACTGTTGCCTAGCTACTGCAAATGCCTTTTTTATCCAATTATGTCTTCACAAGCAGACAAAGTATAGCAGCCAGATTTTTAAAAATGGTGTTTCTTTTAATTTACATATGGGTTTAAATAAAAACAATGTGGATGAGGAGGTCCATGCGAGCTCTCCCAGAACTGGACATGCTTCCAATAAAGCTAACGTTTACATGCAGGATGAAGTGTGCAGAATCATCGATCTTCTGGGCATGTGCGTCACTTCAGGTCTGAAATGACTCTGCTAATGTGAACAACCACACACAAGAAACCGGAACTGAGCACCAACGCTTGCAGTCTGAACTTAGCCTAAGGGTGGTAATACAGTTTTCAGACTCGATCCAAGTACTTTAAGCACTGTGCAAAACAATATATTGGTTGTTTGATTCCATTGACTGATGTTTTGATGTTACATATGGATATTGGACAAGATATCTTTTCAAATGCAGCATCGTCATGTTTGATAACCAATCAGTGCTTTTATTCAAAACAAGTAAAACTATTTGTCCATATGTTTATGTACATTAACCAGCAAAATATTATTGTCATTTCCAAATATTCTGTGTTTCAAGCTTTATTTGATGTTAAAAAGACCAATATTAAGAATAGGAACATATTTACAAAGGCAGAGACTGTTTTTATGCTGTATATGACATTAATAGCATCCATCTGTTTGGGAATATGTACATACTGTATATGCATATTTATACAGTACATTAAAGTGGTCACATAACAACTGAGAGGAAGTGGTTTATTGATGATTGAACTATCAGAGCTTAAATGCTGTTTTCACTGAAATAATTGAAGAAATGGACACGTCAGAGATTTAATATGTGGAAACTTTAATTTCATCAATAAAAAACAAACAGATACAGTTTTGCTGACTTTAATAAATAAGAGTTTTAGATTTCATCCTTCTGAAATAGTCACTTTTATTTGTTTCTGCTTGAGCTCACAGCCGTTACCGCTTCCTTTGACAAACTGTGCACATGTTTCACACACACACATAAAAATAACATGCTTGAACTGTGTGTTCTCCCTTCTTTAAAGTTCTGTTTTCAAATCACAGAATCAGCAAAATCTCCAGGAATCAAAGTCTTTTTTGTCCTGTGTGTTGAAGGGAAACAGACTGGTTCAGGTTTAACACCACAGGTTATTGTATTAGCATGATGCATCCAACAGGGGTCCTTCCGAGGCGCCTGACAGCATTTTCATGCTGCTGTTTGTTGGGAGAACTTGCACTCAGCTCGGTGAAGGGCCAGGCAGTGTACCACAAAAACCACAGCACAAAAAATAAATAACTGACATTGTCCACAGGCAGTATTCACATAAAGCTTTTGCTCTCATTGTTTCTGCAACGCCAACGTCGATTCTACTCTAATTTCCATTTTATTAATTGCACTTAAAACATGATTTGCCCATTTGTACAGCTTCATTAAGTTTTTTCTTTTTTTTAAATCTCTTACAAAAGTCAACATTGAATGTTAAACAGGAAACATCTTTTGGAAATATTACATTAATATACACAATTATTCATATCCAGCATTTCATCATAGTTCCATCTTTTATATCTTTGCAAATAGGAAGATGTCAGAAAGTTTGTTCTTTTTGCATCCACATTAAGACTATTGCAGGTAAAGTACAATAAACTGTTTATATGAGTTTGAACATATTTAGTAATTTTGTGACCAGCAGTCAAACTTGTATTTTTATAACCAAAGCAACACAAACAAAGCAACAAACAGCTGATTCTGGTTAATTTCCTGGCAGCAGGAAAGATCTGCTTTTGTTTACATGTTTTTTAGAATAGATCTCTTTACTTGCAGAAATGATAAAAATGGTTTGATTTTCATTTTTTTAAAGGAGCACAACTAACATTTTTTGCACTTTATGGCCAAACTAGTCTACAAATTGTAGACTTGCGTTTAAATTAGTTTAGTTGTAAACATTTGACATTTGCTGTAACCTGACCAATGAGAAGTAAGAATAGTTTTTTCAAGAAACTTAATTTAAAGAAAAGTGTTGCATGTTTCTGGACTTGTAGCCTCATTATGCAACTAAATGTTTTTTCTTTCAGGACTTTGCTTTTTTTAAGCAGTAAGTTCATATTTTACAGGTAAATATACTGATGGGTTATGGTAGTCTAAAGGCAAACATATCAACTCTTACAGACTTACTGCGACTGTACATAGTTGCTGAATGCTAATGTACGTTCAAACAACAATAGCTTATTTGATTTTATGTTATTTCAGCATTAAATCCAGCTACTAAGAAAAATCATTACTGGTATATAGTTGGGAACTAGGGGGTCTCTTGGTTGCCAGATTTGGTTATTGTGACCGCAGATTATCTGAATTTGGATTGACAATGACCAGTAAGACCAGTTTTGAGACGAGGTACATGTCCTTTTCCTTTAAACTGCAGATTTGTTGCATTAGGAGCCAGCTTACATGATGGGCTTCCATCATCATATTGTCTAAACAGTAAATATCGGCTTGAGATGTGAGTACTTTTTTTTTTTTTTACTTTTCAGCTTGATACAGCTGTGCAGATCAATGCTTTGACTTTTATCAGCTCATTTGAAGCTCTTCCAGAATAAAATCATGTTAAAATGATCAGCGTAGTTTCATTTCTTTGTCTGTTTCTGCCGTAAAGACTCAGCTCGTCCTGCTGGGCTGTCGCCCCCAGTGTTGTCTCAGGCTGTTAGCACACCTGCTGAGGAATGAGGAGCAGATCTCTGATCAGCTCCGACTGTTGCCTCACTCTTTGTTTCTGTCACCGGGCTTGGAGCCGGGCCTCTGTCAACTAGTGTCACCACATGATAGGGCCGGACACTGGAGGGGGAAATACGGAGTGTCTGTCTGGTCACTTTGTGCTTCCTGTTTACTGAGGTCTGCAGGTGACAGCGCCTTGTCTGTTTACCTGCAAGTATATTGGCATCCTAGTCGACCCACTTTTACTACAGAGTACTACTACAGCAGACTGTATTAGGAGGTTTTGTTAAGCTAACTTTTTATAAAAGATTTTCAGGAAAAATGGATCTAAATTAAACAAGATTACAACGATTTTATAGCAACAGTGGGAAAATATATGTTTAAGATACTAAAACTGGTTTCCCCCACATTATTTTATGTAATCGCTGCGTTATTTTTTCCACATTGACTCACTGTTGCAGAGACAGAACAGCTGGTTTTAAAAGAAGTTCAACTTAACAGAATTAAGCCAAAGTTTTGGCTAAATGTAAAAGTTAATCATATCAGTTGGAGAAGAAACATTTTGTAAGCAGGTGCAGCTATCAGATGGGTTTAAACATATACTGGTAACATGTTTTCATCAAAGTTTCACAGCTTTAGCAAAACCAAAGAGACAGGAGAGTAATATCGTTCATTCAACGTATTCTACCTTTTGATAGTTCACATCTGAAGACGTGATCGCAGCGAGGGGCTCTTCTGAATGATGAAGGCTTGTCACATCAAACGTCTTAAGATGTAAAGATTATATTCAGGCTTTTAAGCAGGTATGCTTCTTCAGAGCTGCAAAAATGCTGGTTTGGGAATCTTCCTCCTACACACCTGTCTGACATCAGGTCAGCAGGAAAACTGAGTCTAACCATAAATGTAATTATCCAAATCGGATATGTGTTATTACTCTGCATCATGATTGTTCAGCTTTATAAAGTCGATAGGAGCCTTTCTAAAAAAAAATATCTATTTTTTTTGCCCTGTTACAATAAATAATGTGAACATTTGAATACGTGTCTGTCAGGGAAACAGTCACTGGAGAGATTTTCATGACAAAACTGTCATAACCATAAGTTTTCTTAACAATAACATTATATTAAAATTATGATAATCAAACTAATTAATTCATTTTTGTTTTTTTTCTCTCATGTTTTAGATAGTGGAGCATTTTTAAGTAGGCCATACAGCATAACTAACTAAAGACTTTTACTTAAAATCCACAATTTATAATCAATAATATTGTTGGTATAATTTATAATTAGCACAATCTTTATATGATTTTTTTTAGACTTTTATTTGATCACAAATAGTATAAATATCAGTTTATTACATGCCTGAATGATGACATGCGACAGCAGAAATAGAAGATGTAAAAGTTTGGACCTTTTCAATCAGAAACGTTCATATTTAATTTATTTTGTTATCACTTCATCAATTGATTATTCTGTAAATTGAGTCTCCACTTAGAGTAACCGTCCAAAGACATACAGCTTGTTAGACTGAAAAGTAAATATGGACGTCTGATAAGCGAGTCAGCCGGGTTAAACACCAGCGCTGACCATCAACAGCTGCTGAAACAAACTAATATTTCTGTCGTCTACCTTTGTGTTACTTATACTGACCTGCAGAATTAAATGACAGTGCAGCAGAAAAAGTAGTTTTTCTTCAGTCTGGTGTGCTGTGTTTGAATCCAGCTGTGCGATTTGCTACTGTCTGCTGCAGTTGTTCAGTTACTCAAAACACATCCATACATCCAGGTTGTTCAACATGGGATGGCTGAAGCTTACCTCAGAACAAACTCTTTGGCCTCTGGTCTGACAGCCTGCTATTCTCCTTTGCTGCCACTAGTGGGAGCTGTTGTCTCTAAATCTTTGAGGGGTTAATTGAAGAGAGCACAACGTGTAGAAATGCAATTTCTACTCACAATCGGCAGAGGAAATGAACGTGAGCATATTGTGAGTAGACGTGTGAACGGTTGAGGCTGAGAAGGAAGACATAAACAAGACATGGCAAAAGAGGCAGAGAGAGTGTTTGATGCAGAAAGAACAGACAATCCCCTCAGGTGTCTGTCAACAAGCAGATATGCAGATCTTTTTTTCCCCCTTCAAATCTCCTGATGTTTCAGAGACTTAAGTCACACATCTGTCTGTCTGTTTGGTGCTTATGTGACTGTAGGCCAGTGTCCCCGTCACATCCACTTCTGTTCATCCTTTAAAGTTCCTTCTGTAATTATCCGATGTTCTTGACATCGGACTTCATGAAAGCAGGTGGTGTTGTGGTGGTCTTAGATGAGACTGCATCTTCAGTAATGTGGTTCTGCTATTTAAAAGAACCGAGACTGTTTCTAGTGCTTTTTCATGACCTGACTGGACAGAAGCATATGTGTCCCTGAGGGTGGTGTGTGAAGGTGATGGGATGTGTGAAGTCTTCAGTGGGTGTAATAACCATAGTAGTCTGCGTCGCTGTTGCTATCTTTCTCGCAGATGTCTCCGCTGCGTGGAGGTGGGGAGTTTTCAGTGCTGGATGTATAGGGTGACACCCTCCGCTTCTTGTTGTCCCCCAAGCCGCCCTCAAACAAGCCCGAATCGGCCGAGTCTGCTGATTTCACGGAGGGCGGCTCAAGCCAGGGGTCTTCTGCGACCACTCCCACACTGTCTTTGGGCTTGTCCTGCAGCAAAGGCGGCTGCAGAGACTCGAGGATCGTGGGAGGATGCAGCCTGGGGTTACCAGGTGACATGGAAGACGAGGAGGAGGAAGAAGACGATGATATGGGTCTAAACCAGCCCAGACTAGGGCCGGGTTTACTGGGATGGGTGAGGTACTGAGGAGTGGGTCTACTGGTGCTCCAGCCTCCTGAGGTGGCACCTGATACCGACACACTTGTGGATGCAAAAGGATGTTCTGGGTAGTAGCTGAGGGCATGATGAGCGGATGTCTGCAAAGGGAAAGGTTTGTAGAAACCATTTCCAGAGAAGTCCCCTTCATAGGAGGAAGCGAAGTCGAGACGATTTGGAGCCACGCCCTGCTGTGGTTGCAGGTACCAGCGGCTGTGTGGTCCCGGGCTGGAGGAAGGGTCTTTGTGCTGCTGACCCATACCGATTGCCTCACGACTATAGAAGCGACTTTGGGGTAGCGGACTCATATACTGTTCAGAGAGGTAGCCTTGGGGGTAGCAGCCTCCAGGCAACATCTGGTTCTCTGTAGGAGAAGGGGTGAGGCGATCAGAGTCAGGAGGAGCATACAGCCTAGGCAGGAGGGGGAGGAGGAAGGCAAGAGAAGAGAGAGTGAGAAGAAGAGGAAAAAGAGGAAGGTGTTATTTCCTGCCCAAACCTCAAACAACTATAAAACATCTCACAGGCCCTCACACCCTTTCGCTGCAGCATGCTCAGCAGCAGCGCAGTAATTGCATCTATTCTAATATTAAAAAGAGTGATATGAGCACTGGGGGCATTTAAATGCCAGCAGTCGTTAGCTATGCAAAGTTCACACAATGTTCTTAAACCAGGTTAAAGGAGACGATTTACTGTAGTTTTCTCTTTCCAAATTACTTACGTGTCATAATTGTCGCGGAAGCCTTTAGCGAAGGGGTTGTGGTCTATTTTCAGCTGAGTAATCTGCGTAGGGAATAGGAAGAAGGCAACGAGAGAATGTAGGCAAAGGAAAAAGAGAAGGAGTAAGTAACCACCATGCAGAGATGAGGTCAGTGATGAATGATTAATGAGGCAGACATGGTATTTCTTCTCATGTTGGAAAGATTTGATCTTCAGTAGGTGAAAACACACCTACAGAACCGGGCTGGCGTATCTCGCCTTTACATAGACAAACTTTTATACTCTTCATCTGAGCAGCTGCTAGAGTGAAGACGCCGCGAGGACAAGTGAGCCTCTGGTCGCACGAGGTGCAGTGACTTTCAGCTGAACTTGCCGTGTACTTAAGCTGACACGTACAGTAGGTTGTAAACTTGTGCATATGCATATTTGATGCACGCATATATAAATCAGGTCTATATACAGGAAAGCATACTTCTGACATTAACCATTGCAGTGACGCCATCTTTAACCCTTTTAGATTCACATGGACCGCCAGGGACACCGCGGCGCATGTGCATTTTAAAGTACTACTTTGTGCAATATTCATCATTCAAACTCTTTTAATGAAAAAATCTATTATTTTGGTGGTGAAATTGTTTAGATTAGTTCATTAAGTTATAATGATCCTGTTGCACCCAGTTTAAGTTCTATTTTTGCTCTGAACAACTAAGAAAATAATAATAAAATGTTATAAATTCAATCCTAACATGTTAAAGTCCGTTCTGACAGAAGTTTCCAGTGCTGTGACTTACATCTGCATTCTGATAAGCGGTGACAGCAATGAACTGAGTCTCTGGGAAGACGAAAGTCTGGGCTTTTGACAAGAAGGGATCCTCTGAGCCATCTTCTTTTACCTCTACAATATGGAGGCGAGGCTGGTACTTATGGAGCGACTGGAGGACTATCATCTAGAAACAAGAACAATAATATATCATAAAATATGCTTCTTTGGCTTTTGAAGATAATATATTAGGAAATTCTGCATTTGTTTTACATATAGTATACAGTAATCAGACAGGAAATATCAGAACACTTTTATTCATCTGACCCCGAAAAAAAGAGGAAACAAATAAAAAGAAAGAAATTGAGTCACAATGCAGCTAATCTCAACCCGTCAGGTTTATGGTGGAGGAACTCATAACTGCATGCAATACCAGTTTATTTGCATACCTTTCAGAAAATAAACAGCAATAAGCAGTGGTTTCATGCTGTCTTAACATTTTAATTTCAACCTGTTTGAGTCCCTAATGTGCATAACGGGGTACCTGAGCCACGTTGTTGGTGCTGCCCTTGTTGTTGGTCAGCTTCAGCTTGCTGAACGACACTTCTTGCCTCATCCAATGAGCTCCCGTGTTGGGAGAGTCGGGGTGCATGTACATCCTGTTCCCTAAAATGGACCAAATAGATTGCAAGTTGTATGTATGCTTTACAAATCCTGCATTTAGGTAGAAAAATAAAACGATTGAGGAATTTATAAAAGTAATAATTATTTCATTAATCATGTGAAACTTATAAATGTCAGAAATGACACATTTTCTGTTTTAAGTTAAAAATATTTAATCTAAACGACGGCTGATTTGCTGACAGAAGAGGAAACACGAAATGTTATCCAGTTTTAACACCGCATTTCCATCATGTGTCATATTTCCTGCAGCCAAGGTTGTTATGTTTTCTTGCTCCTTTGATATTTTACTCTACTCTCACAGCAGGATACAATCTCAGAGCCAAGAATTTTCAGCGTTACCACAATGACCTGATAACCTTAAATATGCGCACCACACAAATTCTCCATTAAAGCTAATTGAGGGAGGTTGTTTCACCACAGTTTCCACAACTGTAGCATATCAATATTCACCTTTCCACAACACCTAGCTGAAGTGTTACATTAGGTTTGTTTCATTTATATAATTGTGGTTTGTCTATTAATTATCACAACTTGAATGCATAGCAAGCATTTAGTTGCTGTTTTGCTTTCTTTAAAACAATTATTGGGTGTAAACAGGAAGAAGGGAGACATCGGAGAAGGAAGCGAAAATGTGTAAATGCTACATAAAAACAGAAATAAAAACAAATCCATGCTTTTACAGACCTAAATAAGAGCAAAATCAACTCTGATTCTGCAGAATCACAAAGTTCTGAAACTACTGGCAAGCTGTTGCATATGTTCCTGCATATTTTCACATTTCAGTGTATTTCTTTAGAGAATTACTTCCAGATGTCAACTTTTCAGGTACTTCAAAATATTAAATGATCAAATTACTTTTTTAGTATGTTACATAAGTCAAAATATGATCTATGAACTATGTGAAATGATAGACATTTTCAGTTCATGTCAGAAAAGAACGAGTAGAAGTGTAAAATTATTTTCACTTTAATGGTTTTCGTAGCAACAAGCCAGCAACAATTAGCTCCCTGCTCTTTTGCCCAAGTAAAAATATAACATCACTTTAAGGTAATGTAAATAGTACATATATAAGTATAATATACACACACATTGTTGTAAACAATCTTTCTGTTTTACCTAAAGCTGTTTTATGGTTGTGATATTTTTTATTCTCCTCAGTTTAATTTGTCAAACTGAAAATTAATATTTTAAACACACAGTGGATAAGAGGTAATCCGTTTTCCTAAACCTAACCGTATTACAGTGTAGGAAATGAAAATGCAAATAAAGTGAGAAAGAAGATGGAAGAACTTGTAGAGTACAAAGCACCGGATGGATTCATGCGCGACTCATCTGTTGCACCGCTGTGTCTTCCTACACTAACACTGACATAATGCTCACTCTCTAGTAATATGTTCTGAGTTTACGTCATGTTTTTTAATGCAAACTAGATAAAAATAAATACTGATTTTTCTTAAAAATAGAAAAAAAAACCTATTGAAACATGTAATGCAAATCTCAACAACCAGAACATCATCCACTTCCCTTCAAACTTCACTCCAATTAAAAGCAGGTGTGAACATTTGAATAAATCTCACCCAGTCGAGCTCTGTGAATATAAAACACGGCTGTTTAAGCGACTGAATCAAACAGCTTTTACATTTATATTAAGATTAAAGCTGCCTTTGACATAGTTAATCTCCCTCAGATAAAAACATCAGTCCCTTTAATCTAAAAAAATAGAATTTATCTGTTTTTATTTCTTTAATATGAAACCTTGCAGCCGTTGCAGTAAAGATGGAAGCTTGTACAACAGCAAACAGAACACCAAAATGTCCACAAAAACCTCTAAACCTGCAAGCATCTCATGATGCACGACTTATTTACCCCATATGTTAATCTGTAGCTTTGCTACACAATAAACCACATCCTCGAGATCACCATGTTGCAGTCACTGAGATGAAGACCTGCTTCTCTTTGTACGGATGGACCAGAGTTTTTCTTCTTTCCAGATGCAACAAGCAGACCATAAATCCAGAATACAGTATTTGTTCACGAAGACTAAAAACAATCGTAGCAACGTGGTGAGATGAAGACTGACTGCAGAAATTTGCATTGATATGAATTAACCACAAGCTGTGTGGTGTCAGAAATGAATGTTAATGAATGACAAGAAAAAGAACTGATGTTAATGTGTAGGGTCCACAATAAAAGCACATTTTATGATGCATCCGGAAAATAGTACAACTAAATGCATCGACTTTTATTATAAAAACTTATAACGTTTTCATTTGTTAAGTCGGTTATTAGTAAAACCGTGAAATAGGTGTGAAGTAAGATATTTTCTCTGGTATGTTGTTAAATTTAAAGCGGTATAACATTTATATGACTTCTGTGCCGCTTCATCTGTTTCTTTATTTTTAGCCACTTCTAATACAAAGCATCACAATCTTAGCTTATTTTAGTGCTGATAAATGTCGACTTACAGAAACAACACAACAGTTTTTATGCATAAACGTACCTGGCATGTTACCCTCTGCTTTCCCACACTGGACCCATTTGCCGCCCTGGTATCTCCAGTGGTGCTGATCAGCCAAAACAACGTCCACATAGACGTTATAGTGGGCAGATGGATCTAGAACGCTGATGTTAAAGCTCAGGAAGGGGAACATCCTCCTGGAGAAACACAAAGGAGAAAACAAATATTATTTTACATGATGGA
>JBAMHX010000024.1:2774433-2791370 GCA_037177515.1 Pseudomugil tenellus
GGATGGCAATGCTTTATTTGTGTGTGTGTGTGTGTGTGTGTGTGTGTGTGTGTGTGTGTGTGTGTGTGTGTGTGTGTATAAAATCTATAGTCGATATTAGTCAATACAGGTTTTACAAGAACTGAAATAGTTTGGGGTTTAAACTGCTTGTTACTAATTTTAGTACCTCAGTAAGTACCTAGTATTTTCTGAAAAAATATCAAAGTATTATTTTCTTTTTGACAAACTACCTGACGTCTACCGGCTGCCTGATAGCATTTGCAGGCAGTGGAGCAGAGAGAGCAGATGAGCATGATTCCTCTGAGCGTAAAGTTTAACATTATTTCCCTAAAAGGTGTTAAGATCTTTGTCAGTCCTCCTTCCTTCCTAAAACATATACTGTTTAAGGAATAGCAGAATTTTCATCATTTATTAGCTATTTATCTTATTAAAGGCTTCTGAATTGCGTTTCACCTGCTTGTGTAGTTACAGACATATTTCACTGTAATACTCTAAGTTGTTGTGTTATGTTTGTATAAAATCAACATCCAGTTGCAATTTCCAAAAAAGCCTGCAAACGTGCTTCTTGGAAACCACTTCACAGGATGGTTTGCTTCTCTGAGTCATGTCTAGACTCAAACACCCCAGGTGTATCAGCACCATTATGAAAAAGGGAAAAATTTCACTTTCTTCAGTCATTTCATTTAAAAAAAAAAATTCCACCATTTTGAAGCAAAATATCCCCATTTGCTATTTTTCTTTCTGAATTTGTTTGCCATCTGGAGCATTGTGAAACGACGCTCTGGTTCTATCCACCTCGACGCCGCTGCTGTGTGTGCAGCCTGCGTGAACTTTGCCATAGTCAAACGCGGTGCGCTTGAAATGGCAACAACTTGTGGGGTGAACTGGATTTAGCCTCCGAGAGGTGAAGATTAATTCGTCCTACTTTGCCATAGGTCATGAAAATGTGTCAAGTTTTCAAAGCCAAAGTGTGGTACATGAGCAAAAACTTCAGAGAGATGTGTCAGGCTGTACAGCCAACGTCTGGTGGAGGCTGAAGAAAGCAGAAAAAGGAGAATATAGTTTTTACTTCCTGAGCTTCAAAGGTGCCTCACTTCCTCAGTGTGGCCATGCTTCTTCCACCCTTTCTCCTGTCTCCTAGATACCTGCGTTTTGATTAACATTGCACACTCCCAGACTTCTCTCTAAAAATCACAGCAAAATTACCTTGGAAGCTGAATCTAAGATAAAAAATGAAGGAGGTTATTTAATAAATAACATTTTTTTCACCTTTTCTTTGCTCAAGTTCCCCAAATTCTTTGAGGACTTTTTGTTTCTTCAAAAACTCTTTCATGTTCTATGTAAGGGAGGTGGTTGAAAGTTAAAAAAAAAACAAACAACACTGTCACCAACAGGAGCTGAATTTTAGTAGCATGAAGTTTGGGGTTGTTTTTTTTTTTTTTTTTTTTTTTTTGCTTTTTGCAGAAGGTGAAAATTAGATTTCTGTCACATGTTGAAACACTTCCACCCAGTTCACCAATCCTGTTAATATTACGTGTGATGCTTGTTCATTGGCGTCTCGCGAGCAATTGAATGTGACTCTTTCCTGCTTTGCTCTGAGGGCCACTGAAATTAGCTGCTTTAAAATAAAACCTCTTTTAATCACGTGACCTTATAGATAATAGCTACTGACCAGAGTGAGTTTTTCCCGAGAGAAAACTGTCAAGGCTGGTTTATTTCAAGTGACAGAAAGTGCACAAACACAAGCATGCACATATTTGGATAAAAATAACAAAACTCAACACAATAAAAAGACAGACACGCAAACTAGACTGGAATATTTTCATGTTAGTATTAAAAACAAGCCTAAACATTTGCATAAATGCACCATTATAATTAACATGAGATATTCTTCTTCATATTGGATGGATAAATCTGAAAAAGTGCTTTATAGAAACACACCTGACTTCAAAAGAAGCAACTGCACTATGCTCCACTTCTCTCTGTAGTCAAGCAGAAAGTAAAGACCTCAAGCAGGTCAAAGGGGGATATTCTGCAAGACTTCATTCTTTTGGATTCAACTCCGACATTCATGAATAAATAAATGGTATAAAAATAGATAAAAGCAATATTTAAAAAATGCAACACCATTTTTTCTGTAATGACTTTGGGGCTTCAGCAGACAAGCTGAGTTAAGTCAGTGGAAATATCACTGTCCTATTATGTGTCAACGCAATGGCTTTGTGTGCACAGATCTGCACCATGAGAAACCTTTGGCCTGGAACCTTCTGTCAAACACAAGTGTCGCATATTAGTGAATTAATCCTCATCGACATGACTGCATCCTAATGCTCGGTGACCTATCAGAGGAGCCCGGCAGCGTCGTCTCGTTTCCTCCTCAGCTCTGCTTCCTCTCAGACCTGCTTTTTGTTTTCATCTTTTCTTCTAATCGTAATTTTGCCATAATCTACCAACTCTAAAGCTGCTGTGAAGTTTCATTATTAAAGTTTCTTTCCTCCTCTAGATGTCATCCTCTCAGTATGAGCGTGCATGAGGATTTCCAGCCTGCATGTTAAGGATGAAGTTAAGAAAAAGTAACTAATAGAAATAATTATAATGTGATATTTGTTATGGGAAAATTATTTTTCAGCCCTTGTTTTCTACTGCGAGAAACTGCAAGTGACATTTGGGGTCAAGCAAGCAATTTTATCAATTTGTCTGATTTCTGAGCAACATTTTGCTCAAACCAGAATTACGTTTAGAGGAAAAAACTTAAATAAACCAGAAAAAGAAGCAACATTTCTGGTATCACGTGATGTTTCAACCTATTTAAACTTTGCAATTTTTAAGTAATCCTAAATTCACACAAATAACTGCGAAAAAAAAGTTAAATGCAGCTTCAGAATCTGAGGTAATTCTTATCAATCAAACTAAAATCTATATCTTCCACCTCTCTCTCCTGTCTGCGCCGTTCTGCATGAATAAGTTCAGCTAGAGTCACCACAGCGCAAAATTCTTAGAAAATAAATATATAAATGCATTTACGGTCCACTGGAAGGGAATGTGGCGCAGAAGTAGTTGCTCATCCCAAACTGCTGACAGCTGAATGAGTCAATTTAAAATAAAGCAAAATACCGAAATGTTTTGATTTTTTCCTTAAAATCTGACAACTTTTTATTCACTCATGTAAAAATGACATTTTTTGCACATCTTACCTCCCCTGTTTGGTGATTATCATCTCGGTTTGGAACTTGTGGAACTTGGCCCACAGCGGATAGTTATTGAGCAGCGCCTGAGTCTTCCCGCACACCTGTAGCCCAGGTAAAGGGTAAAGAGGCGGCCGCTGGTAACTGTGCTGAAAGCTCGTGGGGTAGTTCTCAGCTGAAGGAGAGTAAACATCTTTAGGACCCGTAGGAAAGGCGTCTCCTGGCGTGGGGAGGTACTGGCCCGCACCGCTTCTTGGCGGAGAGCGCACGCCGCCGTAGGGGCAGCTGCTGAGGCTCTGTGCGTAAAACCTGCTGCTCTGCGCTGCGTAACCTCCCACCGCCTGCTCCGCGTGGAACGGCAGAGCCAGCGCGTCCTGCCCGCTCTGAACAGAGTCCGGATAAAAAAACCTGGCGTCCTGAATCCCCATTTTAAACTCGGCTAGATCCTTCCCGCCGCGGTGGAGGTGACTGCTGAGGTCGGTGCTCTTTCCGAAAGTTTGCGTTTCAGTCCCATTCAACATGCTGAGGTAAAGGTTGCCACCTATGCCGCCCATTTGCAGCCTCGCGCCCTGACAGTGTCAAATGTCATAAGTTTAGTTCAGGTTTCAGCTTGAGCAGGCGCAAGAAGAAATAAATAAATGAATAAATAAAGAGAAAAGGGTGAAAAAATCACAGAGAAGCACCAAACTCTGCCTCAGCTATGACTCAAAGCGCACTGACATGCTGGGAATTTAAACTCGGTGCCTCCGTCGCTTCGAGGCTAAAAACATCCCTAACACGCTCTGTTTAGAATATTTGCAGCATCCCCAACCTTTTTTCTTTTCTTTTTTTTCAAACCAAAGTGGGTGATTATTGGACGCGTGGAGACACCAGCATGAGTCAAACATGCGCGACTTTCTAACCTGTGATATACATATAGTAAGTGGTCATATTCTGGAGGTGTGTCTGATGCAGTGCGAGGACGCAGTGATAGGCTCCAGATATGAAAGACCCGTCCCCTCACGCACAATATTACACACACACACACACACGCCCTGTAACAGTAACTGCTCTATATCTAAGGGATTTATTTAACCTACACACACCACAAGAGTGTTTTGAATGAGACCAGGGACATTTTGAACTTGCACATTTTAATTAGGTTTAAATTCTGCACACAAAAATAAATAAAATGGGTATTTTTGTGGATGAATACATATTTGGATATTTAATTTAAGTTGTTGAAAAATACTGAATTATTAATGAAGATAAAACATTATTTAGCAGAAGTTTAAACTGATTAGGTCCCTAATTTAACAATAACTTACATACATCTTATTTTCTTCATCCATTTGCCATAACTAAATAGATATATTATGATATGCATTTTTAAAAATGTGAATGGGTCCATAATACGATTGTTTTTTCTATCTGCTTAGACATAAACAACCAGTGCGCTCAAACTATTTCGTTAAAACCGGCGATTTATTGTAATTTGACTTCATCGTCTGTGTAAAACCAAAAACTAGTCGCCCACTCTTTTTGCGGCAGAACGAGTCACCTTTTCAGTTTTTCCTCATCATAAACTAGTTGGCAGATTGAATCATCAGCTCGATTTTATTTTCATTTTCCATCTGACTCGTCATACATCTCAAAAATGGATTTTCCATTTTCTTCTCTTTTTAACGTTTTTAATTAAGCAGTAAAACCTCCATAAACAACCCCAATGGCTCGATAATGTTAATTAAAGGCACGGAAATGAATAAAGTATATTAAATTAATCTAAAGAAGTTGCTTAACATAATTTTATAATTCGTTTACAGTAGATTGCAGCCATGAAAGATTAATTAAGAATGAAAAAGCACATTTTAAATGCTATTTAACTTATTTAAAAACACTGAGTATTACTGTCAAAGGGATGTGATTCAAATTAAATAAAAGATTAATTAAATAAAGCTATAGAGGTGAAGACCTGTTGTTAAGCTCTTATGTTGAATTCTAACTGATGTGTGGAAAATAAGGCCTGTATGAAACCTAAAATAAAAACATGATTAGTGGTTGTTAATGTTACTGAAGACAACATTTATATCAGTCAATATAGAATATAGTAAACTGTATATTCTAATTTTCTTGGTTTTTAACAAGCTGACATTTGTGGTAGCAAAACACCTCAGGCAGTATCAGGTAAGGTTTCAGTCTCTCCAATATGCAAAATGAACTTTCACAAATGTTTCTTCCATCTGTCAAAGCGTCGCACCAATCGCACACGACTTGGATGAAACAGGAAGTGGTTTGTCGCTCAGTACAGTTGCAATCTGCACTCTTAAAGTCCTGCTCGCGACTTGTTTGTGGTCATCCAGTGCAGCTTGGAAGGAGATTCTGCTTGATAAACACAGATGAAAGAGATAACCCTGAGGTATTAGCAGCTGCATGTGTGTGACCACACACATGCACGCACATTAATAGATGAAAACCCCCCTCCAGTGCAGGTATGACACAGTTATTCCCCTCGACACTGTCACGGCTCTAATCCCACTTCCTGCATCTCTCCTAGCAAGGTGAGCTCACAAGGGCGCACGCTGAAGTCATCAGTGTTGACATGGGTGGCGAGAGGGCCACAGTGTGAGCGACACCGCGGCTGCCAAGGCAAGCCAGGCGTGTCCACCCCCTCTGGCTGGAGTCACCATTTCCTCCACTCTGCTTTCCCTGCTTCCGGTCAGCGCCTCAGGCCAACACCTTGTGCGGCACAATCAGCTTTCATTCTCTGTGAGGAGCAGGTCAGGTGGCACCCGCATGAAGCATCGTTTAAACACGTTCTCACTGTGGAACACATGAAATCATTGTCTTTTGACTGAAAACCTGCAGCTGCTGGGTGTTTTGTGCAGCGAGCCTATGCAGGAGTTATAAACAGTGTGTGATATGAGCTGCACTGCAACTGGACACGGACGTGAAAGCTTATTGGCTGTAAAGGAATGTTGTAAAGGAAAGTGTGCTTCTTGGCAGAGCAGCATTGGATGTCTTTACATCTTCATTAACAAGTGTTCATTTAGGAGCAGCAGATGATCAGATTGCAGAGTTTTCAAACCTCAAATGATTTTTTTAAAAAAAAAGTTTACTTGCTTCACTTTTACTGGTATTATCATTAAAGTATATCTTGGAACTTAATTACATATCTGCCACAAAAAAAGAAAAACAGTTCTTTTTGCAGTTGTTTCTCAAAGCGAAGCCCTGACAGGGCCTGTTGGGGAGACACCGCTATGTATGTGAGAGGAAGAAAAGAGTCTCATAGTTTTTTTTTATTGCAGTGAAAATGAAAAGAAAAACAAAAAGAAACAAACATACTTCTGTGTGATGGTATGTGATTGTTTTTTCACTCCGAGGGCATCAAACTGCTGTTTTATCAGGAGGAAAACCTCCATTAAAAGTGTTAATAATTTGGGAGGCTGCTGGAAAACTATCCTGGTCCTAGTCTCGTCCAGTCATGTTGGGAATTATTTCCACAAGTGCTTCCTTGTTTGGTCGTTTTGTAGGTGACCGTTATTCCTGTCAATGACGAGGACACTGGTTCCTTTAGATTGAGAAGAATATAAATTTAATAATGAAGAATAAAGAAGTTGAACATACATTAAACATTAAAACATGAAGGGACAAAACATTAAGACATACAGACATGGTATGAGGTTATAACCCGGGAGAATCTCTCCAGAAATCTGTTGTCACACAAAAGTCTGGAACGTTTCTGTCCCAGTCAGATAGGGGAGCTTTGTTTAAACACTTTGGTCACATGCGTCAATCTGAGGCCTTTTCTTCGACTACCACAACAAGGCCAAGGTCTCAGCCTAAACATTTCCCTGATGGAAGGACGTCGGCCTTTCAGATGGTTTACTAAGATCAGAATGACATCAGTTTAGGAGCCTTATGGTCGGACCTTTCAGCTAGACATTAACTGAGAGAAAGGTAATGAAGCTAACACATGAAATTCCTCGACAGTAGGGTGACGTTCTGGCTGGTGTCATGTCAGCAGGACAAAAAGAGGTTTTGCATCTTAGAATAAGAATAAATTATGTGTAAAGCATGTTTCTTAATAAGAAATATGTAATCATGTTTGGGGATTGTTACAAATGTGCAGGTTAATACCCTAAAAACAAATCTTATTGGTCTTAAAGTGAATCATTTGTCAAAAGCACAAATTGATGTAATAAACTAGTTTATTTCTGTTTCAGAAGTAGATCTGACATGTTGAACTTTGGACATGAAATTAACTAAGAGATAAATTAATAAATAATACTTATTTTACTGAAAAAGAGGGAAGATGTCGTCTAAAAACTATAACCTCAAATCGATAATTCTGAGCTGTGTGAAATCATTTATCTTCCTTGTTTCTAAGCAACTCTGTCACTTGACGAAGACACTTTGTACTTATCTCAGAGATGAATGGTGGAAATTGAAGAAATGAGAATGTGAGCAAGTTATTGTCCACAGAAAGGGAGAAATGGGAAGATATGTGTTTTCCACAGGGAACACATTCATGCAGATGCTATTTAATCCTTTTTAAACCAATACAGGCTACAAACATCACAGAGGATTCAGTAAACACCTATTTCTGAGCTGTTGCCAATCCAGTTAAAGCCGTACAGCAGCAGATGATACTGCAACAAAATGCTCCTGGTACATCATTAATAGTAGTGCAGTAAAATATTTTATCCATAAAAAACTCAGTTTAGGTGAAAATGGAAGGATATGAAGGTATTAAATAAACCTGCTTCCAGATAGAGTGCTTTGTTTGCAGCATGGTGAACCTTTCCTATACTCTGGTTTGAGTTTAAAGAAATGAGTCGTGATTCATTTTCATACCAGGAGCCTCGGTTCATTTGCAAGTGAAACCTGGTTCAGTTTGGGGACAGTGTGAAAGCAAACAGATCATCATCAGTAAAAGCGCAATGTGCTGGATGGATTGCTGCCTCTGAAAACGGCATCCACCAAAATAAAATGGATTTGATGATCTATTTGCCATCCAATGACCCGGATTCTCTTCATCTTTCCTCTTGCTTCAGTGGTTGTTTTAAGGAACGCAGTCCCTAGTGAACAGATGTTGGAACTGCATGATGTTGTCCATGGATTTGATTCACTTTAGTAAAATTCTGTGCAAAAGCAAATAAACCACAGAAAAGGTGCAAAACAATTCAGATTCCCCACCCACTCACATGAATTAGCTTCTCTGAAGGATTCTTCTCCTTAAGATGCCCTCCAGTGAGGCTCTAATCACCTCAGCACTCTCAGCTCAGGTATAACGTTTTCAAGTTGACACTGCTTAGTTTACAACTTGTTCTTGCTGAATCTGCACTGGAAAGGCCCACCAACCCCCACTGGAAACCTGAGGAGGCTACATGTTGCTCTAACTCATGACCACAATGTTCACTATGTCAAACTCATAGATACTTGTCATTATTATCCACTTCCTTTATAACACGTTTCAAACACAAATGTCTTAAACTGACCTGCTTAATAACTTTAAAATCATAAAAACTTTTGAATTACTGTCTCATTGTTTTTAGTCATCCTCTTTAACCATGGTTTGAGTCTTGTGCCTATTGAGTGCTTAACCCGTCAGCCTTAAATATCCGGTCTTGACATTGCGGCGATGTGGGTGGGCATGGCAGGCCTGACACAGAGCTCACAAGTCAAATCCAGTGTACAGGCAGAGCAGCAGCATTCATTTCACTGCAACACCAGTTTGGTGCTTGCTGCAATCAGACAAATTGAAAAAATATGATGTTATCATCACATGGAGGCGAACTTGACAGGTTTATCACAAAAGAGGACTACGTTGTAATATTAGTGTCACATAAAAAAACAGTTTCCAACCCTGATGAAAGTTTAAGGACTGAAAAGGTCAAACAGCAGCTGCTCATAATCTGTGGAGCTTGGGGTGGGTGGGGGGTGGCTTAGTATAGTTTGCCTTTTTGCTATAGGTTTGTAAAAAAAAAAATCATGCAAAAAATAGTTTGCTAGATGAAAATATACATAATAAGAATATTTAGTCGTTGTGTCACAAGAAAACAGCAAGTTATTTATAAATAGGTCTGAAAACACAATGTTGCAGCTCGAATCATCTGTCTCATTGTCTCAGTGTTTTCAGAGGAATGTGCTTTATGAAGCATCATATGATATAAGATACAGGACAAATCCATGCTGTTTTGAGACAATACACAACACAGTGAGGAAACAACTTTTGGTTACATGATGCTTTTAATTCAGAATTATTAACATTAAATTAATTCTTCTCGAATTTACATGCAAATTTTAATTCGGAATTAAGGTTTACATGGCAACACGTTTATTCACCTTCTCGACGTGACTGCGGAAGTGACGCACTGACGCAACCAGAAATATACAAATCTCTTCCTGTTTTTAGCCTCATCGGCTACATGGAAAACAAGCTGATTAAAACCGTTTTAGCGTCAACTTTGATTCAATTTTAGAAGTACTAGCTTGTCACAAGTGTACTTCACTTTTTTAGCAGCTGAGGAGGAAAAGAAAAATAAATGGGACTGAACATATCGAAGACGGGAGGCGAACTTTGTATTATTATTCATTAGGAAGCAGAAGACTACACATGTGTGTCATTGCAGCGGAAGAAGGTAAGCATGCACAGAATGACCAGAATTACCTCTGGGCAGAATTAAGGTAATTATTTAATTGGGCTTTAAAATGAGAACAAACCAGCCACTTTATAATGTAATTAAGCTTAATTCCGAATTGTCAATTCCACTCGGAATTGGTGTTTACATGGTTACTTTTCATCGGTTTAAAGCAGAATTAACTTTTATTCTGAATTAAAGAGGAATTAAAAGTTCCATTTAAACGTGGCTTTTGTGCACTCTGTTACTAGAAGCTTGTTGGAATGACAGTTTCCATTTTCTTACTTGCATGAGTTAAAATCTCAGCGATTGCACATTTTTTAGGCATAAAACAGCATTTTTCCACCAACAAAAGGATTCACAAACACATAGCTGAAAAAGAGCTCAGCGCTCAGAAAGTGCAGACTCCGAATAAACTAATCCCGAATTACATTCTTCTTGGCTTCGAGTTTACATAGAAATTTTAATTCTGAATAAAATGTTTACATGACATCACGTTTATTCTCATCTCCTAATCCCAACGTGATAACGGAAATGATGTAATCACGCAGCAAATCTCTTCCTGTTTTTAGCCTTAGTGGTTATATGGAAAACGAGCTAATATAAACCGTTTTAGCTTCAATTCCGATTCAATTTATGAAGTACTAGCTTGTCACATGTATACAGCTTCTTCGCTTTTTTGAGCAGATGAGGAAGAAAATAGACGGAAGAATATATTGAAGACGGAAGCCAAATTTTTTTTTCAACTTTATTGCATTTACAAAACAGCGAGAGGGGGGCAGAAGACTACACATGTGCGTCATTGCAGCGGGAGAAGGTAAGCATTAACTACAAGAGGAATTAATGGTTTACATGAGACAGGAATTATTTAATTCTGCTTTAAAATAAGAATAAAACAGGCAGTTTATAGAGAATTAAGTTTAATTCTGAATGAACAATTCCACTCGGAAGTGTTTACATTGTTACTTTTCATCTGTTTAAAACAGAATTAACTTATTCTGAATTAAAAGTCTCATGTAAACGGGGTCAATCACACTTGTGCGCGGCTGTAGTTCAGGAGAAAGAGCAGTTGTCTTTCAACCGGAAAGTTGTAGATCAAGCCAGGCTTGGCCTGACTACATGTCGAAGTGTCCTTGGGCAAGACACTGAACCCTAAGCTGCCCCCCGATGTGCCTATCGGGGTATGAGTGTATGTGTGAATGTGTACTATGTAGTGTAAAGTGCTTTGAGCAGTCAACATGACTGGAAAAGTCCATTTTAACTCAAAATGTAATCAGTTCTTATTCTGTTTTAGACATTTCCTGACAAGTGATTGAGAATCCTTGAAGAGTTTTGCAACTAAACAGCAAAGCAAACCAACCGTGCTGAAAACAACCTCTTCCTGCATGGAGGTAGCTATGAGATGAAAACTTAGCATGATGTGCATGGCGCAGAGGACAAATGAAGCTAAGTCAGGCTATCTGCCGCAGATCTTCTTAAACAAACCCAACAAAGACCTGCGAGATGCATCTGCACCTTCAGCTGATTCAGCATCGCATTAATTCATCGCTATTTTCTAGTTGTAAAATCTTTTTTTCTGCCTCTGTTGTGCAGATAAGATACCATGATGTTATATATATATATATATAATGAAGAAGAGTTCTGAGCATTGATTGGTGTAGATCAGGTAGCATTCAGTGTTCAGCTGGACAAACTGGTTCCTACAAGTGGTTTATTATTGATTCCATAATGTCAAAATGAAACTCATTTATGACTTTAATAATGTAATTTTAGGTACCAAAAACCAGTTATGGGTCTTTAATTAGCTGAGCTGACTGATCTGATGGCTCAGGCTCGAATCCTGGCCAATGTCCCGTCCCCCACGCTGACCCCCTTTCTGTCTCTACAAATGTAAAATAAAGATCACTATAGCTACAAAATAATAGTAAAAGAAATAAAAAATAAATAAAAAAAAGCTGATTATTTCATCATAAAACAAAAAATCTTAAAGAATATAAGACAAAAACCCCAAAACGTGTTAGAATCTTGCTTTAGTTTGCTGTTTGCAAGGCACGTAAATGTTTCTCATTAGATCAACTTGGCCGGAGCTCAGACTCTGAAAGCGTCTTCCTGGCTCATAATTAACGCAACATATGTTTATTCAGATCTCTGAATGGGGTGTGAAAGAGGGCTTCAGGAGGCACCACCCACAGAGGCTGTGAAAACAGAGGGTGGTGGAATTAAGTGAGGAAAGGCTGAATGGAGAGATCTTGTGAGCTCCAGACAAAGTGAGATAGAAAAGATAGCACTTAGTGCTCGGCGGAATTCGCACCCGATAGCTCATGAACTCTTGGTGAAGTGCAAATGTATTCCTCAGCAACCCAGAAACAAACAAGCTGCCACTTCCTTGTCTATAATTAACTGGTAATCAATGCTGGGTGGGTTTCTGTCCTGCCAGACATCCCCAGCCATGGTGGGGCAACATTAGACTTGCAGCTGCACACTGAGATCTCAGATGACGATTCAGCATAACGGGCCACGTTTCAGCTCATTCAGATCAGAGCTGCCTGATGGAAGCAAGAAAAACAATAAATAATCCAAATGAAAGTTTCTGTAAGGTCGAGGTGGGACAATGTCTCCTGTGACCTTTTAAAGATATTTTGGGAAAAAGAAAACCCCAAACCCTTTTTGATACAGCGTCATATCCCCAGCGGAGTACATGAACATCTCCATTGACACATGTTGTGGTGTGACTTCCTCAGACACTTACCACTTTCTCCATGTGCTTGTTTGGGAAGGGGGGTGTTGTGGTGGGAGAGTAATGGGACAATTGGCACTCTGTGCTTGACCTCTCAACTTTCTCTAACCCCTATGAACACAGAGCGGGTATGTGTAAACCTAAACAGCTTTGTCTCAGTCATGGCTTTACACTCTGCTGCTAAACTTGGATTCTTTTAATTAGCAACGTTTTTAACATCCAGACGTCATTCTTTGCCATTATGAGCTCCAAATGGGAAATTCTAACTATGTTTGTTCCTGTCATGATTTGGACTTTCTGTGGGGTTTTTTGGTTTTCCTGTTGTATTTCGTGGTCTTCCTGTTTTGCCCTATGTTTCTGTTTTTGCTTCATGACTTGTTAATTAGTTTAACCTGGGGTTGATTGGTTGTTGTGTTCACCTGTGTAGTTCAGTTGTGTATATAAGTCTGTTGGTTTCTGTTCTGTTTGCTGGTTCATTAGATTCCATTGTAGTTGAGTTAGCATCTAGTTCGGTTGGTTTTCTATAAATAAATTCTGTTATTCAGCATCCGGCTGCCTTCCTCGCCTGGTTTTGGGTCCACATCCTACAGAGATCCTGACAAGTTCTTACAAATCTTATTTCCAGACAGGACAGAAACTTTTTTAAAACATAATGGAAAGCCAACGTCTTGCATTTGTTTGCTTGGTTTTAATAGTTTTTTTACAGGTTAAAAACTGATAGTTAAGGTCTAAATCTACCAACACCATTGTAATATAAACAAATATAAAATGAGATATGAGGAAGACACAATACAGTAACGTTTATTGAATATGCAGTATCATTGCTAACAGATTCACTGGTGACGGGTGAGGGTGTCCTGATTGTCTTTTAAAGCAGTGATGCAAATTATCTTACAGAATCATCAATAAGCTGAAAAAAGAATAAACCGCATGAACTGCTTGTTCAGGAACATAAAGTCAAAGCTTTCAGGAAGTCTCGGAAAGCTCAGTATGTGAAGGCAGTGTGTGACCTCTGACCCCTCATGAAGCATTAGATGACATGCTGAGGTTCATATGTACCCTAAAAAACCCTTTTTGGTCAACACAGTCCACCACTACATCCAGAAATGTTACCTGAAAGTGGATTAAAAGGAAGGGCGACTTGTATCATAGCTGGCCTAAAAAAAAAGTTTTCTGAACATGAGTCCAACTCGAGTGGAAAAGCAGTGAACACTTGTTCTGTGGCCATCTCACATTTCAGCTGGTTTTACACACCTGAAGATAAGAAAACCATCATATAATCAGATAAAGATCACAGCCTGTAATGGTGATGATATGGCAGGTGCACTAGTGTCCAGTGCATGAAAGACTTGCATACATGTTTGGCTTACCACCGATACAAAAAGTGCAAAATGAATGTTTGGAGAAACATATTCTGTGATTTTTTTCCCAGGAGGTCTTTGGTTGTTTTAGAAGGACAATCGGAGACCTGAGTCTGCAGGAGTTCCAGCAGCGTGGCTTCATAAACAGTGTGTCCTGTGGATCTTCATGGCAACAGGAATCAGACAACAGTCATGGATTGTTGAGCAGAAACCATCTTTAAATGAGAGTGGACACAGATTCATCTAAAAAGTGCAACGATTTGCAAAAAGGGGAATTAGTTGTTATGCAGTGAAGATATTTAACACGAGGAAAAACATTTTTTTATGTTTGTTGGGTGCAGTTTGCATAAAGTTTGACTTTTAACATTAGATATAATTATTTTACAGCATCTAAATGTTTCAGGGATGTACTGGTTTCACTTTGGACCCGTGAAAATTTGATAAAATGACGAACCATCAATTGAAATAAGCTACGATATTTATTGTCAGTCCCAGCTGATTGGTTCGTGTAGGTTCATTCTGGGTTGTACATGCGAGGCCTACACATCCATGGGAGGTCCAGCACACGGACACAACACACTGCCAGCTTTATGTTGCGATACAGACAGAGCTATGAAAAAACAGGACAGCTGTGCATTTCTCCACATTCCTCCTGCTTGCTGACCCCCCCGCCCCAACCACCTCTCCTCGCCACTGCAAGCCCTTCTCCCGTTCCCACCCTGACTCTGCACCTCAGCCTGACTCTGCACCTCAGTCCACTTGCCTGTGACCACATGAAGAAATCATCACCCTTGTCAAGTCCAGGCTGACCCGGCTGACCCTGCTGACCCTTCTGCACAAGTCAACAACGTGTCTGCTGCTACTGTTGGGGACACGTTTGTTATCCGGATGCTGTACCAGTTAATAGTTACCTCACTTTGACATTTCTTTGGAAGCTGTTACTGGAATTATGAATGGGTGTCTGTGGTTGGTCAGCTGCATCTCCAGTGGCATGTGGACCATGGTATGTACTGGGCGTGCTGCCAGATTCTGATAGTATGTTTTAACCGGGTAACCAAGAGTATTGCAGTGAGACTGAGTACTTTCATGAGTTTTACTAAACAGGTGGATTAGACGATATGGAACCAGGCAGTTAAGAAGGAAGACATGATGATCATGTTCAGTGACTCTTTATACTGGTTCTCTCTCATTTAAATATAATTATAAGTTTTATTTGTTCTATTCTTATCAACATTTACGTTGTTTCTTGTCTGGTTGTGACTCATCTCCTCTGTTCCCAGTTTGCACACCTGTTTCCACTCCGGTCTCCTGGATATCCTCAACAGTATTAAAAGCACAATTTTCTTAGCTTGTCTTTTACATTTTTTCTTTTTCTTTCTAATGTGATTTGCATTTGGAAAACCAGGCTGCAGATAATTACCAGCATTGGCTCAAACTGGCAGAAATCTACCAGTTAGTTGTTGTAACAGCTCAAATGATCCTGAATGGAGCTGACGAGATCTCAACAACACATTATTTTTATAAGATCTATGAAAGCCTGATTTCATTTACAGTAAATATTTTGTAGCTGGTGTGATGCCCAATCCTACAAAGAGAAAAAAAAACAACCCAGATGTCATAAATGTTGAGTGAAAAGCAAAAACTGTGGTAGTTTTGTATGTTACATGCTCGTTACTTTTATAAATGGTCCTGCAAAGTGATAAAGTTATTCAGGACATGGAGCAATACCGTATGTCTTCCTTCTGCTTATTTCCGTCCATGCAAAGTGGCAGCTGTACATCAGCTGCTACTTCTAATGCCTAATTGTGAGACCATAAATCCTTCTGAACTAGGTGTCAGGTGTTGTCAATTCAGCCAAGGATTTCCATGGATGTGTGTCACCTCTTCAGACAAAGACGTTGTGTTCATTTAATAATTGATCCAGCCTCATGCAGGGTCAGCACATGCAGACACACAACGTGCATCTCTGTGCCTGCCCTGATTTTCTAATCCCTGTTAATATCCAGCATGTTCACTGCAAACCAGCATCTAGTAGAAAAAGGACATTAGAACTGCATTATTTGTTGATTCTGCTGACTTTGCTCAGTTTCTGGCACGACCGCACACCCGCTTCCACATATCTGGCAACCTTTCATTGACCTACTTGTCCAACTGTACTGGCCTTCGTCCATCTTCCAGCTGTCTACCTCTACCTGACACCTTTGCCGGATGCCGGCTATATTTGGATGCTGCAGTTGGGAAGCACAATTAGTACAGATTCCTTTACTGTTGCGCATCTAATGAAAAGTGACCACGGTTTCCTTTCTTTGCAGCAGTTTTTCTTCACTTACGCACCTTAGCAACTGGTTGAGGTCACGGTGATCCAGACCTGCTGGTAGTGGGTTTCACGGATCTGGTGTCTGCTTAGTTTGCTCTATTAGATCACAGAGTTACAAAACACAACAAGACAGAAAAACATGAGCTCAAAATTACAAGAATAAGTGTTGATGTGTTTTTGTTCCATTTTTTGTTCCATGCAATTTTTAACTAAGAATAGGTACAGGGCTCATATTAAATTATGAACTCAACCTCACAAATTCCTTGAAACAGATGAATCATTTTATTGTGTCTAGCAGCTTTGCAGCTTCACCTCTTTTCTTTTCTTTCTACTGTCCCCATGGTCAGACCCGTACCTTCGAATCTCTGCTGTCTAATAATAATATTATATTATTATCAGACAGAGTTATTCTCCTATATAATATATAATATAATAAAAGAAGCAACTCAAGCGTTAAAATAATTATGGATGAATACATCTCAGAATAATAAAACAGAGGAATGCATCTTCACATTTCACACCTTCCAGTAAAGGATGTAGAACTCCGCTGAAACAACTACATGATCAATTGCAATTGTCCATCTTCATCACGTCCCAGTCTGTTTAAAACTTTCAACGTCTCGTCTTTGGAAAACACAGCCATCACTTTTGAAGGAAATGTGATCTGAGCGTTGCTTTTAAATTAAGCCTGCCCTCTTGCTCCTCCACATCGTGCAA
>JBAMHX010000024.1:2817205-2829663 GCA_037177515.1 Pseudomugil tenellus
AAATACAAATCTTTGCTTTTGGCTTACAAAACAATAACACAAATGGCTCCTGTCTACTTTGACTCATTAATTCAGAGTTAAACTCTCTCTCAACTGTTACGCTCAATCAGTGAAAGACCAGCACTACCATCACTACGTGGGGCTAAATCACAAGCGAGACTTTTCTCCTCTGTTGTTCCTCGGTGGTGGAATGAACTGCCAAACTCTGTTTGCTCTGCAGAGTTCTTATCTACTTTCAAAAGCAGGCTAAAGATGGAGCTCTTTAAGCAACATTGATGCACTTAGTTGTGATCAGTAGGAAATTATACTAACTTGAGAAATTTTTTTCTAGCTCTTTGCAGAAACTCAGATCTAATTAACATAGGGGAAAAAAAATAAATAAAAAAATAGTGTATCTAGCACTGCAGGCAATACCTGTGCCCAAATACACTACAGCAGTTCAACTGCACTTATCTATGATGTCTCTACTGTTTGATTTCATTGCTTGTCTTGTTCTTATTCTCAGATGTAAGTCGCTTTGGAGAAAAGCATCTGCTAAATGACTGTAATGTAATTAATGTAAAATTTTCTGCTATGCAGAACTTTACAAAAACATGTTGGAACTGCAAAGTTCTGCACAGCAGCACATTCACATGAATGTGTTGAAGCAGGGAAACATTTGCAACCTGCAGTTTCAAAGAAACAACATCTTGTAACTTTTGCTACTGACACGTGAAATGATCCATTTTAAACTTCAGTTTTAGTAGTTTGAAGAATCCAACATTTTGGAATAACTGAATTGAATTCAATGATGTAAAATAAAAATCTCTCTGATGCAGTGCAGCCGTTTCCATACCTCATTATTCATCATCATTTTCTTACCTCCTTTCTTCCAGGCTGCCTTCACACCAATCAATGCTGCCATAATTTTTCATTTCTTTTTAATTTTCAATTTTTTTTTTATTTTTACTTTGCATGTAATGAACAGTTAATAGATGCATGAAACTTCATGTTAAATGCAAAATCCAGAAATGATTTGCTTTATTCTTAACCTGCAAAGCAGCATTTTTAAAGATTTTTTTTTAAAACCCACATCATGTATTTTAACCCACATTTGTTGCCGTGTTGTTAATTTTATGTCCAAGTTTTTACAACATACGTTAATCTATGGCTGAAATGGAATTAGTCATATTTCCATTTACTTTTATTATTTTTCTTTACTTTTTAAAAACTTGTTGTTTCCTTTTTGGTTATTTGTATTAGATGTTTTACATTTATTTTCTTCTGTACTTTCAGAACTACTTTGTACCAATAGATAGTTCTGTTTACATGACCAGTATTTGTTTGTTCAATATATTTTGCCAAATGATGTGTGAAAACCTTGTGATACTCATAGACAGGTTGATTTATACTGGAAGTCATTCTTATGGTTTTAACTGCAGAAATAATTGAGGTTTTTTTTATATATTTGTACATTTTTCAGTCGGTGTCCTGTGCATCCTTCCTCCTCACCCACAAACTCTTCCCAGTGGAACAGAAGAATTCCCAAACCAGCCAGGAGACAAAATCTCTCCAGTATGTACTTGTTTTGCCTCAGGTTTTCCTTCCCATGGGTTGTGGCAGGAATGTCTTGCCTGGAAGGCTTCCAGGACCACATTTAACAGATGCCTGAACCACCACAACAGAAAATCTGTGGCTCTCCTCTGAGCCCTTCCCCAGAGACAACCTCTTTTACAACGTGAGCCTGGATACCCTTTCTGTTCATTTCTGCTTGTAGTCTTATTCTTTATATCTCTTTGATGGTTTTTTTTGTACTTCATAAGTTCTCCATATAAAGTCCGTTGTTCTTTTATCCCCTTTACAATTATTAGCATGACACTTTGACATGTTGGGGTTCCATCATTCTTTCCACTGAAAGGCAACCGCTCCGCTATCTGAACCACATCCGCCCCCAGGTAGGTGCAGGGTTAGCAGCTTAGATCAACCAGTAAATCACCAGCCTTGCCTTTTGCCCCCCACTCATCACAACAGACCAGTATAGTCTGAACCCCTGCAGATGCTGCACCAGCCCACCTGTCAGACTCCTCCTCCGTTCTTCTCCTACTTTTTTCAAATAAATGGGAAGGAAACAGAGAGTCAAATATTAGCGATCTTTTAGCGGAATAAAACTTGACATTGGTTTTAAATGTTAAGTCCTTTTATTCTCTGATCGTTTTGAACTCCCAACGACAAAGATGGATCCATTGATGTATGGATTATGTCCTGTTTTGTGCTTTCTTGGCTTCATTAATCAACACTAAAACTCTAAAACTTCCAGACTGTTTTTCCCAGTCAGCATATTTCTTGGTGATTATAGTTTATTGGGGGTGGTTCTTTATTGCTGCGTGTAAGAATTTTGGGGCTATACTAGATTGTTTATAAGGGCTGCTACTTCAGTGATTTACTTTCTGTTTTACCCCCCTGTGTTGTGGAATATTGCATGGGAGGATCCCATCTATTTAACCTGCAGCAGTGTGGTCAAACCTCCAACAGCGAACCATCATTTCTGTCCGTACTTGAGTCTCTGTATCAACCTTTACTCTAGTTGCTGGAAAAAGCTAAAAGATAAATCTCACAAATGATTATTTACCTCCTTTTTTTTTTTTTTGTTACTTTTTATTTTACTTGTAACCTCTTTCATTACAATAAGACGTAAAGAAAACAGCCAGACTGCTTTACTGCAGCAGGTATCGGCTGCTCTGGCTGTCTCTCATTGGGCATCTCATTCTTTTAAGCAAACATTTCCAACCTGAGACCTACATAAAAAGTCACAAATATTCTGTTATCAGAGGTTTTGAACATATAATCTGCTTTTTCATATCTGAAGAAAATAAAGTTATATATGGTTATAGGAGGATATTCTGATGATCTCACCTGCAGGCCTTCCTCTAAGTTATATGTGATCTAAACTCTAAACTGTTCATCATAATTAAGATAATCCACTTGAGCTGCCCCCTCCACTCTTTAAAAGTTTTTTGCTGTTAATCCAGCCAGACGACCCCCGGCTCTTCCTGTTAGGCGCTCCTGTCACTCACCCAGCCGCAGTGATGGAGGTGTGGTGGAGGAAGAAGTGCTGGTGGTGGTTGCTGGGGGAGCATGATGTGTTGTGACAGCGGGAGCCAGGGCTGGCGGGCGGTCACCATGCGGCACCATATTGCCGGGCTCCCCGGGGATGAAGGATCAGCATGCCAGCCTTGCCAAGAAGTGCTAATAGGCGCAACACGTCTTGCTTTCACACATTAAGGCAAGCGAAGGGTGACAGATCAGAGCTGTGATACTGCCGCCTGTAAGGGGAAAAAAAGGGGCCACACCACCCGTTTGCCATGCGTCGCCGCCTAATGATGAAAAGTCCCCAAGTCGAGCAATTGGCGCACCAATCACTGAGTTGATATTTCTGCAGATAGACACATCTCAATCTCTCTGTGTCACAGAGTACACAGAGCAGTGCAGCCTCACTCCTCACCAGTGTTGCTAAACTCCATATTGTAACTGACAATAAAGCTAAAAGTGTTGAAACGGGATCAACACTTTTCAAAGCAGACATGTACTTTCTCACCCAAAGCAGCCGGGGTCAAGCGGGCTGCTACCGGCTACGACACCTTTTGTCACATTTGTTACCAAAACCCACAGCTTGACTGGGATCTGCTCGGCTGAATGTTTCACTGTGGACTGGAAACCAGAGCTTCTGCGCACCCACTCCTTGTTACTTCCACCTGAGGGGCCATCTGGACGATTTGGCAGACTTTTAAGCACTTGTCTCTGTTTGTTTGGAACGATTTGTCAGGCTTGTTTAAAAAACAGATCGAGGAATCTGACTCCAACTTACAACTCAAGTCAGAACAATTTCTAATTAATAACTGAATTTGTTTACAGTTTGCTGCTTTGGGACATATAACTGAATTATGCCTTCATATTTTAGCTTTCTGCTATGGCAGCCAATATTGCAAAACTTTAATCATTAATTTGATTTAAATTAAGGAATTTTTATGCTGCAACACAATTAAATTTCAGACAAACTGTGTTTCTAATTTATTAGATTAACTAATCGACGCCCTGATCCCGTTCTAGATGTGCTCTCTGGTCCATTCCAGGACCAACACAATGATAAAACAATCGTCCGTGCATTAGTCACAGGGTGAGCAGTAACCTGTGCATGTTTTTGTGCTGTTAACCCATGCAGGCAGAAGAAAACATGCAAACAAAACGCATAAACGCATCAGTGATTCTTGTCTTATTTCTGTAAATAGTCCAGATTTGATTTATTCTTTGACCCTGTGCAGGTTGTGCAAAGCACTTATCGTGTTTTCCTTTCACCCTTGCACTCAACCACTTCTCAGAGCTTCATGCCATATGTATTTATGCACCATGTAAACAGTAAGGACTGTCTATCCTGCGCAATTACACACCAGTGAATGTAGCAGAGGGTTATGTAGGGTTCACTGTCTCGTCCAAAGACACTGTGACACATGGACACCTGGGGATTGAACCACTGACCTTTCAGTTGGAGGACAATGGTTTTACCTGCGGATCCATAGTTGGTTTAAAACTCTGACAAGCTTTTTATTCCCTAATTAATGTGATTCAGCCCTTAATGAAGATGAAAAGATGCTCTTTGGCCACTTTATTAGGTAGGTCCTTTTAGTTGTTATCACAAATAACCAATAACCACATGTCAGTATTTAGGCATGTAAAAACAACTTTCTGCAGTTCAAACTAAGCACTAGAATGGAGGGGAAGTTTAAGTGACTTTTAATTTGACATTTTTTAAAGTCCAGCAGACTAACTGGTCTGAATGTTTTGGAAACTGGATCTACTGGGATTTTTAGAGAATCGTCACAAAAGAAATAAAAAAAAATCATGTAAGCAACAGCTGTCTGGAACAGGTTTTAGAGGACTTATGAGACTGGGTAAACTGGTTGGAGATGATGGAAAGGCAACGAGAAGACAAATGGGCACCACTTCCAACCAGGATATGCAAAACATCTTCTCTGAACAACCTGGAAGCAGATGTTCTCCATCAGCAGGAGAACACACCGGGTTCCACTCCTGCTGCTCAGAACAGGAAACCATGTTCTAGACAATTCACTTCAGCTTTATTTGTGCCATTTCATGACAATATCATCTCAGGGCACTTCAGAGATCATATTAAGCCATTTTATGATAAATAGCTTCTCTAAGAGCCTCTAACAGATTGCATCACATCTTGACTTGGATCCAGTTTCCCATCCTCAGCTGCATGAGGCAGCAGTGGAAAAAAAAATTTTAACCGGAAGGCAGAACCTGCTTCACGTTGGGCTCTTTAGTACAACTACTTCCAGAAAGATCATGCATGATTTCAAACTGGTTTCTTGACCTTGATAATGAGTTCATAGTACTCCAGTTGCCTCTGTAGTGACCAGATCTAATTTTTTTCTAATGTTGTGGTGAGATTTCTGTTAAAGGAAGTGATCTGGAGCATCATTTGTTGCATTTTATAATAAGCTAATCTCTTTCTCATGTTCACAGCTTGGCAGGAACAAAACCTTTAAATGCAACTGGAAGGTAGGCAAGATGCTGGATTTTTACCAGACTATATTTTTCTTTTACTTGCTTACAACATGGAAGGAATTAGATTGAATGAAAAATGGTTTCTTAAAATAAAGATGCATTGATTTGCTGGCGTGTTTGCGCCTGATCACGATGACTCCAGATAAGCAAATGCTTACTCAGCTCGGTGGAAGAAACAGCTGTTTGTTTGCAGGATTACACCCCCAAAAAAGAGTTTATGAGCATATTTGAATTTTTTAATAAGTAGAGAATGTGATTCTATTACTTCTCATTAATGTTAGTCTGGAAAAGCTGGATTTAACAAGGAATCTTTCTGTAGGTTAAATCTCACTTTAAAATAAGAAGTCAGAGCTTTAAAGCAAAACATTATAAATGAGGAAAATATATTTAGGAAAATTCCAAAGGTGCACTTTCCAGGAAACCTTTCACTAACCTTTATAACCTTTTGTGTTCGAGTGATTGAAGCAGGTATCATACATGCTCTGGCTGCCTCCAAAAGGTCATTTTTTCCATGTCAGTGGGCCAAAAATGAACTCTGTGTTACTGTGTGTTTGGCATCTGGGAAGACACTCGAGTGAAGACCCTTGTAATATGTCAGTGGCTGTCTGCTCTTGATCAAATATTTAAGTAGAAGTCGGTGTTGACAGTAAGAGCTGGAACCTCATAAAATAGCATCCTTCTAATACAGGCTGTAGATACCTTCTAACATCCAATATTGATAATGTGTTATGAAAAAAAACATGCTAACACCAATGTGTGCACTGTATTGACACGCTGCAAGAAGCTAAATGTTTGATATGGGATTCATTGAGACGTCTGAGGTTTCACAGTAAAATGTTAATGCCCAAATTATGAAAATGAAGTGAATGATTCATAGAGATAGTGGCTCACCTCTATGTAACCCCTAATGCTTGTGGCAGGGCCAATCTGTGGTCCAAGAGAGGTCACATGACTGCTGATTTTAAAAAAAGACATGTTCCCTTCTTGTTTGCACAGTTAACTTTCACCGCATGTTAGAGACACTCTTGTCCAAAGTGAGGAATTAGCAGTATCCTAACCCCCTTTAAAGACTCATAGATGGCAGAAATCATTTACCATTTATCCAGCCTGGACGCAGCTGTTATCTGGGATGCTGAATTGGGAGAATTTGTAAATGCATGTAAATAAAATAGAACACATTGATCTGTTTTTATTCCCAGTAGCAGATAAACACATCAGATGCTGAGAACTTCCATCTCACAGAAAAAGGTGTGATGCTCAGCATCTGCTCTTCTTTTAACATCTGTAAACATGTGGGAAGTGAGGAGACGGGCAGCTGGAGTTTTAGGAGAGGAATGTTGTCCCATTCTGGTCTAATGCAGGATTCCGGCCGCTGAACCATTCTCAATCTTTTTGCTGGACTTTTGGTTAAATGATGATCCAAATGTTTCCTGCTTGCAGGCATGTCCAGTTCTGTACTTGGACTTGGGATGGATGCGGTATGTGGTTTAGCATAGTCTACGGCCTTGTGAAAAAGACTTAATTGGAGACGACAATGCTTTAAAAACTGGTGTCACACCATCGTAGATGTGGGCTATGAGGTGTGGGCATAGATGATCTGTATCCACTTTAGTCTGCAGGACATCTCGGCCAAAAGACAATTTTCCATTTTGTGTCAGATAAATTTGTCTCTAGTGACATTTTGCATGTATCAAATAGTTTTACAGACACAAATTTGATTCTAGACACTTCACTCTTCATAGGTACTTTATCCAGCTCCGTTGGACGCTGAAAGGGAAAACTTATCCCTGCAGTTAGCAGGTGAGAGGCTCGGCACAGTCAGTCAGTCGCCAACACAGAGAGACAAACAACCACTTGTTCACCTAACATGCATGTCTTTGGACTGTGGAAGGAAGTCATAGAGAAGACAGTCTCTATTAACGCTCTCAGAGTTTAAGCAGAGTTAAATGGGATGTTTCCCAGAAGAATGGAACTTCTAAGTTATTTGCTATGAGCGAAGATGTTTGTGGATAGGATCATTAGTGTTTGTGATGTTATTGAAACCAGAAAAAGGTTTTTATAACTGAATTATTGCAAATATGTTCTGCATGTTGAAATATTCAGAGCTTTTGTTTTTCTTTACTAACAGCCATTTTGTGTGCATTAAAAATCTGAGTTAAAATACATGTTTTTGCTTTTATTCATTTACATATTTTGCTCATTCATCTCTGGTGATCCTGGCATTTGCCGATTTTGTCTTCCTGCAGGAGGCCCATGAGATATCCTTGATGATTATGTACAGGTGTAGCGGATAGTCTGCTGTGTGGTTAAATTAGTTTTTCTTTGTGGTGTGTTTCTGTCCTTTCTTTGTGTTCTGTTTGTTTTCTCTGTTCTTTTATGTTGTCATTCTGCCCTTTTTGTGTCCTCTCCATTCGGGTCCAGCAATGTATGTAAATTGTGTTGAATGAAAATGTTGATATAAAATAAAGAATTCAAATTATCAAGAGGGTCTTTGTACATTTCTACATAAATCTCAACACAACACAGCAGCCAGAACATCATTCTGCTTTAATGTTGGACAAGACAAGTTTAAAAAAATGGTATTCAGGTGTCTAAATAAATCTGGAAATGGCATTTAACAGATTTGTCTCCTCCGATGATAAAGTGCAAAATGATTGGACACAAACTAGCGTGTTATGTCTTTAGCACTATTTAGTAAACTTATCCGCCGGGCTTAACATCTTCTCTTCAGTCTGTCTCTTTGTGATTTCACCATAACACCTTTACAAATAAACTTGACTGGCAATATTTTTCCATCCATCCATCCCATCCTCCACCCTCTCCACACTGATGCCTGCAGTCCCTGGGGCAATGCTATGCTTGCTGAACCGCTGTGTTGTGAACGAGTGCGCTGGCTGCCATCAATATGGGTGAGTTACAGAGGTCAGCGGTTCAAATGCAGTTCACCGCCTCACGCCGACACTAGCTGTGCCTCTACTCGCGCAGATTGGTGAAGTGTTGGAGCGTGTAAGTGTGTGTTTGGGTGCATCTGTGTGCAGACTCGTGGATGTGACTTTGTCTCCATGCATGGCTGTGATACACCGCATGCGTGTTTACGTGATGTCAAACTGTGCATGTTTCTGTTTTTTAGCTTTTGCATCCTCTTTCCGCTGCAGCAGTGAGGCTTTCAGCCTCTGGCTTGTGTTCTGCCTGCCATCATAATGAACATGTTGTTAGTGGGGCATGTGGGACACCAGTACGGATTCCTATAAAGTGCAGGTTGTTTATCTGTCTGAACAGCTGTATCACTGCTTATAACTCAGTCACAACAATTAAAGTGGTCGCTGCTGCTGACATTTTTTCTTTCAATACAAGAGCAATCTATTATTCTAACCATAAAAGTATGACATTTCTCTATGTTCCAATAATCATACTCAGTATTTATGTTCTAGTCATGAGTCTTTCAGTTCTAAATAAATGTACTGATGTTATTGCATTTCATACGATACTTGCTGAAACACTGTAGATGCTGTACTGGAAACATGGTGCCTATTGGGTGAGATAAAAATAACACCAGGCAGAAAATGATACTTTCTCATTATGTAACAGGAAGTAAATGTTACTCCAAGACCTCACCTGTTGTTGCGACGGGTATATGAGCACCTGTGTTAATGCTGAAAATGAGCTTTGCTTCTTGTGTTAATGTCGTTAAAGGAGCCATTGCTGCTGCAAATCATTCTGGGAAGAATTTTTCACTTCAATTCAGCTTTATTATTTATTATGTTTAGTATAGCGCCACTTAACAACATGTCATCCCAGGACACTTTACAAACACATTCATTCATAATGCATAGCGTTGCTAAGGGAAATCAAACTGCATCGAATTTAACTTGGATCCAACCTCCCATACTGAGCTGCATGAGGCGACAGTGGGAAGGAAAAACCTCGGTAGGACTCGGCTCATGCTGGGCAGCCATCTTCCTCTGCTGGTGGGGGTGGAGAGGACAGGAAAGACCAATCAACATGGAAATGTTTTCAGTAATAGACTGAGAACAACCATCTACAAAAGAAAAACATTCAGAACAGCTTGAGAAAAAATCCACAAAGCTTGTGATGGTCCGCAAACCCACCCAGAAAACAGACTGCAAAGCTTAGACCTCTAAAAAGAAGCTTGCATCATGTGCACATCTGGACTTCTGCAACAACGTCCGTTTGATGGACGAGCCCAAACATGAAGGAGCAAATGTTTCACTTTCTCACAAATACATCCTACATCTCTAGCATGGTGGTGGAGGGTTGATGATCTGGGTTTTGCTTTGCAGATGCAAGATTTCAACACTTTGCAGATTATGAGTCAAACATCTCTGTGTACACCAAAGTGTTTGTGTCAAATGTGAGTTCATCTATTTGACAGTTAACACTGGACTGAAACTGGCAAACCGATGGACAACTTACAAACACAATAGCAAACCCTCTGCAGAATGACTGATGTGCATTAGATGACCAGATTTTAACCTGATGGAAATGTTTGATGAGAGCATAAGATGATGAAAGGATGCTGTAAACAGAGTAAACCTGAAAGCTTGACTATATTCATATGTGTCTCTGCTTTCCTATAGAGTTTGAATGTCATTTGGAATATTTTCTTGTGGGGAATATTATAGTTTGGACATTTTCATGCAGATTTTTTGAAAATAAGAATAAGGTCATTCAAGTTATTCTGAGAAGGGATGAAATTTCATGTGGCATACAGATAATAATTACTAATAATAGTAATAATAATAGTAATAATAGTAAACTTCTTAAAACCTTTTTAGATAACAAGGAACTTTTTAGAAAGGTTTCTTTAGAAAATGTCATAACAACATCAAGTCCACAACTATTATTTACTAAAGAAATGTGAAAGTCTGGCAACTTTTGAATTTTTTTTTTACTCTGGAGAACAAAAAACCTGTTATAATCTCTGATTATTATTATAAAATATCACAGAGGAATAAATGAGATCCCTGAGAGGGATTGGCGACACGTCCAGATGTCGTTGTCCACGTGTTCCTGTTCAGTTGTGCCTCTCCAGGTGATTCTGTTCAGGTGTACCTGCCTCTTGCCTGCTAATCGCTGATGGACTCCAGGTTCCTGTGACTCTGAACTGGACTAATCGAATAGAAAATTGATGAGAAAATGAATAAAACATTTTTAGAAATGATTAGTTTAAAGTTCAGTTTATTAAAAGGATCGTTTACAATCAAATCGAATCAAGTAGAAACACAGATCACCAATTTTCTTCAGCCACAGGCTGTTTCCACCTCCCTGCCTTTTTTAGCTTATATTTACACGTATATGCTTCTTTATTGGCATGAAAGATTTCATATAATGGACAAGAAGCAGAGCTGATACCGCTCTATAATGTAAGACTTTTGCAAATAAACTTTGTGATATCTGCAGGATGAAGCGTATGCAGACAGATGGGAACTCCAGCCTGCTGTTGTGGAGACAAGTAGGGGAAAGTTCTGTGGTTTCTGTGGTTTATGTGGCCACCTAGTGGGCTGGGGAAACACTTCCCATATGGAAACAAAGCAAGATGAAATATGCTTTTTATTAAGTGCAAATATGTAAACACACAGTTCAGAACACACAACATCACTGCTGGTGGTTTATTATTGAGACGAATCTAATGAGATCTTTCATGAACTGAATGATTTTTATTTTGATTTGGACAGAAACTGAAACATTGTTTAGTAAATGAAAGCAAACAAAGTTCTGTCTTCATGATTCGGTGGTATGACATGTCAGAAACACGGTGTGTATTTTCCATAAAACTAATTGGCCTTCTGAATAAAAGGAAACTCAGGAAGTGTAGCAGCTTGTCAACAAGCTGCTACATGACTCAGCATTTTTATTCCACAACTGCCATCCAGGACCTCAGTGTTAAAACAACCACTGTGTGATACTTAATGCTGTTGTCCTCGTGCACACTTTGGTGTTGGACAAACAAGTTCTCGCTTTGTATTATGCTGCGTACAAGTGTTGAGTAATAAAACGCAGAAACATTAGAAAAATATTGAATATGAGACAAAAACAGATACTATTCTTGAACAAGGTTTTGACCACTTGACCCTTTCAACCTTATTTAGCTCCATATCAGTCTTTTAGAAAATATCTGGATCTCTGCAACTAAAGGTGTCTTTTAAAGGGGAGAGAATGTGTAAAACAGTTTATATGTGATTGGTGATGAAAAAGCTCGACATTTGTGGCCTTTCAGGCTCTAGCTCTCTTTTCTTGTACACTAATCTTCTGGTGCAGTTCTCCCGACTTTCTGAAGCTTTTCTTTGGACTTTGTCTCTCTTTTTTTCTGTTTTCCGCCCAGAAGATTCATCACACTATCAGACCAGATTAAACTGGTTTTCAATCCAGTATGTTAAGTGGGATGCATACAAGCCTTTTATCCTGCACTTTTTTTTTCATTTAAAGCACTTTGAATGTTGCTTCAGTGATTCTGACAAATTAACGCTAGAACCTGATTCAGGTTCCATGTCAGGTCTTTGCAGGATGTTTTCTACTTCTTGCAAACATCCCTTTTAGATACGTTCCTTCCATCGCAAAAAGGTCAAGTACAAAAACAGCGCTGACTGAAAATGAGAGAACAGTATTAGGTGTCCAAAATCATAAAAAAAAAAAACAAACAGGAAAGACGTGAAGTTTGGAAGCAAAATATGAACAAATAAAGGAGAATTTAGACCTTTTGGATAGTCTGGTATAAGTGAGAAGTTTTAAGATAGTACATGTATTCATATATAGAGGTGTGTGTGTGTGTGTGTGTGTGTGGGGGGGGGGGGGGGGGGGGTAAAAACCCCCCCTTTCCCCTTCCCCCCCACGAACATACTCCTGCTCCCAAAACCCAAAAAAAAAACCCCCAA
>JBAMHX010000024.1:2834184-2847702 GCA_037177515.1 Pseudomugil tenellus
ATATATATATGTGTGTGTGTGTGTGAGTGTGTGTCCATTTCTTGCTGTAAAATATTTATGAAACAGGATGTGACATCTCGCTGACAGGCAATGGCTTCATAGTGACACGTTTTAAAAAAAGACTTCATCATCATCATCATGTATCAGTGCAAGTTTCAATTTATTAGAATATTTACAGACAGATAAAACATCTTTTGTTGGATTTGTTTTTGTTTATTACACTTTAATGCCAGAAGTGTTGTTCCACCACACATTAGCGATACACATAAACATAATTTCTCATTAGTGTTGTGGAGAGTTCATTAGTGCTGAGGTCTCGGTGTGCGCTTGAGGTTACCCAGGAAAACAACCTGACTCACATAGTTAACTTATAGAGTGCTGCTATACAAGGATGAAAAATTTTCTCCTGTTATGTTTCCTTGAATCTAGATATTCGTCTCCTGAGAATTTCTGTGGGAAATTTGATGAGAACTGAGAATAAAACCTGTAATCTGATGCTGGCACATCTGATATTTCCACTGTTGTGTGTTTACTTGTGGTAATCTCCTGAGTAGACCATTGAGACAACTTTGCAGCTAAAACATGAGAAATAAGAAAAACGCATAAGATGTCAGATTTTGAGCTTTTTCCACAACAGGCGACACAAAAACATGTTAAGACGTCAAATCCGAACCATTGATTCTAATGGTACTGAACGGACCTCAGCGCAGCTTGTGTGTGTGTGTGTGTGCGGATGCATTGCAGTGTAAACAGCATCACATAGTGAGCTCATGCAGGGTGTGATTGTTTTGCCGTGCAGCTGCTGGCCAACAAGTTGTGGTTATGAATGCACCAGTACTCAGAATTCAGCCTCTTTGCACACAGATAAAAACCCTGTTGTCTTTTTATTCTTTAAATACAGGAAATAATATGTTGCCTATGGTTTGGAGGCAACGCACGTCGTCTTATTGGATTAAAAAAAGAGAAAACGACATATTGTGTGAAATCTTGAACCACAGCATTTTATTTCCCTCTCGAGGAAAAAAATGCAGACTGCTTTTAGACTTGGAGACAAATCGACTTTTATCCTATTATGGTTGAAATCATCATCATTCATAAAACGCACAACTATGCACATTAATTAATGCGCTAAATGATAAATAAACTTATAAGTACTACTGATAAGTAAACCAGTACCTTCAGACAAACATTCACTTTCATCTTCTGGTTGTGTCATGTAGCCAAATACAAACTGACCAGAAGACAAACTACATAGTGAGTAAAAGAGGAAAGATGTTGGGTAGTATTTGTGTACAACGCACATATAATTAATATTTACTGTGGTGAAATTATATATATATATTTATATTATATATATATATATATATATAGATTTACAAACACTCCAATTTGAAGTTGTGTAATAGTAAAGTAGATATTACATTAGCCTTACACACTTGCAGATTATCTGTCTGTACACAACTTTAAATATTTGTACACATAGTGAAGTATAAGAACACACTGTACATACAGTATAGAATACTTGGGAGTCATGAAAGCCCTCTTCAGTTTAATGATAAGTACTGCCTTGAAGTTATCATGGTAAACCTCATGCTGTTTTAAAGGACAGTTCCTGTTTATTACGGCCTGGTTGGACTTATAGCACTGTCATAACCAGCTACAACTCTGACCAGTTAAACTGGGATCTTAAACTGGCTGGTTTGTAATAGTAACGGACTTGCGTGTATTTGTTTGGACTTCTTTGAATTACACCATCTTTCTTGTGAAATTCTAAATCGTTTTCAGGATTTCCCCCAGGAAACTGGTTAGCAGAGGTGGCAAGAGCTGCTTTCCTCACCACCCAGTTTCCACCAAGAAAGAAAAGGGGAAAAAAAGGTGTTATTAAAAGATTTCACAGTTTTGCCGCAAAGTGAGCGAGAGCTTTTTGTCTTTTCAATCACTGGTGCGACAGAGAATAACCCCCCTGATCTCATAGGAGGGAAGTACGTCAAGAAAAAGTTTATATCACCAAACAACTTAAAAAAAAATGAAAAAGCTTTTTGCGCTTCAACTGTAAAACTGGCGACAGGAATACTGAAAACAGTGTTTAAAGTGTTAAAGAGGGTCTCGTATATCAGTCGTGATTTAAAAAGCTCCCCTTCACTTTATTTGTAAATACAAACAACCTGAAGCTCAGAACCTGTACTTGAATTGAATATTCATCACCTGATTTGGGTGTGTTGCGATAAACAGCTGAAAAGATAGAGAACTTTTTCAGTCATAATTTCAATTTAGAAACTGACAAGATCAACATTAACCAGTGAGTGGATGATAACAGCTGTGGTTATGATATGATGCGACCACAGGAGCATGATGGACACCAGATAGTTGCTGTTTCACAATTCACACATTATCTAAATAAACCTCCATATGAAAGAAATTTGTCTCACTTCAAGCTTTATATAAATAAGCTAAATAAATTGACTCAATATTAAAACAAAAGAATTAATTTCTTAATATGCAAACTTTCATCTGTGCTATCACTCTTCACTTTACACAATGATCTCTAATAATAATTTTAATAATAAGTTATTAAATAAACTTTCTCCTGCAGTATTTGTTCCTGAGGTTTATTAATAATGAAATCCTGGCTGTCTAAATTAGTGTTTTCAGAATGTTCATTAATACACTTCGTTTCCAAGACAGAAGTACCAGCATGTTGGTTTTGTGGTGTCCTTTGGCATCTGATGTGCATGCTGCAGAAATAATGTTTAACTATAAACACAATGCTAACTCTGCAGCTTTGTCTCTAGTTTGAGCTATTTTTCAGAACCCAACAGCAAGCTGCTGCTTTTACATGAATTACACTGTCCTTATACTGCTTCAGAAGGTTCTGCGTCATTTGAGTTACTTCTGGCTTTCTCTTTGACTCATTATTACACATGTGAATACATCAAAATCACAGCACAGATGTTGAGCTTCAGTAGATGACAATTTTGCCATTGGACAGAGTACTGTCTTCACATCATCAGAATGGCATAATGAATGTGCTAATTAGCATATAATATAATCTTCCAACATTTAATTTAAACAATTAGCAGCAAATGTCATGGCGTTTAGGCCAAACCTGAGGGACTTCATCATGAAGTAAGTCCTAACTCTTGTCTAACTGTCTGCTATGTGTAGGTTGTGCAGTCCAGAGGGTGAGAAGTTAGCGGATTAAGCTTGTGCACGTTTTTGAATTGGCAGTTTGAGCATTATGACAGAGCTGAGAAAGAAGAGCCCAGCAGGCACTACGCATCTATAACTTAGAGGAAATTTTTAAAACCTTTATTTTATTTGTTACTCTCTCATTGTATATGTAAATTTATCCAAAATTGCCCACAGATTTTATTTTGAGCTTAAGTGGTGGGTACTTCTGCCCTTTCACACTGAGCTCGTACTCGTAAAATCTGGTTTTAATAGAACAAAAAGCTCACACTGACTTCAAACGATCTGCAGCTAAAACTGGAAAATATCTGAGAAATTAGATGAAACGATCAGGATCCAGTTATGATGCCATAATGATGTCATGAAGATTCTATTTGGATTACAATATCATTTAGCAAATTATCATTATTAATGTAATTAAAATATTATTTATTGGCAACAATGTAAAATTTGCTTGGTCTTGGTTTTATTTAGTGTTTCATTGGCTAGTAAAACTGGATAACAAACTATCTTGTATTGGTTCAAACATTCAAACAACTTGGCTTGGTTGAGGGACAAAAACTGAAAAAATATGTAACCAAAGTCTTTCCTTAGGAATTTTGGGGGCTGTGTCATGAAAAATAACTTTAAGGGAAACTATGGAATTGATGTCGAAGAGCTAAATGATTGTAATGATATCACAAAATATATGAAGACAAAACGAGATTAAAACCTGATTCTTAAAGTAGTTATTTAAGTTATGCTAACAAAATTCCGGTAATGTGTCTCATTTTTGCAGATTAATTATTTCAATGCCGATATAAAATGTGAAAAACAAACACAGCAAAAAACTGGATGATTATGGCAAATGTTGACAGAAAGTAGTTGTAAAATGAAAAGGCAGCTGCCTGTCAATATTCTAGCTAGCATGTTTCCTTGCTAGCATTAGCATAGCACAATATCTTAGTTAACATCTTCTTCTAGCTGTTTTATTTTTTTTTAATTCCAATGAGGTAAGTAAAGTGTTAAATCATCACATTACAACATTAAATTTCTAAGGGGTAATAAACCAGAGCTGTCCTTTAATCTGATATGATCCTTGTTGGAAAATCCCTACACAACAAAGCTTTCAGTAATTCAGTCACCGGCACAAACCTTCATGTCTGTTACTCACTGCCCTGCATGATCAAATCGACTGCAGTTTCCGCTCTTCATGAATATAAAACCAGTTTAAATGAATGGTTTGGCTGTGTGGGAGGGATATATCCCCTACATTAAAAACAGCACGTCATTTAAGACCTCAGAGTAACTGACATCAGTGTAACATTGTTTCTCTTTCCTTTTTTTCATCAAAAAGTTCAAATCCCACAATCGGATATGAAGTTAAAAATAATCTGTGATACAAATTAAATCCAGGTATCAAAAGAAGAGTTTGTTTAAACCCTGAAAAGATAAGCTTGCTAATTGGAAATTATCTTTCTGGTATCAGATCTTGATGCAATAAACACACGAAAATCTGACCACCTTGTCCGGAAAGAGGATTAGATTCTTGGAACTCATGCAGCCAGGTGTATGACATTTTTGAAAGGTCTGGGCAGCTGTGACATCAAACTATGATAAGAGTTAGACTTTGAGGAATACCAAGGACAATCCCAGCAGATGATCTCAAGTCTTTGTACAAATAATCCCAATTATGTGGCACTCGGGTTTGAACTCCTTTATGTTTCCCATTGTGAGAACCTTGACACCAACATCAGACATGTGGTGCATAAACATTTGCAAAAATATATCTTCATATTTTTTTTTTTGCCTTAAAGGTAGTTGACAAAAAGAAAATCAAAACATGGGAAATATACACCAATCAGCCACAGCAAATAATGTTCCTACCCAATGCTGTTTATGGCCGCTTTGTTCTTGAGTCCTGGAAGTTGTAAGTTGGGGCCTCTGTGGATAAAAGTTGGTTTTCAGGCGTTCCACATGTGCTCATTTGGATTGAGACCTTGCAAATTCAGTGGGAAAGTCAACACCTTGAGGTCATGCTCACCAACTAGTTCCTGAATAGCATTCGCAGTGTGTCAGGGGGTGTTGCAGAGAGAGGGTTGTTGTGAAGGGAAGTACGTAGTTTGTAACAATGATTATGGAGGGGATGTCAATATCGCATCCATGTTATTTACTAGAACCAAGATGAATGTGTCTGTAGCGCCACACTTCCTCCAGCTTCTTCCTGTGGTGAACGCTGCGAAAGTTTCCTTCCTGGGTAATCCCAATGCCTGCAGGAGTTACCGTGATGGAACCAGTTCCCCTCCTCTGTTGCTTGCTAGTTCTGCTTCTTCATGCACTTTCATCTGAAGCCCAACATGGCAAATCTGATTTATTTAGAAGCCAAGACTCGGAGGTTGAGATTTCTGTGTTCTGACGTCTTCTCGATTTAAAAATGAAAACTAAACGTAAAATAAAACGGTATCCAACAGTGTTCAGCGCTCTGTGCTGTAAATATCTGCACAATGAGACTGGACAAACCTGCCTTAACATTCCACTTTCATTTGTAAGCCTTGTCGCTGACTCACTGGTTGTCCTCCTTTGGTACATAATAACCACTGCATTTCAAACTGGAGCTCCAGTTTGGCTGTTCTGATCCAGTCATTATTTTATGTTCCTTGTCATAGTTCCTTACTTCCTGAAGCTTAACAATTTGGACTTTCGAAACATAAACAACTCAGCTGCTTTTTTTGCTAATAAATCCCCTGTAGCCAACAGGTGCCCTAAAATCAACACTGTACACTTTAACTATTGGTTGTTTTTACATTGTGGCTGATCGGTGTATATAGAGACAGAACACATTTACACAGTATAGGCTATGCTAACTTAAAGTGCTAAGATACGTTTTGAACAGGCCGCAAGCATAAAGGTAAATTGAGACTAAATCTTTCCCTTAAAAAGAAGACGTGTCCTCATGGTGGCCCTACCCTGCAGGGCATCCTCACAGGCTGCAAACAGAATACTCAACAGGTCATATTCTCCAGCTTGTCCATTTTCCTTGTCAGCAGATTAAATGTGACAGTGGAATGTTTTATGCTATCCAAAGAATGTTTCCTTGCTTCAGGAAAATTCAAATAAATTCATATAAAACCCTGATAGACAGTCAGGTGTGTTGTACGGTATTATTTTTTTGTTAAATCATTAGCTTAAAATTCTTCTTTATTACAAATTAACTTCACACATGTATCCACGACTGTTCGGTCACTCCAATAAACAAGCTTCTAACAGAGTGTGTATGTGAGATAAAGTTTCTAAGTAGGTGAGTTTAAAGCTAAGTGGTACAAAATAGTGGCATCAGGTCTCCCTGATCAATGAAATCTAAAATGGCATTCAGAGCCCTGATCCTGCCAGCGTGCCTCGCATGCCACACGTTTGGCTTACTTTGATAAAGTAAAATGCAATATTACACTGCGGAGTGGAGAAAAGTAGACATCTGAAACTCTCTTAACACCACACAAGACTCATGAAAAAACCAGCAGCAGCAATCAGCTCCAGTGATTTTTACAGGCAGTCTGTCTTAAGGGCAATCAGTAAAGGACTCTGCATGTGGGCCTACAAATCCAAGACGGACCTGCGCCATTTTGTATCCCTACTCAGAGATTATGAAAGCTAACTGGTTCACAGTCTAATTCAGACTTTCCATTTGGCCAGATCTCTTATATAAACTATAAGAGAGAGCAGATGTAAGAGGGTTTGTTGCCATGGCAATCATATCTTGCTGTTCTCCAGGTGGGAGTCAATGTGCTTGATGAGGGCATCGTCAGGGTAACCGACAGGGAAAATCAGCTGGCAGAGAGGGCAGCTTCGCATGTCGCTCTCCTCTGTCTCCATCCAGAGCTGCAGAGCAACACACACACAGACACACGCACAGACGTCCAATTAGCCATCAGAATAAATCACATGAGCCTCAGTCGGTTTACTGGATAGTATTACTCAGTCTGTGGGAGGAAACAAAACTACTTCAATACATGGTGTGCAATCAATTCAGGCTTAGTATTGATTCATTGTGTAATCAAATTCAGTGCTTAGAGATAAAGAACGTAAGAAAAGCTCCAGTTTTATTTTGGTATCTTAAAAAGAGATAAGATGAGTAATTGCAATCGTTTTCCATTATTCTAATTTATGAAATAACAATATACTGCAGTTTTAAACAGGTACTGTACAAATGTTCCTGGATTTAAAATACATATAAACAATGGCTTATGTCATTTAAATTATTTTAGTCCATAAGGAGACAAAAAAAATTCAGCAGAACCAGACGTTTTTGTTTCACGCATTAGGCGTTTTTGTTCAATTTCTCACAAGTCAATTGTACTATGATAAAATAGTACTATAATGTAACGCAGTACCCACTAAAAAGGAAAAAAAATAAAAAGAAGCACATCAGCATTAGCATGCAACTTAAAGTCAATCTCTTTTTTGGGCTCTCACTTGCTGTTGTTGAAACAGGTGGAAATTAGAGACAATTAGCAAGGCCACTGCAGAGAAAAGGTCCAAACTGGTGGTCCAGACTGGTGGTCCAGAATGGTTTCCTCTAAGTATTCGGGATAATATTTGGTCATGTGTAAATTATCCTTGTCACTAAATGCAACATAAGGGACTCATCCAGGACGGCGCATCAATGCGAGCCATGGGAATAAGGTTTGCTGTTCGCAGTACAGTGAGGAAAGCTTAGAGTAATGCAGGCCTCATGGCCAGTATGCCATGAGGCCTGTAGGGGGTTGTAGGAGGACAGCAACAAAATAGCAGTACCGCTATCTGCTCCTTTGTAAGAGCAAGACCAAAAAGAGTACTGTGCATGCTTTTGCTAACTCTAAGAGGGTGCTGTAAGGGCCAATCAACCAGTGCTCGCAGCCCAACACCATGTAGCCTGCGTGGCATTGCATGGCACCAGGATTTGCAGACTAGTTATTGGAATCCTGTGCTCTTTATAAATACAAACCGACTCACATCGAGTACACGTGACAGATATGAGAGAGCCTGAAGATCCCATGGAGAGCGTTGACCGGCCTCCTCCAGCATGACTGGTTTGGTATTGGGTCAGTGATGGTCTAGGGAGGCAATTCCTCGGAGCCCTACAAACAAACATGTGCTAGCAGAAAGGTGGGGAACCCTGATCTACCGCTGTCCTACGTGTCCTGCACGTTCCTAATGTATCCATCCTCTAACACGTCTGATTCAAATCAAATGGATCCAACACCCTGTAAAGTTCTGCATTAATTTGAACTGGGTGTATTTAAGCAGGGACACATGGAAAACTGGCAAGATTCCCCAACACTGAGAGCCGACCTTACTGTCATGACATCTTCAGACAAACTATCAGAATATATACTGTTGCCGTGGTACCTGGGTTCCGTCTGCATAACAATGGTCAGCATGATGCTAGAGCCTGCCCTGCCTGTTCGGCAGACCTGCAACTATCTGAGCATGTGCGGGACATCATGTCTCGTTCCAACAAGCAACGCTATCCCTCTACAGTCTGACTGACTAATTCCCTCATCCATGTCTGAAATATTCTCGCAGGAGAAAAGCCGTAATCAGGAGCATGCCCAGATATTGCAGGTGCATAGTGCATAGAGGCATGTGGAGGGCTCGCATACAACAAATCAACTGGTGCATCAGGTTAGTGTGCTTATGTGTCACTTTGGTTTTCAAGCCATTCAAGCCCAGAATGGATCCTAAATATTATCACTTTTTTTAAATGTACTTCAGTAAAGTTTCTTTTTTTTCGCGCACAGCATTTATGATTGGTGCAACATATTGTTATAGTTTGATTATGCAAAAAGTGTCTTCTCCATGTCGGTGTTTAAAGCTCCCATATTATCCAAAATGGACTTTTATTAGCTTTTAACCTTTTATTAGTGTTAATTATATCTTAAAACAATCCAGAAGTAGTTTAATTTTTCATCCATGTGTTTTGAAGGGTGCGGCTTAGGCAGAGCAAACAGCTGACCCCACCGCTCCAACGTGACACAGTGGAGGCTACACCCCACCCCTACCTAAAAACTTTAGCACTCCACCTAAACTATGTAATGGGGTAGGTGGGGAAATGGGAGGGGCCTCTCTGGCTGCTCACTGTGGGTGGGGTGGATGAGTGAGAGGAGATGGGAGCAAACAATAGCAAGCCGTCCCAGTTCCGGGTAAAGACCTCGCAGCAAGAAACGAGTGGTATGGCAAAACTATAGTATGGTGCATGTTGCATAATGCATGGATAGACTGTGGAACGACAAAATATAGCAAAATATAGGACCTTTCAAGGAGTTTCCACTTTCAGGCTTATATTTTCAGTATGCAAATACTGAGAGATGATCCAGCTTGAACTCTTACCTCACACAGAGATGATACTGTGGTGGGTAGGTCACTCACGATGAGACCTCATTAAACTATTATGGTCCGTGTTTGTTTGTAGAATAGCCTTACAGACTTTCACAACAGCACAAATGACCATGTTTGTCATTCTTATCTCTGTTCGTGCTGCTGTCGAGCATTTACATAGAACTCTGGACAGAAACGGTACCCATTTCCCTTTTTGTTTTTTGGGGGGTTAATTTAAGCTCCACATCTTTACCCGATCTTTTATATCTCCCTATCTTCATGCACAGTCATAAGATTCATATACAACTTCTCCTCTAAAGGGCAGAAAAGTGTATTTCTCAATACACGTATCAAAAAATTTAAGGGAACTAAGAAGTTTGTCACATTGGATGTCAGTTGAAATACCCAGAACTTTGGCTTGGTATCTGCAGATGTGAGGAATTAACAGTAGGAATAGTGCAGGTGATTTATGGAAAACCTAAACATATAGTTGCATCTTTTACAAATTGATCATTAATCTGATGAATACTCACATTGATAGACGGCCATGACTGAGCATGATCAGTTGAAATGTAGCCAGTTTGAGGGTGGCAGCTGAGGTTGTTGGGCCTCTGCGGGATGGGGAAAGCTGAGCAGGACGCCGGACCCCTCATCACACTGCTGGGAACTGTAGGAGAAAGCACTCCCAGCGTCCTTGGTGGACTGATGGGATGTGGGCAGGTCCACTCCTCCTCATCTTCAGAGGACTGTGGGGGCTGGGGAGCAGGCGTGGATGGAGGAGGGGGCTCAAAGTGAAGGTGCGCCACATCTGACAGAGGGAATGGCATCTCTCTGGAATGGCGCATGGAACTCTCCCCAAGACTGACTTCTCCTCCTCCACCACCTTGATGGGGAGACGGGGGTCCTCTGTGCTGCATTCCACCATGTGGGGAGCTTATGTGTTGGGACTGTTGCTTAGAGTAGCCATCAATGTAGGGCCGCGGCTTAGGCAGGGTGGACACTGGGTCCAGGGAGAAGCGCGGTGGACACTGGTAAGCCGAGGGGTCAGCAACCTCGGAGTAACTGCGACGACCCTGGAAGCTGGCTCTCAGGTGCTGGCTGGGCGGCCGGTAGGAGTAAGAGGCAGGGCCATCGTTGACGTCCAGTAGAGGAGAACGGCGATGCATGTCCGGGGAGAGGCGCTGCAGCACTGGAGAACGGCGCTGCTGGATGGGGGAGTGGTGCGGTGGCGGTGGGACTGGAGAGTGGCGCTGTGAGATGGGAGAGTGGCGCTGCGATACCGGAGAGTGGCGCTGGTGGTGAATAGGAGAGTGAAGCTGCACTGAGGGGACAGAAAGAAAAAAACAATCCTTTAAAAGTTTATTATCAAACACTAACCACAAGGCTGTGATCCCCTCTTGGCACCAGTATAACCAGTATCACTTAACTGGATTGATTCCTGGTTTCATCTTACTTTATTTTAGGTATGACCACTTTAAAGCACAAAAGTGCTGCATGTGCAAACATGCTAACAGCTAACAAACACATAGCAATGACATATGATAGATAACATACGATTTAATTTCAATAAAAAATTACTACAATAATTAAATGAAACCCCAAAATTTCCAATTAAACTTTTATGTTCAGTTTAATTATTCTACAATTTTCTTACTTTGTTACTGAAAGTCACAATTTGTCATTATATCAATTATTAATGATCAAATTTTAAATTTTCTTAAACGTCTTGAAGGAAATTAATGCAGATTATTTTCTGCATTTGAGGTATTTACAAATTGCGTATTAATTCAAGCGTTTTTATGGAATTCGGAATTTCTGTAAAGCTGTTTTAAGAACTGATCAGAAGAATTGATCAGTTGGAAATAAGATTTGTTTCCTGTGACTTGTTTCAACTTTGGCTTTTTTCTTTCAGTTCTAAAGTTCTAAACGTGGCATAAAAAGTAAGTAATTTTGTATTTTGTTGTTTAATTGTTTGTTTCTTTGCTTATAGGAAAGTCTGTTTATAATATCCCTGAACATGAAGTGTTGTGATATTATGGTTTCGCCATGACTACCGCTGCCGGATATCGTTCATTTGAGCACGATAACTCAAACAAATTTTACAATTGGATTTTGATACTCTGCATACCTGTTAAAGTCCCCAAGGGGATGACGTGTGTTAAATTTCACGATATTTGGATTTATGGTTTCCCCACCAAGTGGCGCTTTATGCACGAAAAATCTTATTTTCTGGATATTTTCATATTTCTGGAGCTATTTGTCTCATTGACCTCAAATCAAATGCAAATAAAAAGTCATGCCCTCAGGATGCATCCTGTCCTGACGTCATACCGGGGTGGTTTAATATTTTAACACCAGGTGGAGCTTTGTGACTAAACATGTGCGGCTTTATGTTATTGTACTGTGTCTATTTGAGGATTGGGGAATAGCAGGATTTGGGCATTCAGGATATACGCCTACCCGCTTCAGACGCCATAGGTCTTGTTTCTTTATGATCCCCACAAAAGCAGCATTGAGTATGTGGGCTGTGCTCATTTAAAATAGCCAAATCCTCTATGTCAGAGCTGAGAATGCTGTATTTTAATGCAGAGTTCAGGTCTGAGCTTGGAAAAAAGACGTGAGGTTGTCCAGTCATGTCTAGAACAAGAACGTTAACACATATCCTTCGCTTTGTTTGGAGGCTGAACCCACACCTCAGTTTGTCCTGCTGGAGGAGGAGGATGCTGTAAAGGAACTGTTGCCGTGTGTGGAGACTGACCTCTGAAAAAGCTGAAGTACGTGTTAGAATAACATGCGAACCCTTCACATCTGAGTAGTGTTATGAACCTAATCTGTCAAAGGTCACAATGTAATGTTTGCTCTCTGTGTGTCTTGTGAAAAACACCTAACCACAGCATCATCCCACACAACTAACTAATACTATTTCTAATTACTACACTATACTTTTGCAGCTGACAGCATAAAGCAGCAGCCGGGTCCGACTATACCGACTTCTGCTTCTATCATACCTGGAGGCAGTGATTTACATTTTTACTTAACACCAGTTTGCCAGTCTCATGATAGTTCACTGCTAATCCCCCTGGTACATCAAATATCTTTTTTTTTTTTGCTGTTATTTAGCAAAGCATATTTCATGCAGATTTAGCACGTGATGCAGGTCATTTGGTTTACAGAAATATGTTTGTTTTCTGTTCCTTTATATGTTCATATAAAGATTTATCTGCAAAAGTAGAGTTGTAGTGTTTCCTGTAATTACAAAATAGGTTGATGAGTAATACAGCGTTGTAGTCACCACTTCAGCTGTACTTCCCATTACAAAGAGGAAACATCATTTATGGCTGCTTTGTTGAGGTGTTAAAAGGGAGGGGGTGTTGGTGCTGTGCAAACGAGGAGGAAACAGTTAAGCAGGACGATTCAAGTTAATCTATATAACTTAGTTTAATGTTTATAGATCATAAAAATACATCTGTAATGAATAACTTGTATCTAAGATGTTCAAGTCACATTTGCTCAAAGATCACTGAAAAACACCACGACAGCAGGGAAAAGACAGATGTTTGGGGATTTCTGTTTTTTCCGTGGTTAATTACATAAAACTAGACATTTAATATTTACAAATTTTCCTGTTTATATAAAAATGTACAGTTTAGTACAGTTTGTGCACATCTTGTCTTGCGCTTTGTGGTAGGTAGATGATGCACTTGTGAGACGTTAGCAGGAAGAGAAAGGTGTTGCTTCTGTTCGGCACTTCGAAGTTTTCGTCTACTGTGTCTGTAAGTTTCTATCTTTACTTTTAAAGTGAGAAAACACAACAGTAACAAATCACAACCAGTTGCTCCGACACTTGCAGAAAAGTAGTGATGCTACACGTCGATCATACTATATTTGAATTTGTTTAAAGAAACGCTTATGTTTAAAACAGGACAGAGCGTTTAAGGAGGTCTTTTGTACCTGCAGTCATCAGGCTGTTTAATAAATCAGCCTGACAAGAACTAT
>JBAMHX010000024.1:2870784-2890563 GCA_037177515.1 Pseudomugil tenellus
TTATTATTATTATTATTATTATTATTATTATTATTATTATTATTATTATTATTATTATTATTATTATTATTATTTCCAACACTAAAGGCAAATTTTTTCACATTATGTTTGTTTTAGAGGGAGAACCTCTCCTAGAAGTCATGTGTGGCGTTGAACTGAGACCGGCATTAGGGGTGGACCAGAAGGAGACAATGTCCCCTTGGATTAAATCCAAAATCTTCCTAAATTCTCCCGTCCACATCAAGCTGTGTGCTGGATGCAGCGGGTGCCCTGCGATGGTCTGTAAATGAGATTACACAATTAAAAACTGATAGCAACAGTTTTTCGTGAATGCGCACACAGTTCTGTTTACAGCACATAGAGCAGTGTGGCCCCTTTAAGAGTGGTCAAGCTAGAGAGAGATGCATGTCAGCTGCTTGGAACAGAGGAGGTTAGCAACAAACATCGCACGGTGACCATGAATTGGATAAAACGGTAGAAAAAATAACTGAATGAGACTTAGTTGCTTTAAAGTGGAGGAGTTTACGCTGAAGCTAGGTGCAGCATCTCCTCCGCTCAGCCTCCCGAGCTCAGTTTGTTTCTCTTTCTGATGGTTGAGGCAACAGACCAGAGCGAAACTGTTACTAAGTCGTTAAAGAAAAGTTGCACTTCAGAACCAAAATACCAGATGGAAACAGGAGGGAAAACACCTGGTTTTGTTGGAGCTGAATGCTTGTGTAGGCGTGGTGTTTAATTCACCTGGTAAAGCAGCTGCTGCTTACACAGAGCCAGATGTAAGGTTCAGTTCCTGCATCTCCCTGACCCACTTTTTCATCTACTGCTGAACAATAAAGAACACTAGAGCCCTCAAAATGTTAAAATATAACAATTTAAAGAAAACACTTGGGGAACACACAACATACAAATCGGTTTACAGTTTCTATTTGGATATAATGGAATAACATATTAATAGATGTATAAATATAATTAAATAGAATTTAATTTATTAAAGAAACAGCTGTGAAGAGGTCATTTTGGCCTCCATCCAGCTGCCGATCCCTGCTGTAAGAACTGTACCTGAAGCACAGTTAGACTCTGCTAGTCTCATTAAGAAAACACACATCAACAAAAACAAAAAATAGTCTGAAGGATGACATGCATGCAGGATCCCCCCTTTACATGTCTACCTGCCCCCCAACGGATGCATTCCTACAGCCGGCCTTGTGTTGAACCCAGAGAACATGAGTGAACATGAGAGAGAACTTCCAGGTTTCCCTATTTTCTCCACAAACCCAGTAACTGAAGCTGTAAATGTGTGTGCGGATGCTTGTTTTAAGTTTTAACCGTGTCTTCAATCCTGAAACATTTAATGGAGAACTTTTGAGGAAGCTGCATTTCCACAGCAGGAACCAGAGTCTAAGTGAAGTCACAGGGACATAATTCCTGCAAAACGCTCTTCACTCACATGATCTACGTTTTGGCATTAAGACACCTTTTTGTTCCTTCCGTTGTTATTTTCCTCAGAAATCCGTACTGATATTATTGTTTCTTTTAAATAGTTGGTTTTGTGACAGCAAGCTGTTGCAAAATGATTACGTTACCCTGCAGCCTGGTGGCCCAAACACTGTCTGGATTAATAAATTTTGTCTTGTAGTCTCTGAGAGATCTTTGCTGCAGCTCTTTCTGCTTCAGGCACTTTACATTTTTACTCAGAAGAGGAACAAGATCCCACAATTGAGCCATGTTGCCAAATATCAATTGCTATAAACTGACACTAAAAATGGATTTGTATATCATTTCTAATGAAATGATGGCAACTTATCAAGTAACTTTTCATTAATAGATGCTACAATTCCTTTGGCTTAAGCATTGTCAAATGTCAGGATTTGCTCTGCAGATTATTACCCAGATGGTTTGTAAGAATCATTTGGGAAGTCATTTCTGGAAACCGTTTAAAAGAAAGGCTTTAAAAAAGTACTTGGCAGGAGGAACATAGCGGATCAGCAGAGTGGAGCCAGTTGGGCAAATCAAAGTCTTTCCAAAGCCAGTTTGGAAGAAGAGTAATAAAAAATTTCCTCTAAGAAAAACATACTGTATTGTTCTTTACTCTTCCATTAAAGAAAACAATGCCACAAAACAGCCTTTAAACGCGCTGAGATTTGCCTCTACACAGTCATGCCTGAAACTCATTCTGCTGTCAGGATGGGACGATACATATCTGACCATCCATCCATTTTCTGAACCGCTTAATCCAGTTCAGGGTGGTGGAAAAGCTGGAGCGTATCCCAGCAATTAGCCAGCGAGAGGCAGGGGGTCAGTCCATCGCAGGCCACGGATACATACAGAGCTTGAAAGTATGGATTCATCTAAAAAGGACAAGATGCCTGTAACCGTAACTCAGTTTGAAACGGACTGCAAATGTTAGCTCGAGTTCTACAATTTATATCAATGATTTGTTAACAAACATGGAAATAAACCATCAAATTCAGTCTGTGTTCTTGAGTGAATGTATGGCTTGATATACTTGAAGCATTGAGAAGCCCAGTTTTTATGCAAACGATACATACAAATCATTATAATTCAACAGTTATGATCTAAGATACAAGAGATTCAGTCTGTTTGCTTTGCTAGCTGGGAACTTTATGGAACCCCAGTTTCCACTTTTACTGGCCTGGATTCACCACCTTCTGATTTTAACACATCAGAGCTCAATCCTCTTGGAGTACAGAACTATGTCTATCCATCTCCAGTGACAGTGGGTACATTTTCATGCCTTGTCATGTCCGTTTTGAGGCTTAGCTCAGATGAGTTCAGATTTTTTCCTGTAGATGCACCTCTGTGATGTTGTTGAGTATAAACCCGTTGACAGCCCGTTAGAAAAACTGTGAGATCTTAATATTTAATTCCAAATAGAACCCAGGAAAAAAAAGAATTGCTTAAAATGAGACATTAACTTTTTAATGAAAAATATGAACTCATCTTAAAATTTGGTCAGAGCAAAACATCCCAGAAAGTTTGGACAGTTTGAGATATTTTCAGACACATTTACTATGAAGAAATGCTGCAGTAGGCGCAGTACGCAGCTCAGCGCCGTCTTGCTGAAATATCCAACAGGTGGTCTGAATGGGAGTGAATGTTGGTTTAAAACTTGATGGTACTTTTATTTTTAATGGTACCTTCCCAGTTCAACAGGCATTAGTGTTCTTATACAGCCAGAGATGCAGGCTGAAGGGACCCTGTTGAGAGCATGCAGCAGCAGATTTGTCTGAGCATAGAACAATTTTCCATTTTCTTCTTTGTAAACAAGAAAATGGCAGAATTTCTGGATCATGTTGAGACCTCTTGGCTTAACAATTTTGGGATTCCATTTGGGATTTCTGGGAGACTTCTTGAGGTGTGAATCAGATTTTTTTTCCTGAACTCGCACCCAATTTTAATCTCCAACTTGGGCAAAAAGCGATGCCTTCAGGTTTTTGGAATAATTTGATGATATTTATACTGAAAATTTATAAACATGTCTTATGATGGAGAGGCGACCTGTCCAGGGTGAACCTGCCTCTCGACTGCTAAATGCTGGGATAGGCTCAAGCTACCGCAACCCTGAGTTGGACTAAGTGGTATACAAAATGGCTGGATGGATGTTCATCTAGCTGTTTTAGCAATTCCGATTTCATTGCCATTTTACAAAGGATTAGGTCTTCTTTGGAATGTACCGTACCGTCTTCCGCCACTGGTTGGATCGCTGGGACATCAGCCTAAGCAGGGAAGCCCAGACTTATTTCCCAAACCACATCTGCCAGCTCATCATGAGGGATCCCGAGGTGTTCCCGGGCTATCTGGGAGATATAATCTCTCCAGCGTGTCCTAGGTCTTTCTCCGGGGTGTCCTCCAGCAGGGAAGTGCCCAGAACAGGGGGCATCCAAACCAGATTCCAGAGCAACCTCATCTGGCTCCTTTCGATGTGGAAGAACAGCAGCTCCACTCAGAGTCCCTCCCAGATGACCGAGCTTCTCACGCTATCTCTAAGCGAAAGCCCAGCCACCATGCGGGGGAAACTCATTTCATCCTCCTGTATTCGCAGCTAGTGACAATAGGTGAGGGTAGGAGCAAAGATCGACCAGTAAAATTGAGAGCTACAGCTTCTGGCTCATCTCCTTCTTCCCCACGACAGACGGGCACAGAGTCTGCATTACTGCAAAGGCCACACAGTCTGCAGTTGATCTCACGCTCCATCCTTCCCTCACTCGTAAACAACACCCTTAGATGCTTAAAACTCCTCCACTTGGGGCAGGACCTCGTTGCCGACCCAGAGTGGACCCTCCACTTTTTCCTGCTGAGGACCATGGTCTCAGACTTGGAGGTACTGATAGTCAACCCAGCTGCTTCACACTCAGCTGCGAATCACTCAAGCGAGAGCTGGAGATCACAACCAGATGAAGTCGACAGAACCACATCATCTGCAAAAAGCAGAGACCCGATCTTGTGGTATCCAAACCGGATCCCCTCAATACCTCGGCTGCACCTAGAAATCTCTCATAGGAAACAAATCCGACTTACTGCCGGCAATACGGACCAAGCTCTGACACCGATCGTACAGGGACCGGACAGCTTGTACAAGGGTGTCCGGTACCCCATGATCCTGGAGCACCCCCGACAGGAGTCCCTGAGGGACACGGTCGAACGCCTTCTCCAAGTCCACAAAACACATGACTTATAGGGCGAACTTCCATGGTCCCTCCAGGACCCTGAAGAGGGTCTAGAGCTGGTCCACTGTTGCACGGGCAGGGCGAAAACCACACTGCTCCTCCTCAATTTGAGGTTCAAGGTTGTTTGGAATGTTTGTTGATTTAAGATAAGTTAAAGTTAAAACCTTCACCAGAAAATAGCTGCATCCTTACATAGTGGACAACAGGCCTTTATGTGTAAGAAACGCACCGGCACATTTGTATAAGAACAGATCAATAACATGCCAACATCCTCAAATACTCACAAAAACAGAAAAAAACACAGCAGCAGAGATTCATTCAGACTGCCGTGTGTGTGAAGTCCGAAAAAGGAAGATAATGGACGTTTGTGACCAGATGACAACTTTAAGCACGATGTAAAGGCTTGATGGTTGCCTTGTACATCAACAGGAGCTAAGTTTGGCCCTCTTTTGTCTCAGTTGCTTATGTCTTTTCTGTTCCAAAGATGAGACTTCTTTAGTTTTTTATGACATGAAATAAACATCTTACTCATGTGTCCTAAATGCAAAATGGAAGGATGCTTCCTATTTTGGATTCAGGTATTTTTTCCCTTTCATTCCAGGATAAAAACAACAAAAGCTGTTTTTTTTCTTTCATCTATGCATAAAATGATAAAATACATCCAATAAATCACCAAACAAAACGGCTCATCCTCGGTCGTAACAGAGTATGTCATTCTGACACCAGCAAAGACACAAACAGTGCTGAATGTTTGACTTTTAAATTTCATCACCTTGATCTCGTAAATCTTCAGCTTCCTCTTGATGCTGGTGTTCTCTCGCTCCAGGCTGGCCAGCCTCGTTTTGATGTCCTGATAAGCAGTGATAAGAGTAAGGTGGGAGGTTGAGTAGACATCGTCAGGCGGAAGGGGTGAGGACCTCCACGCCATGCTGCCACAGCCATCCTCTTTCAGGCCTCCTGCGTCGCTGCCTCCTCCCAGCAGCCCCAGCTCCCCCCCACCAAACAGAGACTGCATCACTCAGAGCCTCAACCTGAAAGCAGACACAGACAGTTATTTGCTTATTAATTATTCAATCACCAGACTGGTTCCATTCAATTAAGTGTACCCTCCAAGAATACCACAGTGCCATGATGCTAGCATGAGTCGCCCCAAACCGACTAAAAGAAAAAAATAAAAGAACACACAAAGCCATTTTTATCTGCGAGCAATTGGACTTCTGGCATCCTGAGTGTAAAATATTCAAAAGCAGAGTGAGTACCGAGAGACACCGAAGGGAGACTGAGGGATATTTTATTTTAAGTGATGCTTGGATATTATCATACTGAGGATGTTTATGAGGGTTCTGGTTTGGATCGAGGCTGTGAGACTCTAAGTAACCTGATTATCTCTTATTTGTTTCAAAACGTTTGTTTTACAGGCAGCAACGGAGTAAAACTGTAGAGCTGGAAGCAAAAAGATGCTAATTTTGCTGAGTTAGCTTGTGCTCTTTCTGTAAATGTCGTGTTCTGGTTTTGTTTTTTGCTTTGCTTTCTGTTTGCCTCTCGTGTGTCTGTTTACTTCCTGTTTGTGTTTCACACCTGGGTTTCTGTCACTGACTGCCACATCCACATTGTATTTGGTTTTAATGTCGCTATACTCTGGTTTCCTTTGTTTGTTTTTTTTAGTTTTTCGCTGAACTCCATAAAAACCCTCAGTGCTGAAGTTTAAACTTTATGCTTGTGGACTTCCTGCCTGTACTGCAGCTTCTGTTTGTTTATTCTAAGTCTAATTAAAGACTAATAGTTTTATATTAGTCTGTAATGCGTCCTTTGGTAAAGCTAATCCCTTCAACATTGAACTGTTAGTTTGGTCCTAAATGAGTTACTGACTGAAATGTGGAAGGTTTCCTATTAAAATCTTGCAGTTTAGGGGTTATTAAATACTGGTTTGGACTTTAAAATAAAGCCCTGCTTTGTAAAAAGATGCATCTTCCCATCCTGCTTGGTCTCTAGAAGGCCAATGTTCATTAAATGATGCTGACTTGTCTTTGAGCTCATTTAAAGTTGCAAATCTTTTTATTTACCTCTGCAGATACATCAGGACTCAGTTTTTTTTTATACAAATTGCATTTTAATGGCATTATCAGTTTTGATTTACATCAGCAGAACATTTTTTCTTCACTCTTTTTTTCTCACTTTGATCGACTTTTTAGTTTTAGTTTTTAATCAGCAACATTATTAAATAAAGATCCATAGTTTAAAAGTGGCTCTTTAAAAATTAAACCTCAGTGCTGTCTTGGATTTAACAAAGACTTAATTTCCAAACCAAGCATTTAAAGATTAATTAGAAAAAAAAGAATGAAAATAACAATGTTTTTAATGCTGATTTTTTTTATGGGATTGTGTTGTTCGCCTGGCAGTTTGCATTAAAAACTCACAATCAGCACAGTGTGTTTACACATACTGCCTCCTCTGGTAAAATATAATGTCAGAGAAAGTAGGATAAAACTTTACGTATGCATCAAAATGTTGGTGTTTGACACCCTGAGCCTTCGGGGCTTTCCCACTGCTGATAACTTAAAAAATTACCAAACTGTCAGATGATGAGCAAAAAAACAGTGAAAACAACTCAGAATTCATGAAATGGAGATGGAAACTTATTGTAAATAACTTTTTTTTTTGTTCAAATGAATACAGACAACTTTATCATTTAAAACAAATAAAAAGATGCTACTAAAAGTCAAATGAAGAACAAACAGCATAGACTTGTTTGCTGTTTGCTACAGGAATGGTGACGACAGCATTTAAAGTTATACCGTATAATCCGTCCCTTTAGGTGGCCTAGAGGTAAATCTACTATGTAAGTCATCATAATACTCCAGTATACTGCATGATGGATGATGATGGCAACAAAACAAAATATGCAAATGCAAACAAACGACTTTCACACCAAAGAAGATTATTCCTAAACCTAAACCGCCTTTTAGACACCAAACGGAATAAAAACATATTTAATTTCAAGCTCTGCTTTTTGCATTAACTACATATATGGTGCAAGCTCCCCTATGGGCGCATGGTCAACCAGTGCATGCACTGTAGCTGCTGTTAATCAGTCTGATTTAAATATGAGTCGGCTCTTGTTCCATTTCACAGTACTTAAAAAAACATGAACTTTGACAGCCTACTCTTCTTGAGTGGCATGATGAATGAGTTGGGTAGTTAGCTGATCACGCTACATTTCAGCTAACCAGACTTGGCCGTTCCTCCCTTGCTCCATAGATTCAGGGCAGAGCTGTCAAAACGGATAAATAGTACCTGTGATGTCACTGTCCTGTTTTAATTCAGCCACAGTGGAGACATGTGCACAAAAGTCATATTAGATGTGGCGAAGCGCACTGAGAGTTGTGTGATTTACAGCTACTAGGAGAGTTACACAACAGCTAGTTGATTTGATGTATACTGGAATGGATGCTGTCCTGACTCCCAGCATTGCCTTGTGAGTCAGCGATTGCCTACTGAGCTATTTTCATCTGCTCCCTTCCTCCACTGTGCTATTTTTCTTGCATTGCATGAGTGAGGGGAATAAAACCTCGGCCAATCTACAGCTCTCTTCGACGCTGGTCTGAGAAGATGATCCATCAGCACTCCCACGAGCTCATGTGCACACATGTACACACACGCATGTACACACACGTCTGTACATACAAAGCCAAAAAAGGGACAGACTAAAATATATGTGTGGATAAAAATGCCCATTTGATGAAGCTGACTGCACACGAGCGAGCCGGTTATGTCACCCGTTAGCTGCCTGAAGACCGGAGTTTATGATAGCAGGAATATTCAAGTGCAGTTTTAAAATTAGTCAGGAAATCAAAGTGTGGAATCATGAGATGAAGAAGACATGACAGTAACGGTAATAATTATACTTTAGGCAGAAATTGTGTGAATTATCAATAAGTTCTCTGAATGAGGATTAGCTGTTAGCACAAGCCAACATTTCTGTCTTTTAGCCATGACAGGAATGGTTGTGCAACCTTAAACCTGCATATATACAAAAGTTTTTTTTTCCATGAAAAAATGCTTGGTCCTTGCCCACCCCTTTTCTGTCCTTCCTATTTGGTCAGTTTTACACTGTATTCACACTGCAGGTTTTAATGCCCAAATCCAATTTTTTGTATGAACACATTTTATGTGTAGCTGTTCACGTTATCATTAAAATGCAACCTATAGAACCCATAAATATTACCAATGCATCCTCCTGAAGTAACCCAAATGCTCTGTTTGAAATGATGTGATATACAGCATACATGTGCTTACAGAGGGAAACATTAACATGCTACATATTTTTGTTATGGTTTCTATATTACTTTGAAAATTCTTGTGCAATTGTGACCAAAGAATAAGGTCTTAAATGGACTTTTTAGGCAACAGTGACTGCTACATATGTCTATGTATACAAAGTTGAAACTGTGTGCAGATTGTCTTACTTTAGTGCAACAGGACAACTGCATAATGTGGCTAATGCTGCCTGAGATCAATATTTGAATATTTTCAATGTACTAGAAATTTTATAAATAATTATTGTCATGAATAGGGGCATATTTCTTGATAAATATCTCCAGGTATACTTCTATGTATGAATAACAGTAACAGTATGAATATGATAACAGTTAGACTTATTTCAATCCAGTTGCATTTAAATTAGCCTAGATGCTAAAATGAATCTTAGCCAACAAGCTTGATAGCATCTCTAATTTACTGCCAAGATAACTATTCACCTTTATAATAAATTAAATGTAACAAATCCAATGAGATAGTGACTGTTCACAAGCAGTTTAATGTAGTGTGATGTGATAATTTGTTTGTTTTAATTGCTTTGTTTCAAGGTTGTGCTAACCAGCACGCATATGTAAGCTAGCTGCAAGAAATCACCTTATTTGCCACAATAATATGATTGTTAAGATTTTGTGGATTACAAATGGACATTGTATAACAACAAACTCACCTGACAATGAGGATTTCTAACATTAAAGTTAATAAGTTTGAATTGATAGTTGTATAAAATTTAACATGATTTGGTTTTAAAAACATCTGTATCTGATGTAGTACCACGTACGAGTGGTTGTGGTCGGGTATGAAAAAATCAAATTATTTCTGCTGCTTCTTATGAGTTGCTGTTTGTGTCCTTTCATTGTGACACACAGTGACACACAGAAAGAAAACTGTACACTTGAAAGTGTGAAATGTAGACACATTAGGCCATATTTTTGAGAGCCTAAAGGCATATTTGTTGGTGTCGGATGCCAGAGCTGGAGCTTTTTCTTTTTTCATCTCCAGCACAAGAGTTGTCTGCTTTGTTGGTGTATAACATAACATCAGTTAGTTGTGCCTACTGACACTGACATAAACACAATAGCTATGATAAAAATGGCTAAACTTATCCAATTTTACATGTTGCTTCTTTAGATGGTAGAAAATGAAGAATTTTATTACACTGGTTTGTTTTTTATCGCTTTTACCAGGTTTTATTCTTTTTAACTGAATGAATGAATGTGTTGTGTGTAACCCAAGAAGCAAGAACTCAAAGATGTTAAAAATCCAAAGAGTATGTACATATATACGAATATGTGGGAATATTTTTGCTATGTCTGGATATCTCTAATTGGCAGCTCAGAAGTAAGTCCATTAAAACAACATGCACATCACAGCTTTGCTCTCTTCTCCCAGATCCAACATATCTTTCATCTAGCTTGATTCCCCTTATCCAACCTATCTCCTGAACCTCAGGGTTCATTTACTGGAGCTGTCATGGTCCCCACAGACCTTAGCATGAAGGTGAATGCTTCTTCCCGAACCACTTGCCTGCTTCATTATAGAGATTATATCTGAAAGTCAGACATTACGTAAAAACCCACACTCTGGTCCCGTGGGACTGATATTCTCCTTGTTGCCTCCTAATCCCCCTCTTTTCTTTTCAGAGACCAAAGCACCCCTCCCTCTGCGCTGCTGTGTGCAGCACTGAAAGGACCACAGACTGCTGCTGTGTTGAGTGGATCTGGAAAGTATAGAGCCATGAACTGTGTGGGTTGGATGGTTAATGTGTTCTTTACAGGTAAGTCCAGTTCCCTGTTGTTACTTTTACAAAAGCTGCAAAAGCTTGTTCATGTCAGTCTCTGACATTTTCTTTTGTCAAGGTTAAAAAATTAAATGAGGTCACGGTCACACAGAGTAACAATAAACAAGGTTTAAAAAACAAGAAGTCAAATTAAATGCATGCTGGATTCCATTCAATAATTAGGTTTTAATTAAAACCAATACACAACATGTTTTAGTCCCCGACAACATGCAATTTATCCAGCTAGATTTAGATGCATTTCATAATGAACATCTAAATTAACATGTACAATTAAACAGTTAAGATTTTCCAGCTTCATTAAAAACTGAAGAAAATATACCTGCAAATATTCATGAATAGATACTACATCCACTTCAACTTAGTTTCAAAGGTTAAAGAGATGTTTAGTTTGACCCTTAAATAGGTTTGTATGTGTATTTATTTTTCCTCATTGATTAATTCCATTTAGTAATTGGCCATTTTTCCTGCTTATCAGATCATTTCCTCAGCTTGGACTCAGTTAATAATGTTACAATAGTCACATTGTTCTACAATGGTTTGCAGTGTTTTGCAAAAGCACAGCGAGCTGATTTTTTGTGAAAGATGATCGTGTTCACGGAAAGTTTCTGTTGCATTTCCTGAAAATGAAAACGGTTTTGCAGCTTCAAGGACGCTGCAATGGCAACGGCTGCACGATCAATATCAGCGAGTCCACAAGTGAGTCAAAAGCAACAGTTTTGAGAAGCGTGTGTAATGTTCCTTTAATGTGCCAGATTGCATTTATTTCTATTCTAAAGCATTTCACTGGCATGCCACACTACGGTTAATGCATGATATCTACAAAAATTTTCTACCAGAATGGATTGTTTGGCCCTGTGGTTAACTGCATCTTGCTGGGAATGCTGGGAAAAGGTTCTAGCTGTTCGCAACTCTGAATTGGATCAAGCAGTAATGAATGAATGGATGGTTTATTTATACGCTCCTTAGCTACAGTATGAACTTTCTACTTGTCAGACTTAAATCGGTTAGTTCTAGACACTAAAATAACTGAATAATAAGTTACCATGACTACAGCAACATAATCGGCATCTGCTATCCTTCAGATTACGTGAAAATCTTTCACTGACGTGGTGGTCCCATTAACAATGCCTGAAACAAGACAGTAACTACAGTTACAGACAGTAACTAATTACGCTTAACCAGTTCTTCAACCGCTTTAGGTATAAAATACTTCAGTCAAAGATGGTAGAACATTTGTGTGTCTGGACATCTTTTTCAAGATTTACATTTTATTTATTTACTCCAGCTGTCATTTGTTATTATTTTTCCACTAAAATCAGTCAGCTACAGTAAGAACAAGATCTAAATTCACCATTATCTTCTTACAATAAAACTTCTTTATTAAAGAAGCACAACTATAATTTGTTAGACTTGTGCACTTTGGCACCCTCTAAGGCTAATCCAATCTGTGTCTTGCATCCTGTCTCCTCTCCGAGGTGCCTCCAGATAGTAAAAGCATCTGTCACTCTTTCCTTCCCCTCTACTGAATCAGACATGATGTGCGTTTAAAACAGACTTTGTGTTGGTCTTGAAGTTGGTTTCATGTAACATGTCGCTGTGATTGGATGCTCCAGACAACTTTCTCAGGTTGCTGCAGGTAACTAGGCTTCTGGAATGTTCATAATGAATGTCAGGTTGGCATTGCAACACAGCAGAAGCAAAGAGTGTTAAGATTGTTAAGATAAGGAAAATGGTATAATGTAGCTTTTAAACATACACTTAAAAATATTTTGTACAATCCTGTTTTTAGTTTATACTACATGGAAAGGGGTGGAAAAGGGTTTTTATGCTTCTAATTTCTAACAGTGTTGATGTCAATGCAGCTTCTTTGGCTTATGAACAGAATTTTATCATACTAAGTTTACAGATATAATTAAATAATCATGTAACCCTCTCAAGCAACATGAATGTACCATAAAATGATAGTTTATTGTATTTTACAGTTTAAGCTAATTGGACTTTGGTTTTACTCCAGATTACTTTTGGCCTCATGATAAACACATTATCAGACTAGTTATTCTTAGTCTCATTAGCGGTGCCATCACCTAGTATCAAACCAGCAATAACACTTTAAATTCTGCATTATAAGTGGTTACATTATTAAGAAAACATATTAGCCGATGTGATAGAGTAAAAAGCAAGGCAGAGCATCCCCCATGTGAACAAGATGGTCACTAATTAAACTACGGAGAAAATAAATGATTCAACAACAGGTTTTTAAATACATTTCTGATGCAGTGGAGACAGATCAGAGAACATTCATCCTCCATGTGTGATTATTTTCAGTCCCTTAGAAAAAACTAACATGTAGTAGGCTGGCAAAACTTCTATCACAATTCAAAGAATATTACTAAAATATTTGTAGAATGTAGGATTAAGTCTAAATATTAAATAAAAATACAATAAACTAGAAATGTACTATACTATGTAATAAATCAGAGTATCTTTTGCTGCATGCAGCTTCATGGTATTCCATATTTATAAAATAAAACCCATCAGTTTTTTTTACTCTTTAATCTAGAAAAAAAGAATAGAGATTTTTTTTAAATGTAATTTTATTTATTCACTTTTTTAGTGACATACAAGAAATCTGCACGACATATTTAACTTCATATTTATACAAAAGACACACTTCGTGTATTTGTTGTTAAGTATGCCTCAGTGCAGCTGAATGATTGCAAAATCTCAGCAGAAATCCAGGAGCAAGTCAGGAGGAGCAGGGCTCATCTATTTACACAAAATCATTATCCAATCATAAGCCAGAGCTGCTCATTTCTGTACAGCAAATGCAAAAGGTCACATTTTCTTAATTCTCATAAGATTGATTCGAAAGTTCCTTGTCGTCTCAATATGTCTCTGCTTACACCAGTCTGATTGTTGTATGAAATGTTTTTTTTTTCTGTTACTTCTAGCAGAGGGCAAAATATAACAGTTAAAATGATAACACCATCAAAATTCATATTATTTATTTGTTTGTTAAGTCCTGAAAAATTGATTTTGTTTTATTAATAAAAGACTTCAGAATGGTCTTAATGAATCCCAACACACACCACCAAAGAGAAAACAACAGTGCATTTGGTTTCAACACCAAGGTAAGAGCAGAAATCCCCAGAATACATATGTTTATTGTTGTGTGATTGTTTACCTGCTAAAAATCAGTTGTTACTTTCCATGTCAATAAATGAATAAATGTGTCTCAAATCAGGGTCTGCACAGTCCGAAGTACGCAGACTACGTAAGCTACGAAGTGTTCTTCATAGTCTGTAATGAGACAGACACCTAGGGCCAAATTTACTAAGATCATTTTGAGTGTGATTAGCGTGTGGCATCTAGAATTTAGCGTGGGAGGCGGGGCCGTGATTAGTACGTAATCTACTTGTCTTCTTTAAAGAATCTCGAGTGGGTGGAAATCTAATAAAACTCGCCATCCGGCGCAACATTGCATTTAGGAATTCAGTCAACACATGTAAAAGACGTGATTGAGAGATCGCTGCTGTGTTGGCTACTGTACGCTGGAATGACCCAGTTGCCAAAAACTCTAGACTTGCCAGGAGTTTAATTATTGCAGGTATGCACGACTCCTTCTTGTGAGTTCCTCCAACAGCTCCAAAACAGTAAGGGTGGATAGGCAATATGTTTTAATAATTAGTTCCTCTCATTCCAAACATGTTGACACAAGGAGGAAATATGCGTTCTCTCCATCGTCTTTCATTATTTCTATGTCTTCGTATTGCAACAATCACTGCGGCCATGTGTGCGCAATTATGCATTGTCCCTTGTTTTCACGTCCGTTTGATACGTCCTAAATATAGACGCAGTTTCTACCAGCAAAAATAATTTCAGGTTTATGCTTACATGTTCTCCTCCCACTCCACTCAAAATTGCTGTGAACGCCCCAATTTACATATTCATTGAGGCAAACGTACTAACCCGAGGAGGAAGCGCAATTTGGCACCTTTGGAAGACGGAAACCCTTTTACTCACTGTTAGTAGATAATTTTGTACTTTTTTTAGCGTGTGCAATGGGTGTTTCACGCGTTTTAGTACGGGCAAACCTTTAGTAAATCTGGCCCCTAGTCACAGATGTGCTCCAGTCCTACATTCCACAGCAACTACATGGGCAAGTGGGACACAGCTGACCTTTAACAGCCAATGAATTGGATTTGCTTCTTCTTTCTTCTCTGTCATTGGTTGTTTCGGAGAATGTGGCACCCTGGTGAGCAGTTGTTGTAACTGTGTCAATTTCTCCAGGTACTTTTGTCGCTTTTGATAAAGTTCAGTGTAAAACTAAACCACAAAAAAAAAACAAAAAAACAAAATTGCATATCAAATCAAACTCAGTCATTCAAACAGTAATGGTGTGATTCCACTTTTGGATCTTGTTGTGTTTGTTTGTCTCATTTAAGTGTGTCACAGGTTACCAAGGCACCTTGAGAAGAGGCAAACCCGTTTTCCCCGGCTTAAAACGAGTTTCTTTATAAATCCAGTGCATGGATATGTACACACAAGCTTGTCTCTGCATTTCCGTGCTGTGTTCCAGGGCATTCCCATGGGAGTACAGTAGAAATCACACCAGCGTGGTCCGGGTTGGGTTTTGCAGTGATAACAAAACCAGCATCAAAGCAGAAACTGGGAAAGCGAGTCCCCACAGAGTGAGTTTTAATGCTGGATCTTCTCCAGCTGAGATGCAGCCTTTATTTTTTTCCATCTCTTCTTCTTTCTTCCCCTTAGCTAGTGTATCACTGATTCATCTCTGTTTCAGTTATACTTTCTCCTCCTTTTCTTCAATCCTTTTCTTTCCCGTCCTCTATGCCTGGCAGTGTCCAGCTATTCTCAGTGTCACCCTGCGATCCCCACAGGCTGGACGTTTGGCACCTCTGACTCAGACAGTATGTCTGTGAATGGTGAGTCCGGGGCAAAGAGGAGTGTTGCCTTTTTGCTCTCTGTACTCTTCTGCCAAACGTTCCTATGATGCACAGTTTTAGTCCAGTACACATTTTTCCTGCTTTTCAACACTAACAAGGCCAAAACTAAACGGTCCGGCACACACTGAGAACCTATTAACATGCCAGCAGGTAGGATCATGTGTTTGTTTTGTGATTATGGCTGCAGACATGAAGACGTGCATCAATAAGTTTGGAAACGAGTCAAACTGAAAGTGTGTTTTTATGTGTGTCAGTAAAAGGACAAAGCTGAAGCTGTGAAAGATGTATGCTTTTTCTGTGTGTGTTTCACAAAGAGGTTAACAGGTAATAATGCATTGCTTTATGGTGCATTAAATCTCAATAACAATAACAGAGTACCACACAGAAAAAGATCTGCTAATGCTGTTTCTACCCGCTTTGGCATGCTCGTATCCCAGGTAAACATTTAGTGTGCTGTCAGCTTCTATGTGATTGTCATCCTCTCAGTGCAACTCCCCAGCCTATCCGTACTGCCAAAGATATGGTGTTGGATCCAGTGGGTCACCCGTTTAGGGAAGCTAGTTATCAACTTCTCCAATGCGAACGTACATGTGAGACAATACACAGTCCAGGTAGAAGCTGTGTGATATGCAGGGATCAATCAACTTTGAGTACTTGTCTGCTTTGACCCTGCCAGCCGCTGGGTGGAGGCTGATTATTAATCAGATCAGAAGCTGGTTTTGGGATAATTATAGCCTAGTCGTGGTCTGGTGGTAAATAATCTGATTTAGGCCCATTTCCTGCAACTTACTGTTTCAAATTAAGCTGTGACCTCCATTAAAAAGCACCATGTCAAATGACAAATCATCATATTCCCAGAACGCGGAGCGTTTGGAGTATCATCATTTTGCTGAATATCCTTCGTGTAAGTGTGATATCTCAATTTTTACAATTGGCTTTTGATACTCCATTTTGATGACCTGTATCGAATTTCACAATTTTAGAATTTATGGTTTCCCCACCAGGTGGCGCTTTATGCACCAAAAATCATATTTTTTGCTATATCTCTGGAACTATTGGTCTCACTGACCTCAAATCAATTGCAAATAAAAGGTCATGAACTCAGGATGCATCATGTCCTGATGTCATACCGGGCTGGTTCAAAGTTTCAACACCCAGTGGAGCTTTGTGACTGAACATGTGCGTCTTCATATTATTGTATTGTGTCTACATTTAGGATGTGGGAATAGGAGGATTGGGACGTCTGGGGATATACCTCTAGCAGTCTCTTCCGACAGCATAGGCCTTGTTATAATAATGGTATTTTATGCTTTCTATGTTTTTTGGCTCCCACTATGCCATAGTTGATCAATCAGATGACAAATCAGTCGATTTGTCCTTTCAAGAGAGAGTTTTTAAGATACAGGGTACTTCATTCTGAATCAATGGTTTGGCCCCATCCCATCTCATCTCCACTCCAATGAGAAGTATCTACACAGCATCATGCAGGCAACTGTCTTGTTATGGCCTGCGATTGTGTTTATAATGTTGCAAATTAAACACTAATTAAAAGCACATTGGGAGTCGGAGTGTTTCCACTTTGTTTGTGGGAAAGTACTCTTTTTTTTTATTGATTCTGCTTGATATAATTTCCCAGGTACCTTAGTTCACATGAGAAGATCTCAACTGATATAAATATAATTTTGTCATCTATTTTGTCTTGAATTGTTACAGTGTGTTGAAAGAAATGAGCTGAACAAGAAGTAGTGTCCTCAGCACAGAACTGTGATAGCTGTCAAAGCTTAGACAAATGGTAAACACTGGAATTGCTGTAACCTACTTGAGGTACTGCAGGGAGATGGATGACATGCAAGATAATACAGCAACTGTAATAATGAAGCACAGAAAAGAAAGGATTAGACTCCTTATGACAGATGTTTCAGAAACTTTCTTCTTTACTTCTGTGTTTGGAAAGTTTCTCAAACAATTAAAGGTTAGAAAAATTAAAAATAACCTGAAATTATACTGTTATTCACAACTGGATCAGAGGAAATTAAGTCCAACCGGATGTGATTAAACTAAATCATCTGGTATTGATTCAATTTAATGCCAAGAAAGATGAAGAAATGCTATTTGTGTAAGCAAACTTTAGCAATTGTGAGTCTTGCCTGCTTGCATGTGTGCCAACCACCTGAACTGTCATCCTAGATTGGGAAACTTAATGTTTAATCATTTGCACCAGTGAACTGGTTATTGTCACATGTGATGAAGACAACAGTGAGAGCATCAGAAATGCAGATGTTTAACATACGTAACAAATCAGGCTCCTTGATTCTGGAGTTTGTATAATGTGACACTTAGAAAAAAAGAGAAAAGTCTGCAAAGATTTGTGGAAAATCATCTCAGAAATATGTAAAGCTTTGGGTGCATTCGGAGGAATCCGAGAGATTGTTTGAGCCCACGTAAGTCTCCAAGTATACAGACCAAGCAGGAAAAAAGAGGCAAGAAACGCAACAGTGGTGTTTGTAAAATCTCATGAGTGAGCCAAAATTTGAAATAATTATAGCTATTTTATCTGAAATAAAGCTCTTTAGGGAGGCAATGGGCAAAAAGGAAAAAATATGTCACTTTAAAGTGAATAAAGTATTTTATGAAAAGATTGGCCAAAAACGCCAAAAGAAAAAGCTGGATAAACTATAAAGATCAATAATTCCCGACCGTAATTTTATTGAAAACTTCCATCAAGAATTGAAACCTCAATACATCATTCAAGTCACACAACTGAACAGATTTTTACACTTTGTACATTCAAAGCAACCAAAGTGTTGATATCCAGTTGCTGACATATGACAAGGTGGCGTAAAGCAAAACGTAGCTGTTAATTGAGGCTACGGGCTGGAAGACAAAATAGGTGGAGTGTAGTGCTTTGCAGCATCAGGAATCTGCATAATGAATATGTAACCTGGGTAATGGTACACATTTTCTCATGTTTATGTTCATAAATATGAACTTATTTGTTTTAATCTGCATGTAAATAAATGAAGTCTATGCAGAACCACTAAGCGCAAAAACGTAGACGTTCATGTTAAGAAGACCAACTTTACAGCAGAAATACGTTTTTTCACACTGGTAAAAAACATTTTAGCTTTAATAATTTGAATTCATGACAACTCTGAGAGGTGAATTTCTTTCTAAGTCCTCCATTTGGGTATTATTTACTCTTAAAGGTATATTAGTGCTAGCGCTGGTGGGTAGCAGCTTGCTACCTGTTGGCTAATGGGAAGACCTCACCCTCATGTTAAACCACTTCCCCCATTTTGTTTGACTGAACTCACCGTGTTGGTTGTATCTGCCTGTTCAGATATTTTTTTCCACATTAGAATATTTTGGCTTGCTGCTAAATAATTACACCAACAGACCGTCCACTAAGTTTTTGATTAAATTTTTGTTGGTGAGTAAAATTATACTTATAAATTTAGCAGCTGTTTCTCCTACATTAGCTGAGCTAATTAATTAGCTAGGTAGCTAGTTTAAAACCGGTAACCATCTACTGCATTAGTCGTAGGCTAAGTTTTGTTTAGCATTTTTAAACTAAAATTTTGGTTTGGAAAATAGAGGTTTTAAATATGACCAATAATTTTTGAACAATATATATTTTATTTGATGGTACCAGAGGTTCAGAGGTGGCGGAGAGCTGGTGTAAAAATATTAAAAAGTCACCATGCCTGTTTTTGGTGAAGCATCGAGAATGATGTGTGGAATGATGGTGTTTTCTTGTTTATGGTTATAAGTCACAGTAAGATAGTCATGTGAGCCTGCCCAACCAATTGCTTCGCTGCAAATAGGTATAAACAGGGGATTGGTGTTGGTACGGTTCAGAAGCATGGGGAAAGCAGACTGAACAGTTGTTGCAGCTTCTACGCTTAACGAAGGGCACAAGCAGCATGACAGTCTTCATTTACCCCAAGTTGCATGATCGTGTGAAATCACAGGAAGTGCTTTTAGCATCTAGCTTTATCATGCTAATGTATATATA
>JBAMHX010000024.1:2890663-2916047 GCA_037177515.1 Pseudomugil tenellus
TATATATATATAAAATCAGTCTACACCACATGTCACAACCACACATACACTACAACACTCACACACAGGTGAAGACACAACACAAAGCACTTTTACAGCCTGTCGCAGAAGAAAAACACTGACTCTAACAAACAGCAAGCTGTACCATGATTCATCACCACCACCGGAGGAATCAGCTGTGTATGCAGACAGGCAAAGAGCAGAACGCCTGTCTGTGTGTGTGTGTGTGTGTGTGTGTGTGTGTGTGTGTGTGTGTGTGTGTAAAGCAGCTGCCATTTAGAAGATTGATGTCAGGGACAAGATGGAGACAATAACTTGTGAAGTTGTATTTTTTTTTCTTCCACTTCATCCCTCTTTCCTTTTCTTCGCTGCAACTCTTTCTTTCCATCAAGACTGAAGCAAGTCATCAATTCCTTTACCTGCTTTTCTGAACAACCCCCGTCTACCCTCCTCTGACATTCATCCATCTTGGCATTCAGCAGGAAAGTTCATCATAGCCTCTGAGTGGGAGAAAAGGAAGGAAAAAAACTCCATCTTGACTTTGAGTGATAACTTTCCCCACAAAAGACATTGATCTTCTCATTATCACTACAACCAATTCAATACTCAGTGATTCCCTCACTCTGAAACATGAGTCAAAGTCGAGTAGCCTCAACAGAAAAACACAGCAGTCGACATAGCAGTTACTTTTTCTCATGCCTACAATTAATAATCCACCCTGCGTTTACTAACTTCATTTTGCCCGGCCAATTAGCCACGGCCACACGCAGTCACGAATACATGCGGTGCAAATGCAGCACACTCATACTTGCTGACAGGGTGAGTGAGTTGGGTGACTCACAAGCACTTGTGTGTTTCTCAGTGAAACAAAGCCTATAATTTGGTCTCAGCTGGTAAAAAGAGCATTAAGGAAGAGAGCGAAATGCTTTTTCTCGGCACACAGTTGGCATGCCAGCAGGCCGGAGTGAAAGATGGCTGCTGTGTGTAGTCGAGATGCACAATATGATGAAGAGAAAATGTGATGGAGCTGTGGAGGCAGAATGCCCCGAAGTCAGACAGAGATAATTTAAGAGCTGCAATATTAGATGTTTTTTAACATATTACCAAAGGACCAAATTATTCAGTGAAATAAGAAATGTGTTGATAGCTCTCTTACAATAATGACCCAACTGAGGATTCCCGAAATGACAGAGCGGCTCTTTTTAACTTCATAGCCAGGCATTTTCCTTGTTGGCCTGATTTTTGTTCTGAACTGTCAGTACTGTAGCCTCCAGATGCAATTCCAGCATCAGCAGAGAGAGCCAGTTAGCAGCTAGCAGGTGAACATGCTACACTACTGCATTTATGAGCTAAATGAGTGAAAAGAAAAGATTACAATCAAACAGCTGAATTTTTTTCTCAATTTATCAAATTACAGAATAATAATTCAGAGATATATTGATCTAAGTTGTCACCACTTTCTCAACCAGACCGGTTTTAATGGTAAGAATGCATTTAACTATGTAGCAACTGTGATGATAGTTAGCTTAATATAACTACTGCATATGCTTGATATGACTGGTGCTTTATTTGAACGTATCATATGAAATCTACAACCTATGATGTCACCTATCATGAAGGGGTACCGAGGTCCTGTGGGAATCGTATCATCTGAGAGCAGATGTTACCTTGTTAATGAGATCAAAGTTGGGGGCCAGGCATGACAGCAATACGTAACATTTCTACTCAATTACAGACATTCACAGACATCAAGGACCTGTAGTTGCTCCAGCTTTATGCTACATGTTATAACATGAATTTGCACCTTTTATTGGAGAGTCAATTGTTGCATTTGTATGAACAGAAACAATAAGCATCATATATGTGAGACACTCAGTTTATATAAGAACGTTATTTGTGAATGATATTTTGATCTACAGGCAGCAAAAGAATGGGTCCAGCGTCTGCAGAAAGTAGTTTCATTGACTCTTAAGCAGTTCAGAAACTGAATGGAAGTACTGCTGTCTGTAGTAGAAATTACTAGATTTGTAAATTATCTGCAAAATAGTAACAAAATGTTCTTTTTTTCTTTTGAACTCTGAATGAACTTTATTTGTATAGCGCCATTTAACGACAATGTCGCCTCAAGGCACTTCACAGAAATCAGCTAATTCATAAAAATAGCCGATTTAAGGGAACAAACAAGATTGCATAGAAACTTAGCTTCAATCCAATCTCCTATACTCCTATACTCCTATACTAAGCTGCATAAGGTAACACTGTTAAATATGAAATGTAGATATAAAAACACTTGTTTAAATGGATAGGTAACTATTTTTAACTGGGATAATAAACGAATAAAAGCTCTTTTTAATAATAATGATAACAGACATTTATTAATCTCTGGAGGGAAACTCAAGCTTCCTGTACAGCCAAAACCAAACACAGGTAATGACCACTCTGAGGTGCAGCAAGCCTAAAGCAGCGCGCTTTTGCATAGCATAAAATCATAATTCACATTCCAAAACTTATTTTTCAGTTTTGAGCAATTATGCTGAACTTTTTTACCTGTTTTTTATAACCTGCTCAAACTTGCCATGAGGAGACAGTCACTATGTAGAAATTGCCCAGCACATTGCAACTTGACAGTCTTGAAGTGGAAAGCAGCATCGGTTAGATCCCATCAAAGTCAGGAGCATACCACATACATTAATGTCAGCTAAAGACCTCGACAGATGGATCTGCTCACATCATTCTAGTGCCATTGGCCCTTACTCTTATATGATTTCCACTTTTGTCTCGTTTCCCAGTATCTAAAAGCTTGAGTGCCTCACGGAAACGCACATCCTCCTACCTTGTGCTATTCTGCTGAGATGAACTAACTAAATTACAGACTGATGGCTAAACACTAGGACACTTACTGATACATGCATGCCAGAAAATATCTACAAATGAAACATACTGAAAGGATGTAAAACATGCATATCTGCAAATGTTCATAAAAGGCTTCCACTGGCAATATTTTATGTAGGCTCATCTGAAGGGAGCCAAAGCTAAGCATTTTATCAAAACACCTTTCATGTCTGCATTATGTGACTAATTCAAATCTGTATCCACCAGAAAACCATTTAAACTACAACACAGTCGAATAAAAAAAGAAAAAAAAAAAATAGTTCAATTTTACTCCCCAGCATTTCATGACATTAATATCTATGCAAACTTGCTAGAGACATTATTATGTAACCAAGTGTTTCATTGGCTTGGACTGCTGATATGACAATCTGTGGCTGCTGATTAATTAGTGCCACGTGGTGCTGCTGGTTGATGCTGGAGACAAAAAGATGTCTGAGGCCTGGATCACAAAGAATGCATGAGAAACATGTGCTGTGTTGCAGCTGAGTGTACCATCCCCATCATGTATGACATCATTCAGTCGGAGTGCGTGGACCTCTGCTCAATCACGTGACAGGCAACAGCACCGAGAGAGCGTGCATGTCATCTGTAGGTGTGTGTGTTTGTAATTCCTGCTGCACTTGTGCCCTTTGTCAAGGTGTTGGTGCGTTATTTTAATGGAAGTCAGTCCTTGGCAAAGGACACAGCTGCTCAGCCGTGGAAAGCCCCGCCCCCTTTTTCAGTCACACAAAAACAGGAGCACATATGGCCGTGTCTGTTAGGACATTCACTGCTGTAATGCATCACTTAGTACCTCATAACCTAAACTTAATAATGGCAACTATAATGCCACAGCTCAACATTTTCTTAAAAGTTAATCTTTAATCTTATTCATCAAACTACCTTTTATAAGGAAATGTGAAAAACAAGGACAAACCATTCACCCAAAAGATCCACATCTCCAAGGTCTGCAACTCAATCTGACACACACAATGATAGTTATGCAAGTACAAACACACATTAAACTCAGCCTCTGTGATGCTCATCTTCTCAGAAAAACTAGTGTGTTAGGATGAAAATGTTGGATTTGTGTGTTATATGCCCAAGTGTGTGTGTGTGTGTGTGTGTCTTGGAAATCGCAAAGCAGTGAGGGAACTGGGGAAGTACTAAGTGTGTAAGAAATCAAGCCCGGTTAAAGTCTGAGTTGACAGTTGAATCCTGAGATGCCACATTAGGTTAGCAGCAGGGTAGAACAAGCAACGGTCAGGAGCACAAGGTCAAGGTTCTGCAGCAACCGTAATATAAAAATATAACAAATAAAAGCCCTTAAAGACAAACTTTGAAGAAAAATAGTTAGAAAAGTGTTTTTTTTTTTTTTTTTCATGAGGTCTTTCTTTGCCTCATTTTTAATGGAAGTTTTTACCATTTATTACCATTTAATTTACCAAAAGTCTATTAGGGGAAGCTTATTTGTATAACATCTTTTATGTACAAAAGAATTTAAAACGCTTGACTTAAAACATTAAAAGCATCGTAGATGGTGTGAAGATGAATAAAAACAAACAAAAAACACAATAAAATCATGGTCAGTTAAACTTACAGTGAAATAAATTTTTTTAATCTGGATTTGAAAGTTTAAAAAGTAAAGCTTTAAATCTCTACAGACAGTTTGTTACACAGCATAACTACTTATCACCATTTGGTCTGGTCTGGTCTGCGGTCTGGACTCTAGTCTGTTCTGATGTCTGGACTCTGGTCTGGTCTCCGGTCTGGACTAGTTGACCTGAGTCTTTGGATCTAAGAACTCTGCTGGGTTTATAGTCTCTGAACATCACAGATGTATTCTGGTCCTAAAAAACAGGCACCCCTATTCTGTTCTCATTCAGTTTATTTTAAATCAATATCAGCTATTGTAGTGCAATTTTGCTTACAGCCACTAAGGAGCGCTTATCATGCCAGTGGTGTAGGATACCGCGAGGTCACACAGGAAGAATGAAATCTTCCAGTAACAAGCTAACGTCAGCTCAACGTGTGTGTCTTGTTTATTCCTCACCAGGTTGACACGTTGAGAAGACTTAACACTACGTTGCCTCCTGGTTGGACTATCAGAGGGGCAACATGTTTATTTGCTCCAAACACTGACACAGTAATTCTCCTGCATTTAAACTTTAATTGGTCACACGAAGGTCACAATCCAGCACAATTTTCCAAGTGTCTTTGTTCTAACACATCTGATTAAAATCTATAAGTCATTCTCCAAAACTTGATAGGCTGTTATATCAATTTAATTTGATTCAGGTGTGGTGAAGCAGGAATACCCAGAAAACCTGCTGGATTGCAGTGATTATCAGATCAAATTGAGTACCCTTGGTTTATTGGACCGCAGTTGTCTGGTGACAAAGTCACATAAAGTTGTGCATCATCTGCATATCTGATCATTTTCAAACCTTTCCTCTCTCATTTCCCTTCCTACGTCATTTAAAACTGCATTTCTCTGCTCCCCCATTTAAGCCAGTTATATGACCAACAGCATCACGTCTGTGGATGCATAAATGCTAACAAAGTATTTCCATTGTACTTTAGCAGTAAACTTCTAAAAGAAACGTCTGAAAAGCCAGCTCATGAGAATGTAATAACTTTTTAGCAATAATTGAGAGGTTTTTTAATAATGAAAGTGTTTCCATTACTGGATTTTTATTGCAATATTTAGGTTTTGCACAGTTCTAGCCGTATTGGAAATGCATCTATTGTTTGTGTCAATTTTACTACTAACCCTATAGCATTACTCCCTCAGGAAGTAATAAAAGCAGTGTTTATATCTCGAACAGTAGTATATATAACAATGTCATCAGCATATATGTGTATTTTTGCATTCCGGTTTATACGCTTGCTCTACAAACACATTTGTAAACAATAGCTTAATTACTTTATTTTTCAGCAATTGAGATGCCAAATCGAATAGATTCACAACTAAAGCAGCAGGATGTGTTGTTTTTATTCACTAATGTGTGTTTGCTTTGCTGCAGTGTAATCAGCATTGCATGTTTACACTGCATGACATTTACTGCACTAGTTCCACAATAAAACCAGGAAAAACACTAAAAAATATCCACTTTTCAAGCTCACTGGGTACTTTTTTTAGTCTTTTATCAAATTTGTGGTCCAACACGCAATTTATCTCTGGTGCTTGGGTTGGTTTCTGCATGCCGGAGGAAATAATGAAACTGACATGTACAGTGGAGGTCAGTAGAGAGTCAACACCAATTTAGTCATGAGGAAGTTGCTGCATGAGAGACTGAAGTTGATGTGAATGTCACTTCGGCACATAGCTCACAGTCTGAGGGATACTTTGGCATCAAGGCAGAACCACATAAACATGCACTGCAAAGAGAACAGCAGAAAAAAGCACAAGGAGGCATAATGTCCTACATCGCGGGTATCTTTAAACTCTAACAGTACAACTAGTATATACTGCAGTATTATTTCAAAACAACTGCCAGAATTTTCCTGAAATAATTTGTAAAATAAAACAAACTATATAATGTTTCAATAATCCACCCAATCCTTCTAAGACAACCAGCCATTAATTGAGAATAAATATATAAATCCAAATAATTATGTATTCAAGGCTGTTTGCCTTCTCCCACCAGACAACTCCCTATTTAAAGGGCACCGTCACCATCATTGGAGGGAAGTGGCTCTGATTTTGACCCAGTTTACCCAGTCAAAATAAAGACCAGGAGGAAAATGAGCCGAATATAAACTTTAATTTAAAAAGTAACTTAACATTTTAAAAGAGCTTAAAAAAAGAAAACAAAAACTACTTAAAAAACACATCAGTAATAAATGTTCTAATGAAAAGTGGGTAGTAGCATGTAAATTAAAAGATATAAAACACTTAAAATCAATCTATGACATGTACCTATGAGCTGGTGATAAAGTCAGAAAAAAAGCATATCTAAAAAAGTCACATTGATTGATATAATTATCTTAACATTCAAAAACATTTCATTTAAGTGCAGCTATTTTATGCTGCTGCATAATAAAGCTGCATCTTTACTGGACTCACGATTCGATTGAACTACAATAATCTTGTCTTTGATTTAATTAAACAATGCATCGCAATGCATCAGTATGTGTTGTATCCTCAGTTTTCTTTATCACAGCACATTGATATGATCTTCATTAATGCATACAAGCAGTCAGATGATGAATTGTGTATGTTAATTATATCTGGAATTAATCTTAATATACATGTAAAACAATGTCATTTTCAATATTTCTTGCAGTGATTAGGTGTTTTGTCAGTCTTGTCCCTTCAGACTCTCCGTATTTAGTTTAGTCCGCAAATGGAAGAAGTTCAGATGGTTGTTATCCTTATAGCCAGAAAATGTTTCTACTAATATTCTTTTCAAATTGTTACTGAACACAGATAATGTTGTTAAGGTAAACAGTCTTTAATGGGAAAAGTTGTTTTAATCCCTTTAGTTTGGTTGTGCATGCTAACCACTAGCCTACAAATGGTGTTTTCCATTGACGTTAGCCTTAAGCTAACAGGATTATAGCCTGAAAGTAAGAAGTTTCCTTGTTAAAACCTAGAATGGGATATTTCAGTGTGAATTTTGCATGTTTTACTAGATTCTCTCCACAGCCCAAAAATATGCATGTTAGGTTAAACCAGTGTTTCTAAAGTCTCTCTGAGAGGAAGTGAGAGTGGTCAAATCCATCCTAAAATAGCAGCTAAAAAGCAACGAGAACATTGAGCTAAAAGTAAAGAAATTATCTTAACTTTTAGTATCGTTTACATTTAAACGATGCTGCAGAGCTGCAACGCTGTTCACTGATGATGTTTTAAAGATATAACTTGTGTATCTGCAGGACGATGAAGAACCTGTGCATTTCTGTTTGCCATTGGCAGGTAGCTGCCAGCAGACTGACACAGACAAGGACAGAAGCTAAAATATATAAATAAATGAACAAATAAAAGAATTTTCTGTAACCAAGTGACATGGGGGAGTCTGGATTTGTGGGGTAAAGCAAACAACTACGGCAGTTTTTCGACACAGCTGACAGGGTGAAGAGAGGTAGAACAGGCCCAGACTGATGGGAGGAGATAAATAGAGGATGAGACGCATAAGAGCTTCCGACGCTGCATGCACTGATCTTTCTGCTCATGGCACTGGGTAGAAGAGCTGGATTTGACAGACCAATTATTAGACACAAGCAAACAGCACTCATTAGGCAACAGAGGCCATATGTTTTAGCTTATGTATTTTGTGCACAACTCAAAAATCAGTTGCCAGCATGGATTGTAAAAGCATTTTTTTTAGTAACAGAATCACAAGAAAGGTCATTTATACTTAATTTTTATTCAGAGTAAAACTGCAAAGGTTTGACCAAATGTTGTAAAGCAGGTGCGCCCAAGTTCAGATCCACCATCCTGCAATTTCTAGCAGCAACCTGTGTCTAACACAGCAGAATCAAGGTTTGTCTCGTTCCCAGGCCCCTGCAGAGCTGGATGACATGCACAAGAGAGAATTCAGCTGTTTGATTCAGGTGTAGCAGGGGGCGCATCTAAAAGTAGCAGGATGGTGAATCTGGAGGACCGCTGAAGTAAAGGGTTACATAAGACTTTTTGTCCCAATTCGAAACAATTATGTTGTTTTTTTTTTATAAAGAACAAAACCTCTTTTTTATTTTCACAGCAAACCATGAATCCTTTTTCTCTGTTCTTTGTGTTCATCTTATCAGTTATTGGCTTTCAGCATCATGGAGATCAGCCCACACATGGCAACACTGTCAAGGCTTTTCCACAGGAAACAACATGCTTGTACATATTATTGGACCTTCAATAGATGCAACACTTTTCAGTGAAACAAACTACCGAGTACTCAGTCTGGTCTGAATTTATGTCAGTCTTACAATGCTAAAACTTTTTAATGATATCTTTAGAAATAAGAACTTGTGATAAGATTTTTTTAGTGCGAGTATAATATAAGAGAGTAAAGGTTTCATTTGATCTTTTAATAGATTTTTAATGATTTACTGCTTCAACAGTGATGAGCAAAATTCAGAACCAGATGCATCCTGCATGTTTTTAGCTCTTCTCTTCATTTCTTTCAGCCATATCGACACTCACAGCTAGCTGTTAAAGTTTTAACACGTCATGTCTCTGTGAGCTGCTTGAGAAATAAATATTTCAATTTCACCACAAACATTTCAGTGTTAACATAAAGTGCATTGCTGTGTTAGCTAACTGCTTAGTGCTGTTATGCTAGCTGGTCAGGTTTAGTCTTGGCTTTCCTGTATTTTCGTATAAAACTATTTTTTTTTATCTTTTTATCGCATTTATTTGCTTCCCATTCAGATCTGTTACCAATCACATCTCACCTGCATCATGTCAGTCAACATCTTCCTCAAACAAAGTCTTTGTTACCAACTTCTGCTGTTCTGCATTTATTTCTCGTAGCATTTAGGATTCATGTTGGGTTTTCTATGATTGTACCTCCTGCCTGTGCAGAAACCTATAATAGGTTTTAGAAGCACTACAGACTCTTCAGCTATTTATGTGTCTGTCCTCTATAAATCTGTATTTGGCTCCTATTTGCAAGCTGATGCAGTGTGAGTTTAGAGCTCCTTTTCTACAAGCAACAAAATGCCGTCAACAGCCGTGTCCTGAGCTGAAGTGAAGAAACAGAGCAGTGACAATGGTGCTCATGATCCTAAATGTTTTATTGGCTCCAGATATCTAAAGTTTTAATTTAAGCTACTTGTGAGTGATGAGAAACACAAGAAGTCAGCTTTAAGAAATGAATCACTGGCTGCAAGATAAAAGCTTGAATGGCTTTCAGTTGCATACAGGAAAAGCATGATGGAAACATTTTTCAGGTATTTACAGTAACAGACGAAATCAAGGTTGTATCAACAATGAATAATATAAAAAGATGTCTCAGCACGTTCTCTGACATAATCAAGGAAAAGCATTAAATTGGCTCAATGGGAAATATTTTTGTCCTGTCCTGCAGGTTTAAGATGCTAAAACACTCCTAACTCATTTTAATGGGTTGTTGTGCAGAACCTGACAACAAGCTGTTGGATCCATTTCATTTGAGTTCAGGTGTGTTGGAGCAGAGAAACATCTAAGGCTCGCTTTACACCACAATGTTTTCACATAAAAAGACCATGCATAACAGCAGAATGACACCTATCTTCATGCAAATGGGACCAGAACAACACACCCAGACGAGTGTCCCATCCTCGTAAACACAACAGAAGCATTGCAAGCTAATCGCTAGCTATCTGGAAGCTGCATCTTCCCTGACACCATACACGTCCCAGCAGGTTTTGCTTCAACAAAGCAATGAATTAAAAACATGCAGGTGCACAAACATGACACGGAGATCTGCCATTGTCGTTTTCAAGGATTAAACAGGGTCTGAGTGCACAGAAGCAAGATGACGTGAAAGACGTCACCATCAAATTTACAGACAGGACTCGGCTTTTGTTACATCTCACTCTGCAGTTTTATCCAACTAGAACTTTGTCAACATATAAATAAGGCAGGAATGCAAAGACGTTTTTCCATTTTACCGTCTCAGTGTTGTTGTACTAACGGGACCAAAAACCTGCAGTATCGCAGCCTTGCAGGACTGAAGTTTGGCTTCTCTAGTCAGTTATTTCTAGATCTGCACATTATATCATTTGAGCATCATCATCACTTTGTACGTTTGCAGAGTGACATTTCAGTTACTACAATATGAAGTGAATTAACTCATTATGTTTACTTGTCTATCTGTCCATCTGGATGAGGAGCTCGTCCTTTTTCATCTACGACGCTCCAATGCAGGCAGTCGTAAACAAAGCATTATAGAATGAAACTTTTACTCAGGTTATAGCACAATACATGCAAGCAAACACTAACAATAACTCAAACACAGACAAAAACCAGGCCTGGAACATCCACAAAAAGCTGTGAGATCAGTGCAGATTTGCTGCCAACAAAATGGCAGAAATGCAGCAAATAGCAGGAAAAAAGCAGATTTTGGGAAAAAACTTCCTGCCATTTAGTCACACCAGCGGTACTATGAAGTACCTGTACTACGAAGCTGATTTTCGCTTATGTGGATAATTTCAGCATTTACTTCTGGATTTTCTGTACTACGAAGCTGGCTTACTTTTGATCCAGCTGTGTCACCGCATATGATGAATCACGCTTCGTAGTACAGGCCATCCTTTGAAGAGCTGCTGATAGCCACTCCTGCATCTTGTTTATCATCTCCTTCAGTATTTATTCACCCACTTTTTCATCTAATCTTCACCAGAATCTTGTCATTGTTTATTCAGGCTGCGTTTTCACTCTTTGTCAAGTGTGTGTGTGCAAGTGTGTGTGTGCAGCGTTTTCTATTTTCTGCCACTGCAGGGGTTTTTGGTTGCCGGTGAACCTGCATTTGTGTCCTTTTCAACCTTGCTCTGTGACAAAAAGCAATCATTTGTGTTCATGAAATATAAACACAAAAACCTTCTTGTCATAATTATTTGCACTTTTGGATACTTAAAAAAAAAGTCATGTAAACAGAAACTAATGAATAAAATATATTTAGTTACAGCAGAAGAAAAAAACAGGACATGTTGACATTGAGTTTATTAGAAAAGAAATTGAATATTTTTCCTCCATTTTTCTCTTTCAAAATAGGCATACTGCTTTATATCATGTTCCAAATCTTACTACGTGCGGACATAAACATTCAGTATCTGGTTATATTTCCATTAGTACACCAACATTTACCATCTCATGTTAAGATGGAATCAATGCGTATTTTCAAATTTCTCTTAAAGCATTTTTAATTACAGCATTTATGTCATTTTCTTATTTTATTACCCTAAATCCCCCAAAGCATCACCCTCCAATGTACCATGGTATTCCTTTTTTAAAATATATTTACTAGTAACTATACATATGCATGATAATATATACATATAAGAAATGTCCACAAAATTTAAAAAAGAATTTAAAATAAAAAAAAAACATCAATAAAAAATGAATTAATCACCTTATAACTTAATAAAACCATTCAAAGAAAACAAAAATGGACAAAGAGGAATTACCGGCATTTGCTTGTTCAAGAAATGTGTTAAAATGTTTCCAAAATTCATCATATAGGGTATTACTAATGCTCCTAAAAAGTATAACGGTTCTAACAGTTATGTGTCTCCATATCGAGTGTATGAGGCTCAAAAATAAAAAATAAAAAATCACATAATAGCTCCATTTTTAGCAATGCTGTGTTCAAAAGGGTGAGTCTGACATTTTTTTCCTTTGTGACCTGATGAAGGGAATTAACCACTCTGCTGCTATTGACTCACCCCTTTCCCAGAGAGTGGTGTGGAGTGAGGACAGACATGGCTCATGAGCATTCAGGTTCAGAAATAAACACTCTGTTCTCAGAAATTACGACAAAAGCCGAAAACGCTTTGAAAAAAATCTTGCTGGATCTCTGACACCCATATGAAACTGTTAAAAACATGCATAAAATGGGACATTTACATGTTAAAATCTTATATCTGCTGCACTATTTTTTGTTAGTCTCTGATAATTTGTGGTGTTTTTTTTATTTCTTAGGGGGAAAATATCACCCTTCTGCTTATTTCCTGATGTTTGAATCACTCTGTTGTGGAATTTTATAAACTTGTTTTACCCTTTTAAAATGTGACTCCAGGTCTCATATTCCTTTTGATTACATTTAATTCAGCTTTATATGTGTAGCATCAATGAAGTCCCCTTCAGGCACTTTTAATTACAGTTCAATTATGATCTAATTATTATCCAAATAAATCTAATCAAATTAGTCATATTTTACAGTTTATTTACACAGGACCTTTACAGCAGAAAGAGAGAGAGGAAAAATAGAAGAAACGATGAGGAGAAAGGAGAGCAGAACAAAAGCTTTGCTTTTAAACTTCTTACTTGGATCTAAACAGCAGTTAAATAAGTTTCAATAAATATCAGTTTTTGGACAGGAAGCTAAAAGGAAGTAAAGGCACTTTAATTAAAACATCCCATAATCCTAATTTTAACATGTGGCAGCTTTATCTCCGCAGTGGGTACATTTGAGTCTATGCTTCCAGTAACTGTTGGTTTATTTAATAAAGAAGAAAATCCATGAAAACATATTTTTAAAAAGACATTTAGCAGAAAACTAACTTGGACAATTATTGGTTGAAACACTGTTTTGAAAATTATTTGCAGCCAATCAGATAAAGCCTAAACTCACCACAAATACAACTAGATGTGACAATCCCTGAATTTCTATCTGAATATGAGATCAGATTAAAAAAAACAGGGAGTCTCCAACCCCAGAGAGCTGCACTCCTGCGAGTGTTGTGGGTGTTACTGCTGCATCACACCTGACTCAGATCTATGGGTAATTAGCAGCTAATTAAGTCGGATGTGTGTCAGGTGTGTTGCTGCAGAGAAACTCCCAACACTTGCAGGAGTGCGGAGTTGCCCATCTCTGGTCTAAGCTCTTTTCAGTACCGCAGCAGAAAAATGATGCTTCGAGGAGTAAAATATTTACAAGAAATGAAGCTTCAGAGCAGCTTTTTTAAAATAGCAGCACTAACATAAAAAATTTCACCCTTAATCTTTTCATGGTGACTAAGCGCTGATGTGATTGCATGATAAACACACAAAAAATAAAAAAGAAAACATTTCATTTAATGTCTTACTTTAAAAAACAAACTAACTCTTTATTTACCCAGATTAAGCTGATATAAATAAATTAACCCCTGAGTTTTAATCCTTTAACAATAAAACAGGTTTTCCTTTCGGCTGGATAAACTTTCTATATTAAATGTCACTGCAAAAACTAAAATCTAAGTAAGATTAAATATCTTTCATCTATATATTATATTTATATTCAAGATGTTTTTTACTTCATTTAGGAATTCTTGACAAGGTTTTGTTCCTTGAAGCAGGAGATCCCTCATCTTTCCATTCGTGACTGTCGTTGCAGGTTTAAATGCTTGTTTCAAACATTTCTCGCAAAGCGAGATCTGCACCAGCTGCTTTCTAAACAGAAATGAAGGCCAGGATGTTGCTACCTGAAACGGGCACATGTTTGCTCTCCAGGCTTTAACGTTCAACACACACGTCACTCTTCATGGAGTGGAAAAAGAAGAATGAGAACAGAAGAGAAGAACCTCTTTTTGCTGGCATGTTACATTAATTCTGTTTCTTTTTTTACTTCTCACAGCCACGAAATATGAGGTCAGAGGCTGGAAACACAGATTCTTTGGAGACTGTGACCTTGAGAATCTTAACTATGTCAGTTCTGTGATGCCATGTTGTACAGTTTAGCTTGTCTGAATAGCTCTTTAAAACTAAGCGTAATTTTTGGAGCCCATGAACTCGGAGGCTTCCCGGACTGCATGTTGTGATCTATGTGCTGACTCATTTGTAATATTTTGATGTCATTTAAACAACAAACTAAATATGCAGACAAATTGTTTCATCTGTTCAGTGTTGGTTGTGCCACACAGCCTGGAAATATTTAGTGTTCCTCAGAAGCAGTGGGTGGATCTTAGTCTGTGTTTTCATATAGAATATGTTAGGGGTGTGTACCAGCAAGAATCTGGCAATATGATGCGGATTACAATACAGCGGTAGCGATGCAATATATTGTGATGGTGATAAATTACAAATTTTCTTTACTATAATTTAATAGTAAGAAAACTCACAGCCTAGTAAATGCCCAACGTACTGAATATGAACAAGGGCAGGGGTCTATTGTTCTAAAATAGACTCCGAATAAAGACATGAAAATCTGTATTATGAGTTAAAATATGCTCATAAAAAAATCAATACAGTTCTTTTGCATATCGATATATTGTCGCTTAAGAAAATATTGTGAAATATCGATATTTTCTTACAGCCCTAGTTTAGATCAGGAGTTCCCAAATTCATTTGTTGCAACCTTTAGATGCAAGCCTGCACCGATACAGCTGAGTTAACAGGCCTCTGCAGAGCTGGATGACATGCAGAAAAGGGACTTTCATTTCATTCAGGTCTGTTGGAGAAGAGATGCATTTAAAAGTCACAGAATGATAGGACCGGATTTGGGCACCCCTGGTTTCGAACAGGCCAAGTGATGTTTCCTTTCTTTGGCTATAACAAGTTTAAGCATCAGCTTTACAGAGTTTAATCCTCAAACAATGTATCAGTCCTGCAGCAATTCCATAACTCTCTATAGTTCTGGTTGATTGTTTGGCCAATTTGTAAGTAATCGTTCATTCGTTTTGCTGTTGTGTGAAGGTCAAACTGAAACAGTCCCACCATGTTGCGCTCTTAATTGCACCTTAATTAATAGATGACTTGTTTTAACTTGAAAAAACAGCTGCCACAATTTCCAAGACTGAATGCAGCATTAGTTCAACGTCATTTAAAACAAGATATTTATATCCCTGAACATGGTTTCACCCTCTGCAGATCCTCCATGTTAACGTGATAACTTGAACAATATTCAATTTAGAGTGTTCATGTTTTGCATATGCATAAATATCATAGAGAGGATGAACTGGCTCCAATTTGAGCCATTTATCACTTTCAGATTGGCCACCAGGGGGCGCTCACACCTGAAAACTGTTTTGGCTATATCTCTGAAATCAGGTACAGATGAAAGGTCATTTTTTTTATATTTGTATATGTATTCCAAGATTGGGGGAATTTAAGGTTGGGTGTTCGGGGATAAACCCCCAGCCGTCGCCTCCGATGATGTCATTTCTACTTACTTTACCCTTTTGTGCAGAATTATTGGCATCATGCTCATTTAAGGTTAAAAACCTCAAAACAGAGCGTATTTTGTGGTGGATCCCCGTCCAGCCAGTGCAGAGACCCCACAAAGCAATAGCATTCACACAAGTTCTCAGCCACACAAGAACATATCTGACTAGACTCCAAACTCGTTCCAGCCTCAGTGTGACTACAGATGGCAAAAATGACTTGAGGGGGAGGCAGTTTAAAGTCTGAACCAATGCTTTAGTGTAGAATTCTGCATTGGAAAGTTATTTCATCTTGTTTCTTCATTTCCACCAGATCCCATTGTTGCATTGGAGATCCAATTCCAACACGGCTGCAACTTAAGACAACAAAATGAAAGAAATGCAATAAGAAAAACATATCATGGTGCACGCATGCAGCCCCAGTAAGCTTCCTAAATTACATGCAAGTACCAGCATCTAGTTAACGAGTAGTAAACACAAGATCCAAGACTATTCATACCTTTCACTATGACTAATAAGTAGCATTGGTTGGAGGCAGTAACTAAATGTAGAGATTTGCATATCGATGCTCTAGGATCAATATGTTCATGTCCTTCTCCAGCCTATCAGCCCGATCCCCGTCACCTGCCACCAGACTCATTATCTCTGATCACCTTCACCTGTTCCTGATTCCCTCACAGCTTTATATCCCTCAGGTCATTCCTTTGTCGCACATTGAACGTAAACACATGGTATTTATCATATTACTATAAATATTATTTTTACATTCCTTTTTATAAATGTAAATTATCTTAAAAATCTGCAGTTTGATAAAAATAAATTGTTATTGATCATGTCTTCAGCCATGTTGGGCCCTACCTGGCGACATCGGAGGAAAAACTAATTTACTGTGTGACCAGGAAACGAGACGTCGGGGTCTTGTGTTAATCCATCGACAACTTGCCAAATGAACAACCCCAATTAAGTGTCAGTTATTAATTATGACACTAAAGTTAATTACAGAATATCATCATCTTTAATATGTTGTAGGTTTTTAATAGGATGTATTGTGAATACTGTGGTGCCAGAGTTATCATAAGCTGAGTTTCCATTACTGATTTTTTCTAAATAAAAGCGATATTTGTGAAGTTTCGAACTTCTACATTTTCAATATGCAGGTGCTTCCATTGAGCTGCGTTTAGCGCATAAGCCGCAGGTCTCATAAAGTCACGTCCAGCTGCTGGGATTATATGAGAATTGCGGCGCACGCCGTGTTACCACGAAGTATTATTTTGGAATTTTCTACAGCATTTCGAAGTTATCCCTCCTCATTTCCCTTTGTGATTCATTGTAAACTGCGATTCCTGCGATTTAGTCCATGCAGCGCCATCTTAACTGCTCACATGACCTACGTCATGTCCGGGAACATGTATATGCGAAGAAAGTGTTTCCATCGCAATTTTGCGATAAACTTCTATATTGAAACCTCCTCGTGAGAGCATAAAAATCTTTTGTGATATTTGAATTTTTAATTTTATTTTTCCATTTGCAGATTTCTACTATAATGTTTAGGTTTTGCACAAAGTTATGGAAATGCACCTATAGAGGTGGTAGACTGTTGCCCATTTTTTATGATTTCTAGTTTTTGGGGAACAAAGTTGTGAATCTGTCTCCATGTTTGGCATTCCAGTGGGTTGTAGGCGCTCTATGTGTTCCTGCAAGATTCCAGGAATGCCAAAGGGTTCATTTTTAGCAAATTGTTGTGTTACAAGAGTCTAGTTAGTTTGGTTCCATTTTACCATTTCAAGTATCATCCAAAATTCTGTTCTTCGTGTTAGTAAATGTGTTTTTGTAGTTAAAGGAGAGCCTGACATCTGTGCAATTCTTCAAACTGCTAAGTGGTTTCCAAGCCGACGGCTTTCCAACAGCAAGACAAACGTCCCAAACTACAAAGTTGTAAATGAAAGGTGAGTGGTCCTCCTCACAAATCACAGGCAACGGTCTGCAGAAATCAAGCTTCCATTTGTTCTCTCTGCAGTTTATTTTTACACAGCACACACACATCCTAAGTGCTCCTCTCAGTCAGCTCAGAGTGTCACTCCACCTGAAGCTGGATGTTTTTTTGGCTGCATATTTATTGGAAATCCATGTGCTGTGCCTGGACTGCTGCAACACATAGATTATCCCACAGATGTAATTATTCTTTGCATCCACAGTTAGCTCTGCGGCAGGTTGTTAGCAAGGTCTGACTCCAGAGAAGAAGGCATCCTTGTTCTGATAGATACCATCAGTACGCCTGAGTTTGACCTTTACTGCATATTTAGTTATTCATTCATGCATTGTTTCCAGTATGGATGCAAGAAACCTCTCAAGTAGGGTTTTTATGTTGCAGCAGCGTTAAAATCAAAAACATTTTCAGAGATGTCAGCAAGACATTTTCTTATAAAACACAGGTGGGGCATTCTCAGCGTGTGAGTGGATATTTTTAGGTGCACTGGGGGGAGTTTGAGCAGTCCAGTAACCAGCGACAGGCAAGTAGGTAACCTGGTTTTCCTGAGACACAAAAAGAATCGTGTGAATCCCAAGCGAGCATGAAGACTCCAAGCCCGACACACACTTTCCACATCTTTTCCACGAGATTTTTCCGCCTCTACCACACACACCAAATGCTCTATGGTGTCTATTTTTGTGTATGCCTACTATTACTCTCACTTTAAACCCTTGTCACACAAACAAACTGGCCATACTGTGGTTATTACACTACATTAAGCCTCCATAATCAGCACGACACCATGAGTGGGCGGAAAGTGAGTGGTCACATGCTCTGCTGTTACATCACATTCCTGCGACCAGGTGTCCCCTACCAACAAAAGTAACACGATTACTGTTATGTCATCCTCCACTTGTCACACAGTGTTTAAGGTTTCATAACAAACTCCTATTTCACATCAGAGTCCAGTCCGGCTTCTGAGTTTGGTAGAGTCAGTAGGGCTGCTTCTGAACAATGAAAACAGCGGGGAGAGTGCTGTGGGAGGTGTGAGTTTGTTATATCTTAGAGCAGCAAAGAATAGTTGGGGAAGAGTGAGCTTTCTTTGCTCAAACATGTGACTCATCTGAAGCCAAAACTCTGATGGAGAAGGGAACTTTGATGCAGGTGGGCTGCCCCGGGCTCTTTCAGAGGCAGAAAGGGGAATAAAAAGGCAGAATGGATAGTCAGCAATGAAGATATTACACCACAGTTATGTAAAATGTTTAAAAAGATAACGGAGTTAGATCAACCATTTAAAAGACTTGTTCATACCTAAAAAAAAAGCTTCTGAATATAACGACACGCTTACTTTCATTTATTCCACTTTTCTAACTTGCTTTAAATTCTGCAGGGTCCTTTAGAGACACACAGTGTTCTTGGAATGGCTCGCTGTGAGTCCAGACCACAGCGCAGCTACAAGCAAGAGAGACCAACACAACCACACCAGCTGACTTTCAGCAACTCCTGGCTGAAGGATGGGACGCCATCCCACAGCAAAATGTGACCAGACTGGTGACCAGCATGAGGAGGAGGCGCCAACCTGTTGTGGTTGTGTTTACATCATCTTCCCCTTGCAAATGAGGTCCCTGACAGTGTACACTGGTGGTCATGAGTTTGGGAACACTTTCCCATCAGATTTAATGGGAATAAGTCCAAAAATGTTTGAGAATAAGTGTTTTTTTCCCATCTCATCCAATCCACCAAGAATACCAAGAATACCAACAGCAGAATATCGGAGATGATTTTGGGGGGTGGGGGCTACTTACATGCTTATAGTCCTTTTCCATTATTACCAGTTCTCCCCGGCTCTACTCGGCTCTACAAGGCTTCAGGCTGTTTTAAACTATAGATATTGCATACAGAGTAGGTACTTTTGCAGTACCTGCTACCTTGAGGTTCCAAGCAGTGAGAGTTGGGCTCATATCGTGACTACAGGCTGGAGGAGGGATCAGCCCGGAGCTTTGGTATAAAAAGTGATCCGAGCGGCAGTTTCAGAACCAACACCAAGGTACTTTCTGCAGCTCTGAATGTTGGCAGCTTCATAATATCCCTGATCGCAGCGGCACATTCAGAACCGACACCAGTAGCTTACGACTCTCTGAAGATCACGGTGACAGCTTCAGAACCGACACCAGTAGCTTACAAATCTCTGCAGATCACGGCAACAGCATCAGAACCGACACCAGTAGCCTACCGACTGTAGATCACGGCGACAGCTTCAGAACCAACACCAGTAGCTTACGACTCTCTGTAGATCACGGCGACAGCATCAGAACCGACACCAGTAGCCTACCGATGTGTAGATCACAGCGACAGCATCAGAACCGACACCAGTAGCCTACCGATGTGTAGATCACGGCGACAGCATCAGAACCGACACCAGTAGCCTACCGATGTGTAGATCACAGCAACAGCATCAGAACCGACACCAGTAGCCTACCGATGTGTAGATCGCGGCGACAGCATCAGAACCGACACCAGTAGCCTACCGATGTGTAGATCACGGCGACAGCTTCAGAACCGGCACCAGTAGCCTACCGATGTGTAGATCACGGCGACAGCATCAGAACCGACACCAGTAGCCTACCGATGTGTAGATCGCGGCGACAGCATCAGAACCGACACCAGTAGCCTACCGATGTGTAGATCACGGCGACAGCATCAGAACCAACACCAGTAGCCTACCGATGTGTAGATCACGGCGACAGCATCAGAACCGACACCAGTAGCCTACCGATGTGTAGATCACAGCGACAGCTTCAGAACCGGCACCAGTAGCCTACCGATGTGTAGATCACGGAGACAGCTTCAGAACCGACACCAGTAGCCTACCAACTCTGACGATCACGGCGACGGCTTCATAATATCCAAACAAACTAGTTGAGTCGAGTTGGTACTACTGGAAAAGACCCATTAGTGGTGCTGTTCATTCTGTCTTTAGTGGTTCGTTGTGAAGATGTCTTAGCAGGCTTTGCAAAATATTACATACTTTACATAATTATTTCAGGATATAATAGACCAAACTTTTCTTTAGAGTAAATAACAAAATTTTTGAAAACTAGTCAAAATAAGCTGTTTTTATCTTACTAACGTTTTCTTCATTAAAGAGAAAACTTTATTTTCTTGAACAAAAAAATGAAAACATTTCCACATGTTAGTTCTTAAGTCACCAATGGATCTTATTTGGTTGATATGTTGACTGAATCCATGTAAAAGTGTTATTTTTTTAGCCCCTTTTCACTTATTTGTGCATCAGGCTGCATTTATTTAACCCAGAATCACAAACCAAAAGTAAAGCTCCAGAAGCTTTCATATTAAAGTTAAACCCAAATTCAGAGGCAGTAGCAGAAAAGCATTGAGACTGAAAATGTACAAATAAAACAAATAAAAAGAAAGGAAAGTGGAGGAAGACTTTTAGAGGTGACTGTTCCTGCCTTCAAGGTTTTCAGCCTTGTTATCTCTTGAAAGTAACAACGTGGATCCCTCAGAGGCTGTTTCTTCAAATTATCAAAGCTTTGGCCGGGAATCGTGCTCGAGGTCGAAGTGGTCCCGTTTTTACTCCGCAGCCTAACCCTGATTAGTGAACTCTAGCTGAAGAGGAGCTTTGATTGTCCATCACTGGCTGCTGCTCGTAAAGTCACCACTATCATCGTCATGTTTTCTTTCAGCAGATGCTCTTTAAGACTATGGATTACAGCATTTGTTGGACTGAAAATGCCAGGATGCTAGGATGGTTTGAACGTCCACAATGCAGTTCAAAGTCAAAACCTTTTGCTATTTCCATCTCTCTGACCCTTTTTCTCTCAAGCCTCTTCCAAACAGTACATGAAGCTTGTTTGCATAACAGTGAAACCTGTGACTCCTAAAACAAAACACCTGATGCAGTCTGACAAGGCCATCCTTTGACTTATTTAAGAGCGAAGCCCAAATGGAAACATTGGATGAACAACTCACTCAAAGGACTGGAGCACAGAAGTGCGTCATTCCCTATTTTTTGTCTTTCTCTCTCCTTGCTTCACCCCTCATAACCCTTCAAAGCCATCCATGAATATTCCATCAACTAACAGGGCTTCTGTCCTCCCTGTTCACATAAAACTGGTGAACAACACCAAACACCAAACTGAGAGCAGGAAACAGAAAAAAATGAATAAGGAACAGCAGCAACGACACTGAAGGAGAATGAATTAGGTTCTGCATAAATTATCTATCTGTGAAATATGTCAGCACAGTCTCCAGGCAGGACACTTGCTCACCGTGCATGTGTGTACGTGTGTGTATCCTCTTCTGCGTGCCGCCCACAGATAATGATACTCCAGAGTAAGATAAATGAACTCTTACTCATATGGTTGAGCCCATCTCAGGTGCTCAGTAGAAGCTGTAGCATCATCAAGCAGTGGTGTGAGCAGAGCTGGGTTTTAATGCAAATTCACTCTGAATCACACCAGCGAAGAAAAACAAACAAGTGATTCGGAAAGATGTTCTGTTGGAAATAAAAATTTAGCTTTTGGGGTTATTCTAAGCGGTTAAAAATAAATTTACTTTAGTAATGTCAAAGTGGTGCGGTGGTTACCATGGTGTCCAGGGTGTGCACGGCCTCTCACCGTCTAATTACTGGGATAGGCTACAGTTAACCCCAGATTTAGACTAAGTCTAATCCAACAGGTTTTCATTGTTTCTCTGGACAGAATGGTGTTTTGGACCAAACCGTGGTTAATTCCGGTTGTTCTGCACATGCTTACCGTCTCCAGCTTCAATGACGCACATGCGCGATCTTCTCCCTTCCGTCTTGTTTGGTAAATGCAATAAAGTTTTTTTTTTAAAAAAGTTCACCCCCCAACTTCCATATATTCTGTTCTTCTCCTCCTCAACTGCTCAAAAAAGGGATGTTGTATACTTGTGACAAGTTAGTACTTCAAAGCTTCATGAATTTAATTCGGAATTAATCATTCGGAATTAAAAGCAACATGTAACCGTTTCCAGTGTGAACAAGTTCACAAACAGCTGTTTGGTTTATTTGATTTGATCCAGGTGTGTTAGACCAGGGAAACAACGAGAACCTGCCGAGCCCATCGCGGCTTTTAGCCCCCTGGACGAAGCGAGTTAGAAAATGAACAAATAAAAAGATGGAACGGCTGACTAACCCTCCTTCCTACTCATATCTAAATAAATATTTGTGGCAAAATCAAACTGAATCTGATAATCTACATCGTCCCCTAACAGAGCATGATATGGACATGGACGTTGTGATCGATGCTGCATGTTGCAGCAAGTTAAAGCTAAAGAATTATAAATAAGCATGTTAAATAAGGGTTAATACAAGGGCAGTAGTAGCTGGGCTTTCATGATTGTAGAGAACTCTGAGGTTCTATGATTCTATGCAGTCATATTTATGTCCAATATAATGTACAAATAGGGTCATTTGCCCATTAAAGGGCCAAATAAATGAGAGCAAAAACTTATCAAATATTTCCTGTAGAAAGACTTTGTCATAAAATGATTTTTTTTAAACCATATTGGCACCTATTAATGAGATATATGAGATTATCAGAATAACGAGAGGTGATAATATTCCCAAACAAAAAGGTCCCCAGTGTAAAATGAACTATCCATCCTGCATTCCCGCTTTATCCTGAGCAGGTCTGCAGACAGCTGGGCTTTCCCAGTTGCCATTGAGTTAAGAGGTCGGACAGGTTACCAGTACGTCACAGGACCAACAAATAGACAAACACACATATAAAAAAATAACTATTTAAAACGATAAATGAACCTAATATGCAGGTTTTTAGACTTTGTAAGGAGAAGCTAGACACAAACACTAACACACAAACTCCACATAAAGACCCCAACTGAGTGTTTAACCTGAAACTTTTTTGCTGTTTGGCAACACTGACCAGCTTTGATGATGCAGCTTAACAAGAGAGGCTCAAATTTCTCACGATGACTAGGTTTTCTGTTTCCACTAATCCCCTCTCAGGTACAGGTCCAATTTCAGTTCATCCCCATACATACATCCCACATCTCCAAACATATTCCTACTCATTTACATCCACTTTCTACATGACCACAAGCACAAACCGCGAGGCGGGACGGTGCGAGGCTTTGACTCATGAAACTCACTGCTACGACATTCTTGATTTATGATTTTCAGCTACTGTAAGATCAGGGAAATGACCGAAGTCAGTGGGTTGCGTTGACTGGGCAACATTGCAGAAACAAAATTGGTCGTTTATTTAGAGTTGAAGGAAAAACGGCCGGTAAAGTCATCAACATTAATTTGAAATTAATTCAGCATGGCAGCAAAGAAGAAACAAGAAGAGGAGGACAGCCCATTTTGGTTGGATAACTATTTCAAATGCTTCAGGGTTCGGTCAAGATCCCTTTTCACCGCATCCATAACAATTTCAAGTTAATTAAATCAGGAATCATCAAATGTTTATTAATTAGTGCCAAAACCCATCTTAGGGTGACATAGATGAGAACAGGCCCTCACACCTTCAATGAAACCAAACTGATCCAAGCAACCAAGAGTCCGTGGGTAGCGCCGTCCTGATAAAGCTAACAGAAGCAACACAAGCAGCTTTTTCATTCAGTCAGCTCAAAAGCTGGAAGCATCAAGGTTTTGCAGCATAAAAAAACACGGTTTATTTGCCTTGGTGGGATATTTTTTCACCTCTTTATAGAAAAAAAGAATGTGACATTTTGCAGAGGTTTCTATTATGTTCTGGGTTTGTTTGCCTGAAGGACTGCAATCTGACGCCAGGAAAAACTAACTGAGAATCATCCAGACATTCTGTTAAATAGACCTGTTGACAAAAGAAGATTTATTTTGAGTAATGCAGACAGTTTATTCTGCTCAGTGTTTGTCCATGTTGCCTGGGAGGAGGACGGATAGAAAAGAGAAACTAAATGGGCATCACTCACTCTGATTTAAACAAAAGAACACCATATTAATTGTTTAAATGTGTGAAAAACCTTTGTTTATATCAAATCATATTTACATTTTGTTAAATTTTCATTTTTCTTTCAGAAACTCGCATATTTTTGTTATTTTACCTTTCATGTCTCCTTGTTTTCTCTCTCCTCCATCCTTCTGTTTGTGATGCAGAAGTCTCTCAGTGCAACATCTTAATGAATAATGATAATGCATATAAACTTATTTTAATCTAGTTATTTATGAGTCATATCAACCGAATAAATGAATGTACTTGTATCTATGCAAATAAGATGAGTATAAGAAAAATGGTTCATTTAGTTGTGTCACTAACTTTAATAAGAAAATATTATGATTTCAGTGAGACATTAACTCTCAGGAGTATTTTTTAATAATTTAAAATGTCTCCAAAATTTAGATTTAACTTTTTTTGCCTCTTTATTTTCATTATTGTGATAAATAATTTACCGGGAATAATAACATTATCTCATGTCACCCTTAATAATCTCTAATATTTACTGTTCACAATGAGGTCATTTTCACCTATTTTAGCAATAATCCACATTTTAACAACTGTTTTAGTGTATGGAAGGCATGTTACCAGTTATAATGTTAAATGATGATAACAGAAAATAACATTTAATTATTTAGGTAGTGTCATGTGACAGACTACCAACTCCAGGCTCCAACTACACCTGACTGTTGGCCATGGGGGGCAGAGGATGGATGGATGGATGGATGGATGGATGAATGAATGAATGAATGAATGAATGAATGAATGAATGAATGGATGGATG
>JBAMHX010000024.1:2935765-2949848 GCA_037177515.1 Pseudomugil tenellus
TTGTAAAATGAGGTACTCTGATAGTAAAATGAGGTACTCTGGTGGTAAAATGAGGTACTCCGATTGTAAAATGAGGTTATTTTATTATCGTTATTTTGTCTTTGTTCTCTTGCTGTGATGAAGAAGATCCCACCATGTCCCCGGTTTTGGACGGTAACATCCATTATTTTACCTGATCTAGATCTAACTTTGAGGTTTTGTAAAACTTGTTGGGAACCTCTGTATGTTATGAGTTATACAGCATACATAGTAAACCTTTATTGCAATGATGTAGATAGTGATCCTGATCCCTCTCAGTTAGAATAAAATGGAATTTAAACCTATTCTCAGAAATAAATGATGAAAAATCCATCCAGTAGCAAAAGGTAAAAGTCAGTATTTACTAATGCAGTTATCAAAAGAAAACTTAACTTGATTTACTCAAACCCTTTTTGTTTCATCTGTTTTGAGTTTGTGGTTCAAATCTGCCATGTTGGTTTTCATAGATACAGCTAAAAATCCCAAATAAGTTTTTTTTATATAACATTTACAGACAGATTTGTACTTTTTCAAGAAAACATTCACACACAAAAAAAAAACATATTGCATGTTTGTGGATGGCTTAAACATGAAATAAATCTGATTTGGGTCACTTAAAGGGGTGATGGTGTCCCTAACCCAGAACCAGGGATTATTTTGAGGGTACAATAAACAAGAGTCGAACTTGAATAGATGCAGTGAGACTAAATGTCCAGAGATGCACAGCGGTGTGAGCCGGCATGTGATGTCTTCTCGGGTCACACTAACTGAGATCCAGGTTTTGTCCTCTTACACAGTTGGCACTAAGATCCTTTTGGCTGAACGGAGGCAGCACGATCCAGCGTCAGATGACAAAGCTGACATCAGAGGAGTGGAGACTGACGTAACAGGACATGTTCACATCTTTTACAATAATAACTGGGTGAAAAATGTGACTACTGTGGGGTCAGTATGGAACCAGGATAACAGTTTAAACAACATTCGGTGTTAGTTTCCCACATTGTTCATCTTGTTTATTCAGTCCTGGATATAATATTCTATTTTAATGGATGATTTCATTAATAAAAAATTGTGATAAACTAAATAAAACTTAAAAGAGTGTCATGAATAAAATTTCTTGGTGTACTGATAGATGAAAGACTAACTTGGAAGAAACATATAAACTATATTAACTCAAAAATAAGTCAAACTATTGCCATTTTTTATAAATTTAAATATTTGTATTATTGTATACCCTGTATTCCTCATGTATGCTGCCTTACATAACCTATTGTAATGAGGTCGGGGAGATCACATACAAGACAACACTAAATTCTGTATTTCTTCTTTAAAAAAAAGTGATAAGAATAATTACCAACTATCCCTACACAGAACCAACAAATCTGTTTTTTAGACTAAAATAATTGAAATTTGAAGACCTGTTAAAATTCAAGATTATTCAAACTATGCACAAAGTTAAAAATAAAACATTACTTACCAGAATTCAAAAACTTGTTCAATTAAGAGAAAGTAAATTTGGCCGGAGAGGATTATACATATTTAAAAAACCACCAGTGAGAACAAACTTTATTGTATTTCAACCAGAGGGGCACATAAAACATTATCAAACAGTCAGAAAATTAAAGCAAAAGTTAAAGGAAGAAATCATCAATAAGTATAAATAATATCAGCGGGTATAAAGTTATTTGTTGAAAGTTGTTTGTGTTGCAATTTCTGATCTATTGTTTGTTGCGCAATTGTGCATTGTAAAAAAATGTATAATTATTTCTAAAGGAAGCTGTGTGATTAATAACATGTTAAGAGTTTGAACCAAATAAGTTGTCGACTTCTTTCAAAGCCCTTTTTCGAACTTGTATAATTTGCTTTGTTTTGTTTAAACATGTTAATCATTTTTTATTTTTTTTTAGTTCGAAATAAATTAAAGAAAAAAGAAAAAAATCTTCCTGTGTGCAACTATTCTCTTATTTTTCTTTATTTCAAGAACTTTTGGTAGATATTACATCCATTTAATCTGTTTAAATCAGTGCAAATTTGTTGTTAGAAGTGACAAAAAGGTAATAGTTTTCATGTTTTTCTTTCCACACAACAAAGACAATCCTGCAGAATATTACAAGCAATTAGAAATGTTTTTATCAAGCTATTCAAATGAATATCTGAAATTCTTTCCTTAATGTCTCATGTCTCCCTGAAGCTTCTAGTAAACAACAGTTGATGCAACCATGTTCCTCGAGCTTGTTGTTTGTAACCTTTTGAGGCGTTTCCAATCTGGGAGGACCCGGACTCACTAACCCCGCCCCTAACCACTACGATTGGTCAATCTGCGGAGTAAACAGAAATTCCTCTTCTCCTATTGGTTGAAATTCCGGACATTTCCATATGCAGCCCGCCCTTGTTGTGAATCGACGCTGTGAAAAGAGGGGTCTTCCAGAGGATAGCCTAGCATGAACAGACCGTCTTAGAGACAGAAGGAGGCAAATATTGCCCCTAAAACACAGCAATAATGAAGTTCGTTCGCTTTATAATGAAAAACGCGGCGTTGGCCAGCGCACCCAAACATATCGAGCATTTTTCCAAGTTTTCTCCATCACCGCTGTCCATGAAGCAGTTCATCGATTTCGGTGAGTATTTATCACAAATGGTTCGTTTCATGCAGCTGTAGGATAGTTTTAGGAAAGAATCCCGCTGTTGGACTTGTAATGAGTTGTTTTTGGAAGATGTGCTGATGTGCATGCGGTTGCTGCTGCATGGTGGTGCTCACAGGGTCCAGTGTTGCATCAGATCTGCTGCACCATTCAGGCCCAATGCCTGGATCTGCTTATTTATTTATTTAAGACAGTCTCCTCATTCCTGATCTTTTATAGAGCTACACGTGTATCTTCCTGCATTGAAAGTAACTGAGTGTTTAGATAAGAACGTGGGAAACATTTGGAGTCTAAACACAGATTTGTGTTGCAAAGTTTGTAGAAATTGTACAAAAAAAACATGTTTTTAAACATTCACGGCTTGTAATTGCAACTTGTTTATTATGTAAGAAGCTGCTTGTTTGTTTTGGTGATTTAATAAGATATCAGAGTATCAAAAAGCACAAAAGAAAGAAATCTGAAAAGTTCAGCTTGTAAAAAAAGCTTAAAGATGTTTTTATATTCCAGTCATCATGATCAATACTTTCATTTAGCCCTTATTGTTGTTTTTCTTTGTGCTGACTCAGGTTCCATCAACGCTTGTGAGAAAACTTCCTTCGTCTTTTTGAGGCAGGAGCTGCCTGTAAGGCTCTCAAACATCATGAAGGAAATAAACCTTTTGCCTGACAAACTGCTCACAACCCCTTCGGTGCAGATGGTGCAGAGATGGTAAGTTAAATTGTGTAATTGGTGGCCTCTATTGATCGTAATGATCCAGATTATGTAAAAAGTCTTAGCTGCGGGAAACTTTATCCCCAAAACAAAGAGACTGGCAGATTTGGCACGTCTTTGTCTTGCGTGCAGCTCGGTTCCTTTATTTGGTGCAAAACTTTAGCAACGTCACAGTTCAGTACCACGAACTGGTTCATTTCCCCACATTGGTTACATCACACTCAGCTACAACAGCAGCCTTTGACCGAGTTGCACTCTCTCCGTTGGCTCCGTGCGGTGGGTGTGGGGAGTGGCTGTCGGCTCTGAACTTTACCCTAGTTCCTCGTCACACAACCACGTGACTTGTGTGTTTTTATGGTTTCAGGCAGTCTGTTTCCATGAAGGCTGCATAGGGATGAAAATCTGCCCCAAACACCCTGCAGACTCACTCAGCTGCTCCTCATGTTTCTCACAAATGTTATTTTTGTGTTTTCTCTGCAGGTATATTCAGAGTTTAATGGAAATCCTTGAATTTTTAGACCAGAATCCAGATGATCACAAAGTTCTCGGAGAGTAAGTCAGAATTTTTTTCTGTTTATGAACATCAGCCACAACAAACAAAGCTCTGACAGCTGTTTGTCCGCCGTCCTTTCCCACCTCCAGGTTTGTCGACACCTTGGTTACCATCAGAAACAGACACAACGACGTGGTGCCGACCATGGCGCAGGGTGTCTTGGAGTACAAAGACGCCTTCCCCCAGGATGTGGTCACCAATCAGAACATTCAGTACTTCCTGGATCGCTTCTACATGAGCCGGATCTCCATCCGAATGCTGATCAACCAACACAGTGAGTCGTTTGTTTTAATAGCTGTCTGCAGCTGGTTGCATAAAGTTTGCAGAATATGAGGGAGGGTGCGAGCCATGTCTGTGGGAGTTTATTTCAGCCAAAGCAACTAAATAGGTTTTTAAATTGTTCTTATCTCTTGTTCTCTGCATTTATTTCCATTTTTCTTGCACATTATTATGCAAATAAGATGACAGAGAGCAGATATCAGCTGCTTATCTCAGTAGAGACAAAAACAGCAAATATTCAGGAGTTTAGGCACATCTCATGCAAGCTCAGAAGAAAACATCATGCATCACATGGGATAAGAGCTGTCTGAGAGCGCAGCAAAGTCGTTAAGGCGTCCTGTGTGTGTGCATGTGCTCGTATCGTTACAGCAGATAACATCTAAGATGCTACTTTATTACAGGTTTGTTTATACAGCTGAGCAGCTAAAAGGATTCTTACAAGAGAAAAGAGACGCAGAATGAAGTTGTTTCTTACTGAACGCATGAGGAAGAAAGATGCAGATCACTGATCCAGTGTAAAGTTTCACAAATGCTGCTGCAGGAACCTTCACGCTTCATAATAACCTTCATCTTATTGGACACAGGAGCAGGTTTTCATTCCCGACATTTACCAGAACCAAATATTAAACACGTGAAGGAGCAGCGACAGAAAAAGTTTCTTAAACTCAGTTTTTTTTTTTACTTGCATGTTTCAAAGTTCATTTAGTTTTAATGCTGAATCTTAAAAGAGAGGAAAATCAAACTTTTCTTCACTGTTTTCAGTTGGAATAAGAAGTTTATTTTTTATCTTGTATAATCTAACGACATTTTTTTAACCCTCTATAGCTCTTGTGTTCGATGGCACTACTAACCCTGTCCACCCAAACACCATCGGAAGCATCGACCCTCACTGCCAAGTGGGAGACGTCGTTCAGGGTGAGCGTTACTCTGAAACCATGTTAAAAAATAAAGTTTGACGAGAAAAAGATCACCTTATAAAAAACTGATTTCATTCTTTCATTGTCCCATTTTTATTACTGTAAATGAAAACAGTTCTTCTCTTTTACCAGATGCCTACAACAGCGCTAAGATGTTGTGCGACCAGTACTACCTCTGCTCCCCCGACCTGATCATGCAGGAAATGACCCGTAAGTGTGAACCCGGTTAAATGATAAGAACCTGCAGAGGCGCATCCCAGCTGCTTCAAACTAGTTTCCAGTCACTCTGTGGCAACTGAAAACTGAACTGTAAAGGAAATCGTTGGAATTACGAAACGCTCTTTTGTTTGTTTTTCTGTTTTCCAGACAAGAGCAATCATCCGATAAGCATAGTGTATGTCCCCTCTCACCTTTACCATATGCTGTTTGAGCTCTTTAAGGTAAGAAGACTCGCAGACCAATAAGCTAAATTCGCTACAAAACAGCTGAGAAGAAGTTCGTCTGCTTGAACTTTTATCCTTGTGTTTGTAGAACGCGATGAGAGCAACGATTGAGACTCACGAGAGCAGCAACAACCTCCCGCCCATTAAAGTCATGGTGTCTCTGGGCAGCGAGGACATGTCCATCAGGGTGAGGAAGCAACTGGTTATATTTGTACTTATTTAGATTAAATAGACATTTACAAGTGATTTAGAGGCTGTAAGGTCAAAGGAATAATCATTAAAGGCCTTGTGCCGCTACATCAACACCTGTAGCTCAGATAAAGTCTTTAAATGGGTTCCTTGCTCTGTCTGGATTTTATGCAAGATGCTCCCTGGAGGTTTCTCATCATCTGGTATCACAGTAAATGAATATATGGATCACAGAGTTCTATGTAAAGAAGCAGAAGCTTGTAAAAGTGAAACGCACGGATCAGTTTCATGTCCCTGATGTTTGTCAGGCTTATTGCACGCAGTCTTTCTCCACCCTGTTGTTTTTCACTCTGCAGCAGTTACATAACGACCTCACCCTCGTTTCAGCCCAGCGCCTACATGCAACCTACTACGTTCTGATAAGATTAGCTTCATACGGGACACGTCACCAGGGCTGATCATTTACTAACCAGGCTATATCTTATTTCCACTCTTAAGATGCTGCTTTTGCAGCACACGGAGCTTAAAATCCAACCTTCTTGCTTCCACTCGCAGCTTTATTTGAACCCAAACTCCGATTCATTTACACTTTTTACCCTGAAAATATGTGCAGAAAAACAACTTAGCTGAGGCTAAATGTTAGCGGCATGCTAGTACTTGCCCGCCGGGTTCATGTTTGGCGTCTCATCCTTTTGTCTTCCACTCTGTAGGTGAGCGATAGAGGAGGCGGCGTCCCATTTCGCAGGATCGACAACCTTTTCAGCTACATGTACTCCACTGCTCCTGCCCCACAGATCGGAAAGCACACGCAGCCACCACTGGTAAGTAAATATGTAGTGTGAGGGTGTGTTAGGATTGCATTAACATCTGAAGTATTTCTCTGCAGGATGTTTGGCAATTGCACCAAACTTGGTTGCACCTAATTTAACCTTTTATGTAGATTCAAACTGTTTTTTTTAAAGTGTTTCAGCGAGAATCCACAGAAAAAGTTGCTTTAAAAAAAACTCAACGTGCCTTTTGCTCATTTGCAGGCTGGCTTCGGTTACGGCCTTCCCATCTCTCGCCTCTATGCCAAATATTTCCAGGGAGACCTGCAGCTTTACTCCATGGAGGGCTACGGCACAGACGCTGTCATCTACTTGAAGGTGAGCCAAGCAGTGATGGATTTTTAAGCCCTGCAGCACATAGATAATTAGTGCAAAGCATCTTGTGACATGTCGGTTCAGCTCAAAGCAAAACCCTGCAGGTGAAGCAGCTCATTCAGTAACTCCGTCTTGTCTCGTCCCTCCAGGCGTTGTCCACAGACTCCATCGAAAGGCTGCCGGTCTACAACAAAACGGCGCTGAAGAACTACAAAATGTGCCAAGAAGCCGATGACTGGTGTGTTCCCAGTAAGGAGCCCCTAGATCTGCGTAACTACAAGGTGGTTTAGTGGGAAAGCTCTCCAGGTGCAACCTGGTTCTTCGAGACTACAACACCACCAAGCCTCCAGAATATGTCCCTATGTTTCCATGGCGCTGTCTGCAAGGGCAGATGAGCACCGGACCTTAAAAAAACAGTTTCAGCCTGCTTTTTTAGTTGTAGCGCGTTTTATTTTCCACATCTGTCATCTTTTTGGTTTTATTCTTCATCAACAGACGGCTACTAACAGGATGCTTAAACAAAGAGACGAGAGTGTTGCTGAAACATCCCCAGCATGAAAAGGGAGAGTGTGTGTGGGAGTGAGGCAGCTCAGTCATGTGCAGGTAGGGAGAGACGGGCAGCACCCAGCTTGGTGTGGGTGTTAAAAGAAAGTCCAAAAGCGAGAGGAAAAGGTGAAAAATCCAGCAGTTTGAGTGACATGTTGAGGTAAACAGGGCAAACCTGTTGTTTAGCCTTACATACAGCAGCAAATTCACCTAAAGAAGTGTTTTTTTTTAAATACTTGAAGCAGTAAAACTAATATTTGCACCTTTTTTATTGTACTGTAATTCTGTTTAAGATTTGAACAAATGTAAGACTTTTGTGTGCTTTTCTTCTTTTTTTGCATGGATTTATGTGCAAACATGTGGATTTCTCAGCCTTTAAAAATGTTCCCGCTGTTGTCTTAGCATCAGTTTTAAGGACCAGACTGAGTGCAATCCTGTTTCTGTGCATTTGTTTTTGTAAATATCCACGCGTGCAGATAGTACAACATTTGTACTTGGTCACATCACACCCAGCCACAAAGAGTATTTTCCAGCCTTGTGTTGAGGCTAAATGATTTCAGAAAAGTCCATTCTAGATGAATGTTATCCAGCTGGAGTAAAGCCAGTCTTAGAGCATTTTCTTGCACCGTAGCGAGTGAGGGGAAAGGCTCTGGGTCCATGTATGTTGCAAATGAACAGTTCCTCTTTGTATTTATCAAAATCAAACAGTAAGTAAAGATTATTTTTTATAGCTGTGTGTTTATGCAACAGAATATTGTAAATACTGTAAATAAAAGAGAACTACCTGAGTACGCACTGTCCCTGTTTTATTTCTCATGTGTTTACTGATATGTCAGGATTAGCTGTTAGCTGTGCTGGATTGAAGCACAAAAAGCAGGAAACTTGCAGCTGTAACTGGATCTGATGGTGGGATTAAGGTAGTAACCTTACCCTGCAACCATCCCATCATCAAACTTTCAGGCATTTAAAGAAAAACAAACCTCTTCCTCAACACATGGTCACAAAATGTTCTGAGTGGAGAATTGTTTCTATTACTATCATGGCAGAGAATGAGGGTTGTTCACGCTGCTTTCCCGCCGTTCTGGCCCACAGCCCAGTGAGGCAGAGGTAAACAGACCAGGCGTGATCTTCTGCTCGTCTCATATCAAAGGCATGTGAGACTCATGCGGCTAAAGGCTAACAGCTCAAAGCAAGACCTAAAAATATCTGGCCTCTGGTGGCTTTTTCTGCCACAAGCAGCTTGTATTTAACATGTTTGTTACTGCAGAGGAAACCACTGCAGGAGAATACAGTAATCTGCTGAATCCAAAATACTTTTTATTGGAATTTCATTCACATGTTAAATTAAATGTCATTTGTGTTATTTTATTTTGTTGTTGTCGATTTTTAGGAGCTAAAATAACATCGAAAAGTTCTGAATCCTTCTCAGCAGCTGAAACCAGGCGAATGTTTAAATGTTAAACTCTCTCAGGCTCCTTTTCAGTCTCATCTGTGCTCACCTGCATTTTATACGTTTTATCTAAAAGTCTAAATCTGCAGTTTATTTTGAGGGTTTTTTAAGCATTATTGAGTTTTTAATAGTTTAAATCTGTTTCTTTTTTCTGTCTTTCTCATTGTTTTAATTCTAAATTATGATTTTAATGTTTGGATGTCAGTAAAACACGTTGAACTGTGCTACACAGGTCCTGTCTCGCTTCCAGGTGGGCTTCGGGTCATTACGTACATTTTTGTGACTGATTCACTTTGTGTTAAACTTTATTTACCTTCGTTATTCACAATGTCCCACATTGTGGAGTTAACATCTTGTAATGTTTGTTTTGTTTCTGCAGCCACTTCCAAATACTAACATGATATAATGTTTGCTTTGAGTCAATTGAATATCATAAAATTAGCAAAGCTGATATTGATGTTATTGATTATGTAACACTTTGTAGCTAAACTACAGTATTTTATACGTATTACTATCTCTCCATTGCATTGGATCTGTGTCCCACACTGACAAGTTATTGTTGCTACGCCAACGCAGTTAGTAAACTACTATTTTTTTTACTTGCAGAATGATGCTCTGCTTGCTGTGTTGCTGAGCAAATTTGTCAAAAGGAGCTTTATGTATATATGTATATACAAAGATTTTCTTGATAATTTGAATTGTTTATTTATTTTAAATAAATATTTATTAGAATATGGGGTGGTTAGCGCTGTAGCCTCACAGCAAGCAGGTTGGTGGTTCGATCCCTGGTTCGGACGGTGGTCTATCTGTGTGGAGTTTGCATGTTCTCCCCGTGTTAGTGTGGGTTCTCTCCTGGTTCTCCGGCTTCCTCCCACAGTCCAAAGACATGCAGCTTGGGATAGGCTGATTGGAGACTCTAAATTGGCCATAGGTGTGAATGTGTGTGGTTGTTTGTCTATATGTGTGGCCCTGTGATGGGCTGGCGACCTGTCCAGGGTGTACCCCGCCTCTCACTCATTGGCTGCTGGGTGGATGCTGGGTTGGCCTCGGGTGAAGTAGCCGGGGAATAAGCGGTAAAGAAAGAATGGATAGAATTTACACGCCATGCTGGACCCGACCGGAGAGGACAGAAAAAGAACAGAAAGGCATCAGAAAAGAATAGAGAAAGCAAATAGTAAAAAAAAAAAAAAAAAAAAAACCACACACACACACACACACTATACCATCTACCACACCGGAACATAAACATAAAGCATTAGCTTCCTGCATTTCATCTTCCTGCAGGAAGATATGAATGAGCAACATATGTAAACACATATAAGGAAAATGGTTGTTAGAGAATAAACCTAAAGCTTAGTGACAACATGCAGAACATACGGAGTGAAAACCGTGGACATGCTCAGGAGGCCCCCGTCTACCCAAAGGTCAGAAGGAGGACAGGAGGACCCCCCTAGACTAGGGCATCCGCCAGCCAGCCCTCAAATAAGGACCCCAGCTACTCCACCCGAAGCCAACCCAGCATCCATCCAGGAGGCGAGGGAGGTGGTTCCCAGCCAGAACCCCCCCAGTCAGAGGAAACACACTCCAACAGGCCCCTGGACGGCAACCGCAGACCCCGATCCACAGGAGACGGGGAGCGACCCCACCACCCCCAAGCGCAGAGCCGCCCCCAGCAGGGGGCCAGGGCCTCACTGACCACCGTCCAGTGGGGGCTAATACACCCCCCGGTACACCAGAAGCCTACCCCGGGTACCAGCCCTCCACACACAAACACCTTTAACCCTTCCAACACACCCTGCCCCTCCCTCCCCCTCTACGCACAAACATCTTCACCCCTCCACACACCCCAACACATTCTGTCCTGCACACACCCGCACGACCACATGTACATCCATCCTCACCTTCAGTTTCCCCCGCCCACATCCCCATGCACCCCCCCCCCCCCACACACGCACACACACACACACAAACACATGCGCACACACTTATCCATGTACAAAAACCCTTCGTCCTCATCCCCCCCACCCTATCCAATCACATCCACACCATCCCTATCCCCCCCACGGTGCATGGGTGGGTGCACTCACACACACCCACCCATCCATACACACCCATCTTCGCCTCCACTGTGCTCAGCTTCCCGTACACTCCCCCCACCTACACCCCTAAGTTATTAAACTCCTAAAAGACCACTAAGATGATTAGTAGGATCTTAAGATAAACATCAGTGCTTGTTACTACGAAACACTCAGCTTCTAAAAATAACATAAATGGTACGAGCGGAGAACAAAACGGCAGTTTGTGTTTGGATTTGTCGCAGCGCGCAGAAATATTCAGCTTTTAATGAGCTTTAATGTGAAATCGTGAGGTGTTTTCCTCTCCACTTCCCAACAAAATCTGATCCAATTACAGCCAAGAGATCCTCTTTGCCTTCTTTTTGAATGGACAGATGGTTGAAATGATCTAAATAACTTGGATAGAAAAGCATCTGCGAAGTGCAAAATTACAAGAAAGACTTTGTTTGTATTTGCTGAACAACTTTTGTTTTGTTCATAAAAACAGTTTTATGTAGTATGTGAAGCTGAACAGGACATTTTTAGATAGTTTCACTCCAATTCATTTACTGTACATGGGTGTGTTAGAGGTGTGTTAGCATGTTGGGCCAAACATCTTGATGTCATGACTGTATTTATATCAGCTGCTGCTGGCTCGTCGTGCAAACGACCCTGACACCCACTGCAATATGAGCCACACCTGACATATGCTCCCCTGTGCATGTACATGCGCGCGCACACACACATACACACACCATACACAACAAATTCAAATAGAAAGTGTTGGAAAAGAAAGCAACAACTTGAATATTTCACTCATGCAAACTTTAAAAATGGATTCCATACGTACGGTTCCATACGCACGGTTCCATACGCACGGTTCCATACGTATGGTTCCATACGTACGGTTCCATACGCACAGTTCCATACGCACGGTTCCATGAGCACGGTTCCATACGCACGGTTCCATACGCAAGGTTCCATACGTACGGTTCCATACGCACGGTTCCATACGCAAGGTTCCATACGCACGGTTCCATTCGCACGGATCCATACACAAGGTTCCATACACAAAGTTCCATACACATGGTTCCATACACATGGTTCCATGCACATGGTTCCACACACAAGGTTCCATACACAAAGTTCCATACACATGGTTCCATACACATGGTTCCATGCACATGGTTCCATGCACATGGTTCCGTACAGACTGTTCCATACGTACTATTCCATTCCAAAGTTCGGAAGTTCTAAAGTTTCCCACCATGTGGAGCTTTATCATGGTGAGCTTTACTGTATATATGTTTGAGGGTTGGGGCAATTGAGGGGGTGTTTGGGATGTACCCCTACCCGTCGCTTCTGACCACGTAAGCCTTGTTTATTTATAAATTTGTATTTAATCAAAGTGCTTCAGTCTACTTGTTCTTTTAAAATAACTTTTTTTGTCCATTATTTCTTGGGTTAATGATGAATCTGTCCATGGATCTTGGTCTCAAGACCATTCAGTAAATATTCCTCAAGCCAGGTATTAAAAAATCACCTCTGACTATTTAAGCTGCCACTTTTTTTTGCCCCTGCCCATCTGTTTCTTTTGATGAATGAAAGCTCCTGCAGAGAGCAGATGTCTGGCTTGATTTACAGTCACTCTCAGGTTTATGAGGGTCCAGGAACTGCTGATCTAAATATGACCACAGAGCCAAGTTGTTTACCAGGCACAAGCCAGCAGAACTACGTACATCCAGGAGTGGAAAGAATCCAGTGGTGTCCTCCTCCTTATCGTGCAAACAAAAGGCTCTGATAAAGTCCTCTTAGCAACAGATGAAGTGCCAAAGTACACGGCGTCCAGTGTCTCATGTGCATGTTGATGTGTAATGGAATTCTGAGTCATCTCATGTGTGATGTTTTGCACAGACACGGTGCATGATGCTTGTTACATCATTCAGATATGTAACATGAAATGATGAACGATGATTCATCCGTACATTGAGTCTGATGGAGGGATAAATCCACCCAAGAGGACTCTGAAGCAGTGTGGGGCGATGGAAACATCTTCAAAACCCTGCAGAATTAATATTGCGAGTGTTACAAGAGGGTTCACTCTGAGATGAAGAACAAAGCAGCTCTGATGAAATTTTGAATTTCACTCTTTTTAGAATGAAACAAATTCTGTTTTTACCTCATACACATTATTCAGATTACCCTGTAATAAATGCAGAAAGAAATGATTGATCGAGACTTTCACACAGAACTGTTGCTGGTTAGCATTGCATTTAGATAATTTATAGTTAAAGAGCTGATTGTGATGCTGAAACACCAGAAACATGCAGCTAAAGTATTGTATCATTATATCATTATAATGTCTCTCTGCTTTGATACCTGTTCTTACCCTATAGTGGTGTGTTTAATAGAAACACGCATTTATACTATTCTGCATGACTACATGACAGCAATAAAATGTGTCCTGATATAATCAGACCCACATGAAGGAAAAAAAAACAGACCCATAAGTCTAGAGACAATTCAATTCAATTCAGCTTTATTTGCATGGCACCATTTCACAACAATGAGGTCTCAAGACGCTTCACAGAGATCAAATTGAGTCAATTCATATTAAATAGCCTGTAAGAGAATCAAAAAGATTGGATCCAATCTCATATTCTGAGCTGCATGAGGTGACAGTGGGAAGGAAAACTCCTTTTTAACAGGAAGGAATACCTCCGGCAGAACGCGACTCATATGCGTTGACTGGCTGGGGGTGGAGAGGACAGGAAAGACAGATTAATATGCAGCTGTTATCCAGGAAGATCTGCAGAAAAGGAGAAATATATTAATGATGCCAGAACCGTCCTCTACATGGAAAATAAGCAACAGAGAAAATAACAGGAAGTACTCAGTGCATCGTGGGATTTCACCATGGCTGCATGACTAATAAATGGCTAGACTATCCCTAACTACAAGAGTTGTTAAACTGAAGGTTTCAAGTTTGATTTTTAAAGGTAGAGAGGTTGTTTGTCTCCCAGTACTTATACTGGGATACCCGAAGGCTCTTCCTCCCAACGTTTTTTATAGACTCTGGGAACCACAAGTAGACCTGCAGTCTGAGAGCGAAGTGCTCTGTTTGGAATATATGGAACTA
>JBAMHX010000024.1:2975934-2986253 GCA_037177515.1 Pseudomugil tenellus
GGAGTCTATGGGCATTGCTCTCTATTGCAGCCTCTAGTGGTGGAGGGGGGAACTGCAGGTATTTCTACTTCCTTATTGGCGTCACCATCGGCAGCCAGAGATTGCCGCCTGGTCCAGACACAACCTGGAGCCCCTAGTGGATGGGGGGGCGTCATTTCTTCTGTTCACTGAGGGAATTTGCTTGTGACTGATACAAGACAGGCTTCCTGCAGGCTGAAGCTACTCATCTGGGAACCCTACCCCCCTGCCCCCACAACACTACTGCACACACTTCTTGCTTTGTGGTTCGAAGACTTCAAGCAGTATTGCATTGTGTAGCTGCAGGATCCCTGCATCTGTTAATGACCCTTAATAGGTGTCTGTGACCTTTTAACCCTTTGCCACATGGCTCTTTCCTTCATCCCTTCACTCATAGACTAAACAAGCCGGCCTGAACCCAAATTGTTCTTCCTGTTTTGGTTTGATAAACCACATTTGAATAATTGGATGATGAGACTTTAATAGTTTTGTACGTGTATTGATAACGAGCGCCTACTCGGGTTGCTTATTAATATTCTGAAACATGCCATTTTATAACTCCTGTTTATTCTTCTCTTTCCAAACTTCTTTTTGCCTCCTCCGTTTTATCTCCTTGATCTTCTCCCATTTCCTGGCAGGGATTTGGAGGAGTCTTTTCTGGAAGGAGATCACACAGCTGCAGATCGGACCAGTTTAGACGTTCTTCCCTTCGCAGCAGGACAGACAGAAAGATGAAGGCTTCATACGAGATTGTGTCAAACTAACTCAGCTTCGCTGTATTTATCTAGTTAGACGTAGCTCACTTACAGCTTCTTATAGGAACCTTTATGGTTCACGCTTTGGATATTTGATGGTAACCAAACGTTTAAAGTGATTCGCTTTTCATTCAGCTATAAATAGCACTTCTGAGAAACAGCCCATAATATTCTCTAATCTCTGTGGTGTGTCATTTTAAATCCTCCCAAATGAGAGTCAAACAGATGGATCAGCAGCTCTGTTTCAGTTGATATGCCCCCCTCCATGACCTTTCCTCTTCCTCTGTTTGCATGAACCCCTCCCAGCAGGAGACAAGCGCCACTCAAAGCAGCTTTATATGAATGCTGATGTGGGGGAAACACACGATGCTCCTGAGGGAGTTTAGCTGATTCAGAACCTGTGTGTATCATCTTCTCTGCGGTTTGTTTGTCCAGTGTGTCAACGGTAGACAAATCCTCCCAATAACAGTAATATCTGTGCTGACTGACTGGACGAGAGGGGGAACATGCAATCCGTTCTGCCTGCGGCTTGCTGTGTTTTGAAGTGATTACTCTGAAACACAGCTGCTGACCTCAGGTGAAATCATTTGTGTTGAGTCACAGTGTTTTTAAAATGACATCAGTGTATCGATGGCATGTGTCATTGTGAGGAGGAGAAAATCTTATTGGAACTTTTTCCCTTATTTCAATTAAAACTTGATTTTTTTTTTTTTTTAAAAAAAAGGTTTTAAAACTTTTTTCCAGATAATATAAATTATTCTCATTTTTTAAACATTAATAGGAGTGAAAGATTACATCCATCTACATCAGTTCATTGATCCAACAGCATCAACTCAGAAACTAGAAAAGCTCTCAGAGCGCCGACCTCCGCCAAGCTTATTTTTCTCACAGAAGATCATGTCCTGTTGTTTTATTGCAAGAAATTTGAGTTGTATACACATATGTAAAAAATTTTCCTATCTCGCAGTGATGAAGAATCCTTAAAATGTTTTTTATTTGCATTTGATTTGAGGTCAATGAGAGGAATTGTTGCGGAGTTATTGCTAAAAATCAGATATTTTGGGGTGCATAAAGCACCACCTGGTGGGGAAACCATAAATTCCAAAATTGTGAAATTCTGTACAGGTCGTCCTCTTGGGGACCTAAACAGGTACACAGAGTATCAAAATCCAATTGTGAATACTGTTCGAGTTATCCCGCTGACAGGAAGGATATCTGGCAGCGGTTGTGATGAAACCATTATATCCCAGACACTCCACGTTCGGGGATATAATTCAGAGTAACTGTGAGATGAGAAACTGGCTGATGGTTAGTTTTGCATCTGTATACATTCACAAATACATTTACAGCTGAGTTCCCTGACATGTCTGCCATGATGGAAGGCTTTGTTGACAGCCCACCACAAACTGTTGTACATGTAAGTTAAGTGGGCAGCTTGCAGAGACTGAGGGCTCGTTTCAGACAAAGACCTTCAATTGACATTTGAACAATGGAGCAGGCACACAACAGCCTCCTGAGTGAGGAGAGGAGGGCCACAATAGGTCTTTTTCTGCACCACCAGAAGAAAGAACACTTAGCATGTTAGCTTTAGCTGTGTGGAGACTTCATTGGAAACTTGCTTCCTCAATCCAGCTGCGATTAGCACACAAAATGTTTTCATTTTTGATGGTTATTGTGTTTTAGATTCTAGTTTAGCTCATTTTCATAGGTTTTTTCATCTCCCAATGTCTGGAAAATAGATTATTGTCTATGTTTGAAGCATTTTGAATATTTATTTTATTATTTTTTGACAGCTTTCACTGTTCACTTGAGGCCAGTCACAGTAAACATCAAATCTACTATTATTTCAATAAATAAATGTGAACTTTACACCATCACTGAATAGAAGTGAAGATATTCATTATTAATGCAGGTAAATAAACTTAAAACTGTTGAAACAGTGTAAAAAAAAAAAAAGGAAGAAAGCATGCTAATGTTCTGTAAAGTGATCTAAACAGAGCTGTGTCAGATAGAAAATCAGCATTGTTATACTCTGAAACCTCTAAAGCTGCTTCTTTGTCCAGTCATGCTGTGTCGTCCCACCCAGTTCAGACACATGAGCATCCCATTACGGTGTCACTGGTGACATGGTGCCACTGTGTGCACAGCCGGACACATAAATCCAAATATACACAAGATAATCTGTTTCTTTTACCTTCGCTGGTATGAAGCTAAATGTGCTGCCAATAACATGAAAAGAATATGAGATTAAAATACCTGTTAAAAGTTTCCTGGACTCATAATGTTTGGATTAATGGTCAAAGACCTGTAAGGGAACAAATCTACTCATATCAGTTAAAGCATGAAGGACTCCAGCTTTTCTATTACTCACCAAAACTTTTAAAAAAAATGAAAAAGTTTGGTCACTTTAAAATCCACAAACACAAAAAGTTATTGGGAGCGTTGTGGAGTTACTGTGCTTTTGGCTTTGCAAGGCGGCAGCAGAGGTTTGGCAGCTGTGATGAAAGAGTCCATTCTTCTGTAGCAAGAAACTGGGATGCTGCTCGTGTTTGGAGCGGATGGACGTCAGGCAGGCAGCCTCGTGCAGAGAGAAGCATAGAGCAGAGCCAGAGTACTGAAGTAAGATGGTGCAGCAACAGGATGTGAGAGCGTTTCTTTTAAAATGGCTTAATAGACGTGATGTTTTCAGTTTGGCTGTGAGAGGCCAGCTTGGTTGGGACATAAGGACGAAACTGTTGGTCCAAGGCGTCTCATTGGTGGGACGTGATATAGAACTGTTATTAATAACCTACACGTTGTACACAATGTGAAGTTAAGATGCTGGAGATTTAAATGATTAAAGGCTGAAATCATACCAGTAGATTCAGTGTTCACATATATCAGTCTGGTTCAACATGTCCTTTATCTTTGATGCAAAACTCTATTCTGTGGTCGATCAAACTGCAACTAAAAGTGTCTTATTACATCAACAAGGTAAAATAGTCGACCTGTAACACATTTTTAAGGGTTAAAGTCTGTTTTTACCTCTATCCAGTTCACTCCACACCTGAATGATCTCGAATCCAGCATTGCAGCAGGTGTGTGATTGGTTAGCATGTTGCAGAGATTGATGAACATAACAAACATTTATTTGTTCTTTTCCGCTTCAGAGTTTGAGTTAAAATCATCACCATCGTGTAGAACGTCTTCTCTTTGCCTTCTGTATCTGGTCCGCTGCCACATAAACAGCTTTAAAGCGATCGGGGAGTATGAGTGGGAAGTTTGTCCTAAATGGAAATGCGAGCTTTTATTCTGCAGTCATTCAGCTTTTCTGCAAAGCGATTTGCATCGGAGAGTAAAGAAGCGATCAAGCGATCGCTTGTGGTGTTATTCTGTTATTAATGACAGGATAAAGAAATCATCTCACATGATGCAAAGTCTTCTCCAGGCTTGGTGTGTTCTGAAAAAACTATGAATAAAAATGCAGATTTGTCTGCAGACAGTGTAAACACCACACACCCACGCACACTATAAATGATTGGCTGAACAATTTGCATGAACACAAAGCTGTGTTGACAAAGTTGCTTGGATTTATTTATCATATATACACAGAACTAGTCTGTGCAGTATGGTGAGTGTAACCCTGCAGAACAACTTCTCACCTGTCAGTGGAAACCAAACAGATTAGCAGGTTTTTCTTATCACCTCTTTATATTGATACTGGTTGATGGTTAACTATAAAGTCCTATCAGGTGTCATAAAAGTGGTGAAAACACTTTGTTCTCCACCAACTTTTTTTAAGATAACATGTTTATATTTCATCATGTTAATGATTTACTGAGATCCATCGAATGGAGCTTCTGCAGCCTGATTTTAGGAGTTTGAGTACAGAGGAATGAAAAAAGTTGCATCATACCATCACTGTGATGTCATTGTTTTTTCCTTATTAATGATCTTGCATCCAAATATTGAAACTGCATCTGAACCGTCCTGGTAAAGGAAGTCATGATTGCATAAAATCAGGATGTTTTTTTTAGAATATGATGACCAGATTTATTAATGGAACTTTCTGTGCTTGTGTAGGTTTGAGAAGGGGAGGATCTACACCTACATCGGGGAGGTGGTGGTGTCCGTCAACCCTTACCGTGCCATGAACGTTTACGGCCGGGACACCATCGAGCAGTACAAAGGCCGCGAGCTGTACGAGAGGCCGCCCCACCTTTTTGCCATCGCGGATGCAGCTTACAAAGCCATGAAGAGGAGGAACAAAGACACCTGTATTGTCATCTCAGGTATCACTGGAAGCCCCCCCCCCACATGAAAATAAATGCTTTCCTTTGTGTACATGAAACATTCACAGAACTTATTTAAACGGCTTTTTTCTCACGTCTCAGCGCATCTGAAGTGACAACACAAATAGACCAGCTTTAAAGTGATCACAAAGCAGAGGATGAAGCACCACTCAGTGGTCTGAACTGGAACTTTCATTCCTGCAGATACATAATGCCATCCCACCAAGCAAATACCTTTTTACACAGACACTAAAGCATCTAAAAGTGAGGAAGCTGTCAGTGAAGTGCTTGGTGTAAAATTGTCTTTTTAAATGAATTAATCATTTCATTGATGTTGTGACAGCTTATTTGCATCATTTGCAAGACATGCAAAGTAAGCCAGAGCTATAGATGCTGAAATATGTTGTGGTTATTTCCAAATAAAACCCCCGGATTGTGTTTTGCTTGTTGTTTGCAGGGGAAAGTGGGGCAGGAAAAACCGAGGCCAGCAAGTACATCATGCAATACATCGCTGCTATTACCAATCCCAATCAGAGGGCTGAGGTTGAAAGGTGAGCCGAGGCTGTACTAAAGGAGTTTAGTGCACTTCTGTCTTTATTGCCATGTTTTAAGAGCTTGTTGTGTATTAAAAATACAGCAGTGATGTCTCACACTATTTATCTCTGATAAAGTTATCGTCTCGGATAATTGTTCTGTTCCTTTGCACCATAACTCAGAACCACTGATTCTCTTCCTGTGTGTCTAATTCAGTCGGATAATAAGAAGAAAGCAGCTGAGATTTGATGCAAATAGAAAAATGCAGATCAGATAAGATTAAGATCTGATGCTGAAAAGAGGTGTTGATATGATCCATGTATTTGCAGCTGTGCAGAAACTAAACCATCCGGAAGATATTTATGAATAAACAGGTCAGCGTGGCGTATTATCAGTGTGCATGTGGTCAGGAGGGTGTAATCTGATTATTTACATAAGAGATGTATCGTGATCTCAGCAGATTCACTGCTAACTAGTTTGATTTAGTCTGAGATGATAAATCTGAGACGTGCAGATCTATGAAGTGTGACTCATTCAATTAAGATAAGAAAAGATGGCTTTATTAATCCCTACAGGGACTCGTTCACCGTCAGACTGGAGCGATCAATCCCAGCTTAGACTTAACAACACGCACACAATGCACCTCGTAAGTGTAACGACATCATGCTAAGCCGATGGTTCAGGAAGAACTGCTGCCGTAATAAGTCTGAAAAGTTGATCCGTGAAGCATTTAAGCATCAATTATCTCCCTGAAAGAGGAATATAGTCCATTGAAAGTGTAAAACAGAGGATTTTTCCCCAAAATATACTATTTTCCAGCTTTAGCTTTTGTTATTTCTGCTGTTATGAAAATCAGGAATCACAGAGCCGACCTTACTGAGCCTGTTGTCGACACCATCTGTGTCCAAATAGCAAATAGCAGATTTAGCCAAAAATCTGTTTTTTTCTTGCATAAAGCGCCACCTAGTGAGGAAACCATAAATCAGATAATCCTGAAATTTGATACAGGTCGTCCTCTTGCTGACCTAAACAGGTATAATGAGTATCAAAATCCAGTTGTCCAATTTGTTTGAGTTATGATGCTGGCACGAAGGATATCCGGTAGCTGGTTTGCGGACACGGCGGCGGTTGTGATGAAACCATTTTCTGACACTCCGCTTTTGAGGATATAAATACAAGAATTTTGCCTGTTATGAAAGTAAATAAAGTTGACCAAATTCGGCGACATGCTGTTGGGGGTCTGGCCTTGCAAATCCCACAAAGTCAACACTAACATTTTAAAGGCAACACCTCCTACCAAGGAGCACAGATCAACAACGAGAATGTACTGAGCAAGTCAATTTAATCAGTTTTTATCTGAATATTTAAACACAAGTCAAAGGTCCATTAAAGTAAATATATATAAGTATATGTAATCATAAATCTGAATAAATAATTATCCTCACTCCTTATATAGATAGTAAAATGCGCTTTTATTACCCATAAAATAAAAAAACCTAAATATTGCAATAAAAAGTTGGAAACGCCTGCATTTCCAAAAACCTCTCAAATAAAATATTTTCCTGCTCTCATAAGGGGATTTTTTAGATGTTTCCAGGTAGAAGTATGTGGAAAAGAAACACTTTTGCATTTTGCATTTTTGCATCTGCGTGATGTAGCAGGTCACATGACCAGTTTGTTTGAAGTAAAGCAGTATGGATAGAACATGGCAAACACGTTTTAATTGAATTAGGTAGAGAAATGAGGGAGATGTACTTTGAAAAGGCCGCAGTAAATCCTCCCCAGCCTGAAACCACGCTACCTGGCAACCTGGTTACCTGGCAAAACAAGATTTTACCGGAGTTGGTGCTTATGTGCGAAAGACACCTGCAGATCAGGTTGTAGTTTTGGGATCGGTGTGGCCTTCATGAACGCAAATATCAGCATCTTCTGTTGTTCACCTCATTAAATTTCACTCATCAGTGTTTTCAGGCAGCCGTTGGCTTGTTGCTGGGATAAATGATCTGCTTCATCCGCTGCTAAACAGACTGGGACCAAATGAATTTCAGCCCACTCTGTGATCATGCACATGCATGTTAATGTTGAGTTTAAAAGATAAAATCTGCAGATAACGCTGCTCCCTCCAGTCGTAATGAGAGTAATCTCAGATGGTTTTATCACACTGAAGGGTTAAGATCGCAGAGTATCTAAGATCTGAGCTGTAGTTGTCTAATGTACAGGTTGTATTCGAAGCACTCTGGTTGCCAGGTGACCGGACGATGCGCATCATCTGCTTTAATCCCCAACATGTACACAGATTGCAGTGCGTCCTGGAAGACTGACTGCTTTAAAACAACTTACTGGGAAGCTGATGGGAGTCATTTCTCATCTTAGTTGTAAAACAAAAACCAAGCAGAAATAAAATGAAACCTTTCCTGTAAACCTGGTGAAACTCACTCATCGTCCCGCTGACCCACAGAGTAAAAAACATGCTGCTTAAGTCCAACTGCGTGCTGGAGGCCTTCGGTAACGCCAAGACCAACCGCAATGACAACTCCAGTCGCTTCGGCAAATACATGGACATCAACTTCGACTTCAAGGGAGATCCCATCGGAGGCCATATCAGCAACTACCTGCTGGAGAAGGTGAGCTGTGATCAGGACGAGCCAGTAACTGCACGTTGTGTGTAGCTGCATCTGTTTGGACCCTGAAGGAAACCCAGCAAATCACATCTTATGTGTTTCATTTCTCTTTTTTCCAAACAGTCCAGGGTCATTTTCCAACAAGAGGGAGAGCGGAGCTTCCATTCATTCTACCAGGTAAACGTGTGTGTGTGTGTGTGTGTGTATTTGCATGCAACCATTAGTTTAGTTTGCTTAAGGCTCCCTGTGGAGTTTAAAGCTTTGGCATTACCATGGAGCTGTTGATTTAGGATGCACACAGGTGGAATGACGATCCAGCTGATGCATAAACAGCTGACGTGCTGCAGCGTGCTTAAAAACACCACAAGCTTGTAAACACATATGAAAACGATGCTTAAAGGAGCAGAAAAAGCAACACAAGCCAGCGTGTTTGTTGGACTTTAACTCAGCAGCGTGATGCTGAATCCTCGCAGCATTTCTGAGCCATCAGCAGCCATTTTGTTTCTGTGTAGAAGTAGACGAGGAGGAGCTTTAAGCATGAGAGTTGTGAGGTTATTTCCATTACGAGCTCCAGGTTATTAAACATTATATATGTAAAAATGTCTTTAATGATTTATCGTCTTGTTGAATTATTTTTTCTCCACGATTAGCTGCTCAAAGGAGCTCCAGATTCTCTGCTACGCTCACTTCACATCCAGAAAGATCCAACAGCCTACAATTACATCAAAGTTGGAGGGCATATTAAGGTAATCTGAATCATTTAAGCAAGCAAATGATGTTTAATACATTCATATAAAAGTCTTTTTTTCCTGTTCTTGTGTGAAAATTCCGTTTTATTACAGCACAATACTGTGGGTAAGTTTCACGCGTTTAAAGTGGATAATGGCTGAATAATTACCATGTTTTAGTTCCAATCCTAACCAGCTTGTTTAATTATGTCATATCCATTCGGCTTCAGCTCCACCTGAGTGCAAAAACACCCTTCAAACAGACTGTAAACAAATCTTATGCAACTGCAAAAGCAAAGGCAGCATATGGGACACAAATAGAGTTTATATAATACCAGCAGGCTGGAAGGTCTAAGCTACTTTATTCATCAGTAGATCACAGTCTGAACCCTCTTAGAGAAAACATCTTGTAATTATTCAAGTTGGTTTTAAGAATTTTTCTGCAGGCTTCTTCAAAGACATGAAAAAAGCTTCTCTTTTAATGATTTCTGCCTCTTATTCAGGGTTCAGAAGACCTGTTGCTCTCTTGTCATGTACGATACCTCAGTTGTTTCCTCCTGGTTTTCCTTCCTGCAGATTGACTTATCAATAAACCTTCCACTGAGACTATTTCTGATCAGACTGAACCGAGGGTCCACATGCATCTTTAGGTCTACGCTGGATAAGAACCTAAATTTCAGATCCGGTTTGTCTGTTGCAGATAATTTTAGGACTGATGTTTCTACTTTAAGCACTCATTTGTCCAATTTCCTCAGCCATTTGGGATTCACCTTGTTGGTGCAGAAATCCTATTTTCTGTTAAACTCGTAGTCTTTGGGATTTTTCATTGATTCAAATTCACTTTATTTATTCATTAGAAACTTCATTTGCAGAGGAGACACTGATTTAGACACAATAAAATAATAAAAACATAATACTGTCATTAATAAAGGTTATCATATAAAAAAATTAATAAATGAAAACCAGTGTGATCCAGTCCGAGTCCCAGTTTACCATTATTAATTTAAATGAGCTTATTATATTTAGACTCAATGCCAGAGACAAAGCTCTCGACTCAGAGTAGCGCTGCTGCTCCTCCACATCGAGAGGAGCCAGATGAGGTGCATCTGGTTAGGATGCCTGATGGACATCTTCCTGGTGATGTGTCCCAGGGACGTCCCTGATGAGGAGACCTAGAGGACGAACCAGTACACGCTGGAGGGATTATATCTCTTGGTTGGCCTGTAAACCTCAGCATATCCCCCAATGAGATGGAGAGAAGGAAGGGTGGGCGTCCCTTCCTAGGCTGCTGCCTTGCGATGGATGGATGGATGGGTGGATGGATGGATGGATGGATGGATGGATGGATGGATGGATGGGTGGGTGGGTGGATGGATGGATGGATGGATGGAT
>JBAMHX010000024.1:2996719-3006745 GCA_037177515.1 Pseudomugil tenellus
TGCAGGTTCTGGCACTTCCACATATGCTTTACTTTTCTCCAGCACAGGTTGACTGCGCAGCTCGTGTCCTGCGTGGGCTCATTTTTAAGCTAATCTTTCCTGATAGATGTGACTAGAACTGCTGGGGAACATTTCATTCAAAGCCAACGGATATTTTCCGCTCATATCTGGATTTGCCTTGGTCAGCACGGTCAGTGGCTATTGTCACAGTATTGCTAAATATTTTGATGCGTTTTTGTGTACATGTGTGGAACTTTTCAAGTTTGACGAGTTTTTAAGTCCGTATTGTTGTATCTGTTTAATAAGACTGTCAGGTAAGAGGAAATGTGCACGCCAAGCTGATGGCTGCCAGCAGACCTGCTTACTGTCTTATTACACATGTCGGATTTTCTGTCCTGCAGATTCACAGTTTCAGTTCAGTTTGATTTGTTTTTTCGTCCTCAGCGGCTCATCTGTGTTTATGAAAAAAGACAGTTCAGTTAACATCAGGAAGACAGTTCAACAGCTGTTTATGAAGAAAGAGCAGTTTTGGGTTAGATTGGAGAAAAAACCGAGCTCATTCTGACGTTTATGAGGCAGACGGAGTAGATTTCATATAAATACCACCCCAACATCTCTGCATCTTCTGGATTACATGCAGTTCGGATGTTTAAACGGAAATTTACTCTTTTTATTTGGTGCAGAATAAATGAAACCATTTGCATTTGGATCCTTATTGAGTGAAAATGATGAACTTGAATGAGCACTAAACATTTGCAGGGTTGGATTCTGTCACTGCCTAATGAGATAAAAGTTTTCCTCCTTTCCCCTCTATAGATGCAGTGTCTCGATGCTCTTAAGCATGCTGATTAGTTACAAACATGAGGGTGAGATATCATGCTGACTGCTGTTCTGAATTAAATATGAAGCATTTAATACATTTTTTAAATAGCTACAGATTTATTTGGCTTCAGCTCTGGATGCCTTCTGAAAACCCCACGATGCACATTAGTCACATCCTGCAGGGTGGAGTGATATTACGCAACATTTGCCAACGAAATATTTGATCATAAAGGGTTATTTCTTGCTGAGTTTATGCAAAAAGCTGATTGAAAGTGTAGAATTTCTAGATCTATAGTCTTTTCCGAAGCTTTTGTTTGCATGTCTCCCATCAGATGTGCACAGAGTCAGCAGAGGTGAATTTCAATGCAGAAGCTGTCAAATGTCTTTTTTTCTCCTCACCTGTTAAGTGTTTTCTTCACAAGACGTGTCACGTCCCACTTTTCCTTCAGCAACACTTCTTTCTTTCTGTGAAGTTGTCAGACTTTTCATAAGTCACACGCGCTAACTTGCTAAGGATCATTTTCCTTTGATTTTTTTCATTCAGTGTTTATTCAAATCTTAAAACAGCATCTGCTCTTCATTTTCCATCATGTTGAGAATATAATTAACAAAAGTATAAATGCAGAAAAGCAGCAGAAGTGAAAGAGAAAAGATGTTTTTGTGGCTTTAAAATGCTCCAGTTTACTGAAGTTCAGTCTTCAAACAAACAACTTTGGACAGAATTTCAACAATAAGTCAAGTAATGAATTTATCACTTTAATGAGGTTGGAATACAGATATTCACGAGTCAGTATCAAGTCCACCTTGCTTTTCCCGGGTTGGACAACATCACATCGGCCTCAATTAGTGGTGGCAATGATATAACAGGGTGTTGGAGATGATGTGCGCTTTGAGACATGGTGCATCATCCTGCTGGAAGTATTCATCAGAAGATGCTTCACCGTGCTCATAAAGGGATGGACATGGTCAGCAGCAATACTCAGGTAGGCTGTGCTGGTTAAAACATACCAAGTTGGATTTAAGGAGGCCAAAGTGTACCAACACACACACACACCATTTCACCACCAGCAGCCTGAATTGTCAATACAAGGCAGGATGGATGCATGTTTTTAAAATGTTTCCACCAAATCCTGACGCTAACATCTGAATTTTGCATCAGATCACAGATCACATCTCATCAGTTCGGATGAGCCTGTATAAATTGTAGCCTGAAAGCCTGTTTACGTGTTTCATCCATCTCCTGCGTCGGATCTGTGACTTGATGCAGAAAACGGAGCCATCCACGGCTGCACAGCTGATGTTTGTCAACTGATTTATTTTTTTTTTCAAGTTTTATTCTTCTACTTGTTAAAAAGCAGCTAACAAAGAAAATTTAGACACAAAACTTCTGGTGTTTTTGGGTCGTAGCAAACAAGTTGGACCTTTCCTTTCTGGCACCACATGAAAAGTCCACCATCACAGATCCAGGTCTGAAACTGGACTCATATGTCAACACTGTGGTGATGTTCTGCTTCTTCCAGTTGAGGCTTCTGTCATAAACTAATCCCCTTTTATCAAGATGCCATCTAGAAACAGTGATCCATGCTTTTATTATGCCACGCCTGCATTACTGTAACTCAGTCAGAAAGCGCTCTCCTGCTTGCAGGTGCTGCAAGAAAACAAAAGCACATATCTCTGGTTTCAGCGTCTCTTCGCTGGCTTCCCGTTCATCTTGGGATAAGATTTAAGATCCTTTTTTGTTTTTAAGCCTCTTAACGGCCCCTTTTTATCCCACTGCATCCCTTCACACCACAACCTGCTCTCAGATCAGCTGACCAGATGCTTCTAACTGTCCATAAGACACAGTATAAATCCAGAGGAGATGGAGGCTTTTCAGTCATGGCTCCAAACATCTGGATCAATCTCCCTCTAAAAATCAGACAGGAAAACTCCTTCACTGTTTTTTTCAAAAATGTTTTTTAAGACTCATTTTTATTCTTTTGCCTTTAGACAGGAATGAGTTGTTTTTGTGTTTTCGCTGTTTTATGTATTTGCTGTTATTTAAGGCGCTTTGCCATCTATTTGTTATTAAAGTGCTTTAGAAATAAAGTAATAATATAGTCCTAACGAGTGTTCCCTCTATGCTGGGCACCTACACGATGCACGCATCATCAAAATCAGTGCGTCAAAAAATAAACACGATCTTATCAATTGATATTAAACATTATACAAAATCAAATCTAATTATTAAACCATTTGTATTATTTTCTGAGCGACAGGTCTCGAGCCAATACTATATGTCTCACTTACACTACGTAGCCAATATTAGCATTAACAGTGGTCACATCATGAGGTGACTATATACAAGAGGTGCGCTATTTAGCAGGCGCTCAGCTTAATGGGAAGACTGGTCCTAACTTTTGTCAAACATGGAAGAAACCATCGATCTTAACACTGTTCACTAGTAGATTTACTGACTTAACAACAATGTAAAATTTGTCAATTAATCAATGCATGGCAACATTTAAACAAACATCCCCACTTACATAAAGGTAAAGTAGCGTTCTAAACTGGCACGAATGGAACTTTGTGTGGTTCTTCTGCTGCTGCACCCATCTGCTGCAAGGTTAGACATGTTCTATGTTCAGAAATGCTGCTCTTCATATCATGTTATATGTGGAGTTTCTATTGCTTGCTCCCACCTGGTCCATCTGTTCCCCTCTGACCTAGTTTTATACACTTGAAACCATAGAGATGGTGGTGTGTGAGAATCTCAGCAGGTTTCTCTTACCTGGTAAAGACAACCATGCTACTTCTACAATCTTTGTTCCATCTGCATCACTTTTCTTGTGAATTTTTTACATTTTCCATGAATATTTTCCACATTCATCCCTCCAGGAAGCCTGCACAGGTGCAGCATGCTAGTAGGTGCCATTAACCTGCTGCCACATGTGTGAACTCATGTAGGGTGGCGATGCTAAGTGGTAGAACTTTCATGCACCATGTGTTCATGGTGCTAATCATTGAGACATACTGGTCAGTAGCAGCAGGGAGGCACGAGGTCAGGGGTTGCAGTAAGGACATATGGAGGAGTCTAATGATGTCTGTAAGAGCGTGAGGCTGCACTTCACTGTCACAGCAGTTTGATTACTCAATCAGAGATTACATTTATAAACTTCTCTGGAGGGAGCATGTAGCTTGAAACATGGGCTTTTAATGCTCGAGGAAATGCTACTCAGTACGTTTGGCATAAAGCACAAAATCCTTCTTCTCATTTGCTGCCTTGTTTGGCTACAGTGAGTTGCATGCTGTGGAGGCAGGGAGACGATGTCTGAATTGTGTGCTCAGAGGCCAGAGAGCAGAAGGGCACAGGTGGCTAACAGCTCTGCTGGAAATGTGATAGCAGCAGGGGATGGAGGGTAAGAAGCTGAGAGGAACTGGGGAGATGCACCAGTCTGCTCAACCAGATGAGGTTCAACAGCTGCGTTTTCCAGCATTAGTTCAAGAATTGATGCTGGAAAATTGATAATTACAGTAACAATTGCTATTTTTTAAACGCACAAATCATTGTCAGCTAATATGAAAGCTACATCACAGTTCTTTTAAAAGTCATGACATAAAATGTTCCTGTCAAATAAGCAAATTAATGGTTACATTACTTATGTTTTGTTTTGTTTTCAGGAATTGTTAAATATTACAGACTTCATCATTCCTGCAGTTGTGCAGCATTTACATGAGTAAAATAACACAAGAAGCAAATCCACTACTTTTCATACTCCTTTCTTCTCAGTTCCGTAACCTAAATAATACAAACATTTAACTTGCTTAATTGTTAAATTTATTTATAAGTTATTTTTCTGTGTTGTAGTGTTTTTTTGCAGCGAGAACAGCTTTAGTTCCTCTAAGTTGAGCAAAAGCGTCACAGAAAGTATTCAGTGTAAATATGATAATGTTGCACTTAACATCTGAACGTTGTGCCAAAATAATGGAGTCCTCGGGCATTCTAGCGGGTTTTTATCCGTGCATCGACCAACCTCTAACTTGTGTAGCTTTATGATTTAAGCCGTTTGTTTTGCTATGTTCTTTGTTTAATCTTTTATCACGTTTTGTAAGTACATATAAGTTATATTCACAGCTTTCAGTGGGTGGATTTATCCCAATTTATCAAATGCAATTTTTAACAAAACATCCAGCACTTGAGTTTCAGCAGCTGCTAACAGTTAGCTTAGGTGTTAGCAGCTATGCTAATTAGCCTTGATATGGAAAGAAAGACTGAATGTCCACACAGATGTTTTCATTTATTGTATGGATGTTTCATCTATGTGAAGCTGGTATTTTAGAAGTTTTAAGGATCTTTTATATTCTGTAAGACGGCATGTTGTCACGATGACTTATTTGCCATGGCAACCGAAGGCGCCATCTTTGTCTAGGGGTAAACAAGTAGTTAGTCTTATTCAGTTATGTGTTTGGCTCACTGTAGGTTGGTTTAAATTCCCTAAATTTGGACTTACTTATTCCACATGGGTTTTTCATATTAATGTCACCCACCAACAAATGAAATCACAGGCTATAAGGACGTTACGGAAGCATTTGGCCGTCACAACCATTAAAAAATACTGGACCAGTTTCTCATTTTAATGAAAAACATATCTCATTCTAATGTGATAGTTTCTTGATATAACAAGATATTAATGTCATTAAATCGAGAAACTTTAACAAGATGGTTTCTTATTATAACGAGATGTTTAACCCTAACCCTAGTTTCAATGAGGTATAACGAGTTATCTTTTTTTTCGGTGTGAAAATGCGTTCCTCTGACAGATTTCGACTTATTAAAACCCACCCCTCTTCATCTTCTCGCTGTTTCCTTCGAACCAGAATCAAAAGTTCCCCGAGAAGCGATGTTACGGATAAAAATATCATATTATAACAACATAACTGTATCACTTAGATGAGGAAATATATGGTATATGGTTGTACGATCCATTAGCAGGGCCAAAAGTGGAATACCCGGATCAGAGTTCATCTGAGATGCACAGCCAGACTTATTAAAAACACCTCAAGAAGCAAAAAGGAAGCGCTGTTAAAAGACAATCGTGTCTTATGGTTATGGTGCTCTGAATGTAACCGCTAACTGTTAGCTAACAGTTAGCCTAAATATGGCCGGTCTGACTCGTTATAATTAACAGGTCTTTGGTTCTTTGCAGTCCTAATGTTATTTTTAAGTTCATATATGATTATGTATAGAATATCACTAAATGTACACTTACCGGATGTAAAATAAAGGCCACAGACGTAGCGTAGTGGGACTTTGGTTGCCAAACTTTTTAACCATCACCGTTACATCCGATTGTATTTGACATCTGTTGACGGCGCTCAGCCAAATAGCTCTCCGGACTCCACGTAACGATATACAATGGTACTTAGTCTTGAACCGCTTGTTTTTTTGTTTTTAAATAGATGTGCAGCCGACCACAAACATCACTTTACCATGTCTCCTCTGTAGTGTTGCTAGGGGCTGTTTCCACCACGCTAAGATGGCGAGCTACGTTGCTATGTAATTACGTCAAAATGTCCCGGATGTCCGTCTTAAGAGAATGAAACAGCAAAATGAATAAATATGAAAACATCAATGTTTTGTGAAGCAGTGATGAAATGGCTCCTCTCTATCAAACTGCACATACAAACCTCACTAACCTAACTTATGCACGTGCTTTGTGTTATTCTGTCTTCATGCTGTACGTCTGTTGCAGCATTGCAGCTTTACATTCATACTGCACAGTTTTGTTTAGACACACACACTTCTTTAAAATAAAATGTCTTTACAGAAAACTGTTTTTCTTAAAACTAAACACCTTGGATCTTTAAAAACAGCAATTTAGTAGCAATGAGGGATGATTAGAATAGTCTGCTTTCTTGCATGTCATACTACAGATGGCTGGTTTTGCAACATGATCAGATAACATATTTAGTTGCCTCGAGTCTTAAGTTAATTGCAAATGAGGTGTCGACATGTTGCCTCAGAGGTGCCTCTGCTTTGTCCACAGTTTACTCTTAAAGCTTTGCAGAAAGCTGCAGTTTCATACTTCTACACACTTCTTTGAAATGGATTTTTTGAATGAGTTTCTGAACTCTTCCAGGAAAATGACCTCGCAGATTTTCAGCCATTTGTTTGATGTTGAGGACAGATGGTTACATCTCTGCAGGTGGTGTAAGTTGCTTTTACTCCTGTGGCTGCAAAACTGGAGCTCATTTATTCCACTTTCCCTCCTCAATACCTGTTATGTCTCTGCAATTACATATATGGCTCTCAGGCTGGATATGTGGGACTTTTAAGTGGTGTTATCACTGCTGAGTACTGCCATTACCGCATGTCCTGAACACGGAGCGAGGGAGGGAAAGCATCAGTATCTTCTGCTTTAACTCCTGAAGTTATTTTGTAGCTCAGGGAATAAAAAAGTGAAAATATTTTTATCAGTGTCCTCCTGAGACAGTCTGTCTACCATTCCTTTTATTTCTGTCCTCACTTCAGCTCTCCTGTGTTTGCAGATTTCCTGCCAGCTTGTCTGCAGCTCCATCCAAATGAGATCTTCCTGTCTCCCTCTCTGAATATCTTGTTCTGTCATCTTTTATTCTGTCTATGAAAGCCTCAAACTTACCTGTCGTTGGATTTTTTTTTTCTTTTTTCCCTTTCTTTCTGTTTTAAGCTCCTTTTCTTTCTTCGTGTGTCACACTGGTCCTCATTCTTACCCGTTCTACCAGTTTCAGGACTCTGGTTTTAGTTTCCTGCGCTGTAAACTAGGCCTATTTTTAAATGAGAGTAAAATAAGGACAAACTGACCTGAATGATTGTTTTGCTGAAGCAACTTGCCAGCTCTTTGTGCCTGAAAAATGGTTTTGTTGATGTAGAATGCATCAGATTCAGCGTTGACGCCTGTTCTTCATGTGTTGGATTGTCAGATAGTTTTACGTAGTTTTGCGTGAACATCTAAATACTGTCATAGTATTCACGTTTTATCAGAAGCTTTAACCTCAACATTTAGTCACAATAATCAAAATTTGTTCCATAAAGTAATTTATTATAATTATGTATTAAATGTATTAATAGTGCATTGATTTTTGTCAACCCTAATAAATGCCAAGTTTTTGCTGTTTTTCAACGATCTGAATCATTTTGGGTAATTCGGATGTTTTTTAACCTCTAAAAATATAGAAAATAAATAGAAAATACTGAAACTAATGAAATATTTAAATTTCTTATTAAAGATATTTATCATGTTTTGTCTTTTTAAAAAGACTTTTCACTTAAAAAAAAAAACCTTCAAACTGAACTGAGCTGCAAACAGACAGGATGTAAACTGAAGTCAGTGAATCTGGGAGCGGATCATATCAGAATATAACAGCTGCATTCTTAGTTTTATTTTAGTTTTTTTTGTTTTTCATTTCTCTGTTTCGATTTTGTTGATCTCTCTTTTGGACTGGTGACCTGTCCAGATGCACCTGCTGACTGATGGGACAGGCTCCAGCTTCCCCACAATCAGATTGGGTTAGCGGATAAGAAAATGAATCTGAATCTTTTTTTTCTCTTCATAACCCCCCCCCCCCCCACACACACACACACACACACAGCCAATGCTGTGACCTGAGACTCAACATTAGACCAAATCCCAAACAGATTTAGTAATGATGAAGCTGCCAAGATTTGCTTTGGATGTGTGTATGTGCACTTGGAGCGTGTGCTTGTGTGTGTATATGCGTGTGTGTGTGTGTGTGACTGATTGTGATTGATGTAGAGAAGCTTGGCTTCCAGCAGGTTCAGGCTGTCTGTCTGATCGAGCATCTGTGTGTCTGTCTGTTCTCTGCGTGTTGTGTTCACTGTCACGTGATTTCTAGTCAAATTTAACAGTTAAGCCAGAAACACCAAAAGAACTACCAGAAGCACAATCCATGGAGGAGGAGGGCACACTTTGAAAACACTTACTACTCTTAACAAGTTCAGCTGAGAAATGTCACTTCCAATTCCAAGACCCACCCAGTTTTCCAGGTTGTGAAAGAGCATATTGTCAAATAGAGCAGTGACATTAAAACAAATGCTGCCTTAGTTTGTATTTACAAACGTTTTATTGAGCGCATTACTGCTGAAAAACTGGAGAAAATTTCCAGAAGTAGCTACACTTCTTCAGAGCTACTGGGGGGGAAAGTTTGTTTTTATTTCCGCTAGGAATTTCACTCACACCTGTCAAAGGTTCACAGTCTGGCTTCAGACCTGAAACTAGAGGGATAAATCTGCCTGTTTCATACAGGACCATTCCTTCTTCCATCATCCGTGTGTGTGTGTGTGTGTGTGTGTGTGTGTGTGTGTGTGTGTGTGGGTGGGTGTGTCTGTGAGAGAGAAATGAACACTTTGATGACTCATTCCAGTTTCTGGGTGTAATAGAACATGCTGTTATGGCAAGATGATTGAAAAAGTTTCTAGCTGTAAAAGATTTTCTTTGGTTATTCTACATTGTGACAGTTTGTTTCCCTCCTAATTCCCAGCTTATGCTGGGATGTTGTGTTGTGGAAGCAGAAGTCGGCCTGCATTAACCAGCTTCTTCCTCATGTGTCTAACCCTCATCCTTCAGTAATTCTTCTTGCAGCCCTGTCTCTTGCGGCGCTGCCTCTAGCACTCCTGCCTCTTGAGGAGGTGCCTCTAGCCCTCCTGCCTCTGGTGGCCCTGGCTTTTGCGGCCCTGCCTCTGACGGTCCTGCCTCTTGAGGAGTGGCCTCTAGCCCTCCTGCCCTCTACTGGCCCTGACTCTTGCGGCCCTGCCGCTGGCGGCCCTGCCTCTGCCGGCGCTATCAATAGCGACTCTGCCTCTGGCGGCCCTGCCTCTGACGGCGCTACCACTAGCGACTCTGCCTCTGGCGGCCCTGCCTCTGGCGGGGCTACCACTAGCGACTCTGCCTCTGGCGGCCCTGCCCCTGGCGGCCCTGCCCCTGGCGGCCCTGCCTCTGACGGCGCTACCACTAGCGACTCTGCCTCTGGCGGCCCTGCCTCTGGCAGCCCTGCCTCTGGCGGCCCTGCCTCTGGCGGCGCTACCACTAGCGACTCTGCCTCTGGCGGCCCTGCCCCTGGTGGCTATGCCCCTGGCAGCCCTTCCTCTGGTGGCCCTGCCTCTGACGGCGCTACCACTAGCGACTCTGCCTCTGGCGGCCCTGCCTCTGGCGGGGCTACCACTAGCGA